>JAJFDI010000045.1:0-247143 GCA_028637685.1 Xylariaceae sp. X3-2
CGGTGAAGTGGTCGGATTCGTGCCCACCCATATACCCAGCCGCAGCCATAATGTCCGCGGAGGGCATCGGATCAGCAGCGGACCCGATGGGGGCAACCGCAAGGGTAGTAGCGAGGCGATCGACCCCACTGGCAAGGGCTTCCAGAGCAGCGGCTTGTCGAAGGGCAGCCTCAGCTTGACGCTCCATGGCAGCAGCCCGGCGTTCCCGGGCGATGAGGGCGCGATCGGCCCGCGTAGCAGCTTCGGCTTCACGGGCCTGGGCCTCAAGTTCGGCAGCCTTGGCGGCGTTTTCGACAGAAGCCTGCTTGCGAGTCTGCGCGGCAGTCAAGGACTGGCGAATCACAACTTGGAGATCCTTAACTCCCTGGAGGCAGCCTAATCAACACGGGAACGAAGCAGCGACCGCGAAGGGAGTACTCACAGCGGCAGGCTCACGGGTATCGCGCATCAACCGGTCCAACTCCCTTCCTTCGGCTTGGAGGGCTCGGGGCAACTGCAGGATTAGCCGCGGAGCAGGCCATGGAAAGAAGGGGCAGGGCATACAGGCTCACAGGCCTTGTTCTGGCTCTGACAGCGGAAGCACTTCGGACTACCATCTAACCCCTAGAAGTTAGCATGGCGGAAAAAACGGGAGGAAAAGGACTTACTATTGCTGGTATAACACCCGGGGGCGGTATGGCCATTTGCGCTCCACTGGATCATGTGGAACACACAGCGTTGGCAAGGGAGCTCACGGCTACCCAGCAGCCGGTTAGCCGGATCGACGAACACAGAAGAGGAGAGAAGCTTACCGGGAGGTCGGAAGCACTTTGCGGGGAGCACCATCCTTGCCAAGACGACGTGAAGTCGACGCGGCTGCGAGGAGGGCCTCGGTCTCACTAAGGTCATCATCGGGCTTGGGAACCACCTCAACCCGTGAGGTCGCAGCGGCCCCGGCGGAGGATCCGCCACCGAGAAGAGAACTCATGGCGGATCGCAGAAACATGGAGTATAGAGGGAAGTAGTAGGAGGGAAGAAGGGGACTCGAAGAGAGGGGAAGACCCGGCGGGTATTTATACTCGCTGGCGCCGAAGGGATAACCAGGCTACGGGCGGATTTTAAGCCTCGGCCTCAGGTTACCGGCGGGGAGGTTCGCGATAACAGGGAGGCCGCGTCACCAGGCTCGGGGCGAGCCTTACGTAGAGAGGGCGTCATGTCAGGTGACATCGTGACATGATATCAGAGGCGCCGGCGAGGCCCCAGGGCAGCCAGCCGAACCCCGGGAAGACGCCGTCACGGTCGCGGACCCGCCGCGAGGCAACGGCGACGCCACGGGTCAGGAAGGACGAAGGGCGCCGGGAAACGGCGAGAGTCGCCCGGCACAGGGATACACTAGTCGGACCAGTAGCGCACTCGCTGACGTAGGCGGGCTAGCATGGAGACCTCTACCTATATAGACCTGGCCGCCCCCTCCTGTATCAAGGGAGAGGCCAGGATTCAATAACATTGACTTCTAACCCCATACTGACCCCCCGTGAACTATCTGCTACGACGACCCTTGTGCGGACTTCATCACTCTGTGCCAGTCAGCCCTCACAGCTAGTTAGGTAGTATCTCAGATAGGTAGAAGAATCTCCGCAAGTCAACATGCAGCACGCCGCTCATCGCGTGAATTATATCCATCCATTATACTCCTCGATGCTCTCTCTCCTGACACCCTCCATCTCTCCCTTGACGTCCAAAAGGCGGACCTGAGAGCCCTTTTCCTTACTCCAGTTCGCCACAAAGTCCTTGACGCGCTTCTCGGTCGCCTCGTCGTCCTTCATCAACAAGGTAACGGCATCGAAACCACCAGCTCCAGGGACGACACCATTGTAGACACCCTCAACACCCATCAACGCGTCCAAGAGCGCAGTCTGGCTCTCAGGCTCAATGGGGACGTCACTCTGAGCGCCCATGGAACGGATAAGCTCACGAATACCGGCAGTGGCCGATGTGATCTCGTCGAATCGTCCCTCGCTGAGAATCGTGCCGAGCTTAACGTTCCGCGCCTGCAGCTCGTCCCAAAGCTTCTTGGCCTCCTCGGGGTTCGACTCACGCCACTGAAGGACCTTCTTCACCATGCCGACGGTCTGACTGCCGCAGTCGACGTCGCACATGCGCAGGGCCAGTCCTGGGGGAACCTTGGCGACCTCCTTGACGATTTCGGTGTCCCATTTCGTCGCGTCGATGAGCGTAGTCAGAGCAGTAGCGAAGCCTGGGGCGCCGGCCTCCGGGATGTTCTTAAGAAGTGAAGGGGAGAAACGTCGGTAAAGACAGCTGCCGTAGACGGCGCAGGCAACGTCGAATCCGGAACCGACCTTGCCCTGGGCGGCGCAATGAGCCGCCTGGGCGAGGTTGTGAAGCGTGCGCTTGCCCTCCTCAGTGGCGATATCGAATTCAGACAGGGGCAGGTAGTGAGTCAATAGAGCGGCAGTCAAGGATGTGACGAGGGCAGCGGATGAGCCGAGTCCGGTCTTGTTGGCGCCCTTGAGTGTCGTGGGGAACTTGGCGAAGCGCGTGGGGTTGCTCTCTGTGCCGGTACCAGAGTGAGGCTGTGAGTAGTAGTTGTTATCTGCTAGGATGGTGAACTGCGCAGGCTCAAATGCATGCGATGCCCGGCGCAAGGCCTTGCCAGCAAGGTAAGTGAGGGCATAGTTCAAGGTGACCTCGACGAAGGGGTTGGGGTTGATGCGCCCGCCGCTGTGGTTACGTTAGCCAAGAGAATTCTTCTCACTCCGACCGCTTCTGCTCTCAATTTTGCACAATAGCCATAGACATCAAGATGTTTCGGTTGCTCAACGCCTTACCTCTGAAGCTGTGTCACCTTGATGCCGCCATCCTCGGGGGCCAGATGATAGCCGTAGCGCCACTGAGCCTCGAGAAACTGAGGGCTGTCAACGACTATCTCACTCAGCTGAATGCCCGGGCTTGTCTTGATCTCGCGGGCAATGATGTTGATGCGAGCGCTCAGGCCGAAAACGAGGGCGGTGTAGTCCTTGTCGAGGACCAGGTAACCACCAGCCAAGAGGACCTTGCCGGGCGCAGAAACGGCGGTGGGGATAGTGCTCGGCATTGAGATGGATATTAAACTAGGCCTGTGGAGATACGAAGGTCTTTCTTAGGTGTGTATGAATGAAGGTCTGGGCGGGTGTGGTCTGCCGAGCTTTGAAGATCGGATGGGCTTGAACTGGAAAGAAAAAAAAATAAATAAAATGAAACCCGCAGAGATGATTAAAGGGAACTGGTTATTCCGTAGACGAAGGTATATAACTGAAGATGCAGAACGAAAACACTGTAATCAACCGAAGAATATACGGGTATGTTTTCTATCTAAGGGGTAAGTAAAGTGTGAAATGGACAGCTTCGACGGCGTCATGGGGGGGTTGTTAAGTTGTTGGAGATGAGCTGCGGGGAAGCTCCAGATGGCTGCGAGAAGCTATCCCCGAGTGATGCGACTAGCGAGAGCCCGATCGGGAATGTCTGAGGTGTGTGTACTTGGATCTGGCAGAGAGATACCTCTGGAGTCACATTGACTGTCACCAATTCAGAGGTATTGTTGGTGTTGCACGCGGTACTCAGAGCTACTAATAATAGCGCCTTCTAGCGTGTGCCAAGAAATTCCCTAGCTGTGCCTGGCATAGCGCATTCTAGCGGCACGCGCTAAGGACGTGAGCTCGAGACGGTTTGCCGTTGTTGCTGCCAACCTGCATGGAAACTCGACAGAGCTAAGCATAACAATTGAAACAAAGGCGCACGTCGAATCTCAGACCTACAACTTGATTTTTATTCATTCTTTTGTTTCTTTTTTCTTTTTATTTTATGAGAATTATTAGCATAAGAAGAACAGATTGCCATCTTATCTTCATGGCGTGAATACTTGCAAGTATTCCGTGGATCTCGTCGAGATGGAAGTCTCGATCGAAAAGGTCAAGTTAGAGATGAGGCATCATCATGACGGGACGGGACTTTCTACAGGAAGTCCGAGTCAAAAGAGTGAAACGAGACTTCTCGTGTTGTCTTTCCAGAATCCGAGACATGATCCATAACGGTGAAACGATTCTACAACGTCTCACCTTGTACTTCTGGACAATTAATCGGTCTTTCACCCGATTCTCCGGCTTGGTCTGTCTATTCCGTATTATTTACTGACAGTCGGCATTACAACGTCTTCTGAAAAGCAGAAGAGACGTTTACAAACAGGTAGATTACAAACCAGACATTTGATTTGTTCTTTGGAGTATCGAGAAGATTGATCGTTTATCATCAACGCCTTCCTGTCTCTGGTGGATTTCGTAAGACCCAGGGCACCGGGAATTTAGAGGCATGCGATGCGACACGGAGGTCGAGTACGGACCCGAATACGGTACTCTGCGGTTGCCATGGCTAGAGCGGATTGCACAGCCACACCGTGTAAACCAGAAGATGAAGGGCATACTAGCACTGTATTGTTCTGGGCATAGGTCATCCAAAATGGCAGGCAACAGCATTCCTCCACGGACTTCCCAAAATCCCAGAATTCACCAGATGGCCACCTGTTATCGTCGCAAATATAAGAGACGTCGATAGTTCATGCAAGTTGTGTCATACGTCTGAATTGATATCGTCGGACTCGTGATGCTCGGCATCTTCGTGGGTAGATATCGGCTGAGTGGATCTTTCGCGGTGATACATGTCGAGTGAGTGTGTGAGTGAGCAAGCAAGTAAGTCGCTACGGTTATCGAACAGACCCGGAGTCGAACTAATTCGTGAAAGCGAGGTAGAGGTAATACTTGTCTCACGGAGATCGATATCTACATACTTTGACTGCGCGGTATCTGAATAGCTGGTACGAGTACGCACAATGGCAGCGACACCGTTTCGCGCTCTGCTGTTTCTAGCAGTTGTACTTGTGCTCCCCCTGTCCCATGCATTGTCTTATGCCGTCGACGACTTGGACGCTTTTCTCAGAGACCCTGCAAACTACCGAGAAGCCTGTCCAGACTATACCAAATACTCCACGTTTCCCCAGTGAGTTCTGCCCTCGAGACGACAGCTTGATCAGAGCATGGCCTCTGTTGCAGCCACCGTCTCCCCCTATTAACGCCGGCTTCTGTATTAGTGAACCTCGAAGCGAAGGCCCTCTTGAGTTACCATTTCAAAGACCTTATCCCGGTTGTCGCACGTTCCACTCAGATGCGATAGAGAATGTGATCGAGAGTATGGTTTCTCGCATGAAGGATCCCGATCTTGCGCGCTTGTTTGAGAATACATATCCTGTCAGTCTGGCCCCTACTCAGTCGCAATTTGCGTACACTGTGCAGTTGATTTGCTGATCGAATTCGCATTGATATCGCACCTACAGTCCACAACAGACACTACTATCAAATTCCATACCAGTGGATCAGAAGACGGGGACCAGGCAAGCGATGAAGGCGCATGGAGTGGGCCGCAGTCGTTCATCATCACCGGTACTGCTGTCATGAGCGCACCTCGATGTTTGCTACCTCGCTGACACACATCCATCGTAGGTGACATTATTGCCGAGTGGCTTCGGGACTCGACGAACCAACTGGCCCCGTACCAGCCTCTTGCCAAGAAAGATCCCAAAATCTACCAGCTGATTCTTGGGGCCATCAACACCCAAGTCGAGTATGTGATCGAGTCGCCTTACTGTAATGCCTTTCAACCTCCTATCATCAGCCATTTACCTCTCACACACAATGGTCAACAGGATGTTGTACATCCTGCTTACGATCCAGGCTTTGTCTTCGAGTGCAAATACGAACTGGACTCTCTCGCTCATTTTCTTGCATTGGCCAACGACTTCTATGAACACACAGGTTCCAAAGAGTTTCTCACCCCGCGATGGTATAGCGCATTACGGCAAGTGTTGCATGTACTAAAGGAGCAGTCGGCGTCAACTTTTGATCAGAAGACAGGCCGTTTCCGCGTGAACGAGTACATGTTCCAGCGTACCACGACGATTGGTACAGAGACTCTCAGCCTCAAGGGCCTGGGCAACCCCTTAAATTGGGGCACCGGCTTGATACGGTCGGCATTCAGGCCGAGTGACGATGCCACCATTCTTGGGTTCTTCATACCTGCGAATGCCCAAATGGCTATGGAATTGAAACGAACAGCCAAGACTCTCCAGGATGTTGGCCAAGACGAGCTGGCGCAGACGCTGCGCGATTGGAGTGAGAAGATCACCAAGGGCATTTGGGAGCACGGCGTGGTTGAGCATCGCAAGTTCGGAAAAGTCTTTGCCTATGAAGTTGATGGGTACGGTTCTTCGATTCTCATGGATGATGCGAATTACCCGTCTCTATTGGCGCTACCGCTGATGGGCTTCGTTGATGTGAACGACGAGACGTACCAGAATACGAGACGCATGCTACTCTCAAAGGCCTCCAATCCGTACTACCTTCAAGGCAAGGAATTCCATGGCATTGGCGGTAAGTCGACGAAATATGGCCCAGTCCTAGAGAACTGTCTGACTAACCTAACCCAGGGCCGCATACTGGTGTTTTGGCTGCTTGGCCCATGAGCGTCCTCATTCAAGCGCAAACATCAGACAACGACGATGAGATCATGGATTGCATTGACCGAGTCTTGCGTTCTAGCAAGCTCGGCTTAATCCACGAAAGCATCAGCGTCTACTTCTCGGGCAGTTACACGAGTGAGTTATCATGCCTTTGACCTCTTTGAGAACTACACTGACATGGGAACTTTTAGGGAGCTGGTTTGCATGTAAGTCGCCAAATCAGAATGATCAGACAAGGTTGTCTGTTAAATTAATACTAATTCTCTGTACGATAGGGGCCAACGGAGTCTTTGCTTCGACGATTCTCGATCTAGCCAAGCGCAAACCACATTTGATCTTTTCTGATCCGACACCGTACGATATTCGGCAATCTGATCAAAAAGTTATAGTGTAATTGTTTCAGTTGTGATGGATGATGGGCACTCATCTATTGAGCAGAAATGCGCGGCCGGAGTAGCTTCCGACTAAGTGTCTGAATTGCTTGCATTGCTCTAAAATTTTTAAAAAAGCACGATGGTATTATGTTGTTTCGGCAGGACACCATATATTATGCGAACGTCTGTGTCTGTGTGGTTGGTCGATGCATTCAAAAGCATTGCTTGCATTCTCATAGCCATGAAATTCTTGCTAAATAAATGAACGTCGCGATTGCGATGGAGTTGAAACGCTTGCATGACTTACAATGAAAGCCAACAAAGCCAAGAAATGAACAAGAACCACAAATCTTCAGTTAATTCTCGGGATAAGCAACCTTGCTACTCAAAACAGCAGTTATCAAGCATCCAAGTGAATGAAACAATCTGTCCCCGACGTGATGTTGTGATACCGAGGTAAACATCCCACCTTAGAAAACGAAGCACCGTCATGACATTGACATCACCGGCACTATCCTTTAGCCGTTAGTTAGGCGGGATGCTACTTTAGTGCAATCCATACCGGTAGAGTCTCATCCATTCTCACGTTTAAAACCCCCTCAATTACGGATTACTTTTACGTTGTAAGCACCCTCCGTGAAGACCCATCGCCGACCTATCGGACCTCAAGGGCGTCGATTGACATCTGCGTCTTTACATGAAACAGGAAGGGCGTCGAAGTTGAAATAAATAACAATTACAAGAAGTCAATGAGATACCTAGTTCAATTGACTTCTCCAATTGCCTCTCGCAGCTATCTATCGCGAATCATTACGTCGTCTCTCCGGCAAACCCGGACAGCTTCGGAGTTACTCAGCGCAAGCTCACAAGCTCCTGTCCCTCATCCATCACCATCCCATCTACCTCCTCAAGTGACCAAAATATACAAACCACAAATAAAAGAGATGGACAAAAACATCAACCTCCTCCGAGGCTGGCCCTCCCACTCCCTCCTCCCCGCAGACTTCCTCCGCACAGCCTCCCACACAGCCCTCACAGATCCCTCCATCTGGACCGCCGGGCTCGAATACGGCCCGGACCCCGGCTACGAGCCGCTCCGCGTCTCCCTCAGCCGCTGGCTCTGGCGCTTCTACCACAATCTCCTGTCCCCCTCATCCCCCTTCAACAGCACCCTCGAAACCTCCCGGATAACAATCACAGGCGGCGCATCGCAAAACCTCGCCTGTCTCCTCCAATCCTTCACGGATCCGGGAAAAACACTCGCGATATGGATGGTGACGCCCTCCTACTTCCTCGCCACGCCAATCTTCACAGATGCAGGCTTTGCGGGCCGACTCCGCGGCGCACCCGAGGATGAAGAAGGGATCGATATCGCGTACCTAGAGCGCGAGATGTGTCTCCTCGAAGCCTCTTCTTCCCAATCGCAACAACCATTCAAAGACGCAGGTCCGCATCGGAAATACTACCGCCACATCATCTACTGCGTGCCGACCTTCGCGAACCCAAGCGGTCGCACGATGACGCTTGCGCGCCGCGAGGAACTCGTGCGCGTCGCGCGCGAACACGATGCCCTGGTGATTGCGGACGACGTGTATGATATGTTGCAGTGGCCTGTTTCTCACCCTTCTTTATCGGAATATTTTTCGAAATCGGAGGAGCTGAACACGGCCCTCCTCCCGCGTCTCGTGGACATCGATATCGCACAGGGTCGGTCCCAGTACGATCCGCCTGGAAAGTGGCTCGGCCACGCCGTCTCCAACGGATCGTTTAGTAAACTCGTTGCGCCGGGTGTACGAACGGGATGGACGTATTCGACGACTGATTTCGCGTTTGGGTTATCCCAGACGGGATCTACGCGGTCCGGGGGCGCGGCGTCGCAATTAGCTGCGACGATTGTGTGTGAGTTGTTACGTGAGGATGAGGAGGGGGAAGATTGTGTGTTGGATACTCATATTCGGGATACGTTGCGGCCCGCGTATGCGCGGCGTCACGCGCTGATGATACAGACTGTGGAAGCCGAACTAGGACCGCTGGGTGTGACGGTTTTAGAGGGAAGTTTACGCGGGAGAGAGGAGATGTATGGGGGTTTCTTTATCTGGTTGACGGTTCCTAGACCGGGGCCTACGGCGGCTGCGATTGCGGAACGGTGTCGGGTTGAGGAGGATTTGATGGTGGGGAATGGGGAGTTGTTTGCTGTGGCTGGGGACGGAGGGAAGTATGATGATGCGATTCGGTTGTGTTTTACGTGGGAGGGGGAGGAGAGGCTTGTTGAGGGGGTTAAGAGGTTGGGGAGAGTTATGGGGAAGATGTTGGAGGAGGAGCCGGAGGATTGGGAGGTTATTGGGAATGGGGGCTATGAGTTGGATAAGGCGAAGTGATCAGTCAGTCACGGGGGTTATTATTATCGTTCATGGAAACGTGCTCCGTCTTGGTTGGAAAGATAATGGCTTTTGGGGTATCTAATGTGATGAACAGTTGAAACTACGCTTAATACAATATGTCCGTCCGTGCATGACCATGCTGAAGTTTCGTGGGGAAACAACAACAGTCTAATAAAGCACCGATGCTGTGTGTGCAAAGTCCCTCCTCTACCAACCCCATGTCCTCGTCGACGCCGTAAAGACAGGGGGCTTCCATTGAATGTTCTCCGGGTTGATGTACCGCTTCTTCTTCAACTTCAGCTTCTCCCGTTGCTGGATCATCTGCTCCGGGATGATGAGCTTGTGTTCTCCCTTGTGATATACCTGCATCCTCAGCGCTTGTAACGTATGTTCCACGTCCTGCGTGGTCATAGCCAAGGCCGTAGATATGCTCTCGATGCTCGACTTCTCGTCACGATCATTGTAGTCCATCAAGAGCTCTACAATGTTCTCCGACCAGTACTGTCGATAACTGAGCAGTCCTAAATCCGACAGGGGCTTCTCGGGTGATCCGAGCTTGCCTTCGATCTTGGACAGTTCGTAGGAGAATTGAATAAGTAAACGACCGAAGCCTTTTCTCTGGTACTGCGGCAGGGTCAGAATACAGGCGACGTTGTAACCGTCCGCGCTCTCTTTCTCCTTGGAGAAGTAGCCGACCAGATGGTGCCCCTTTTCGGTCTTCTGCGTCATCACGTAGAACAGGAAGGGGTCTACGTCGTAGTAGAGTGTTTTATGGTCAAGGAACATCTTGCATAGAAGACATAAGTTGCGGCACCAGGTGCGCTGCCGGCGCCCGTCGATCTCGAAGAACGAGACATAGTCGTCCCGGTAGATCTCGTTTCCCGGCGGATGTTGCATGGTGCATTTCTGACGGTGTCTGGAGAACGACTTCTTGTCTCCGTAGTAGCTCAAACAAAACTCACATATGAACATGACGTCCTCCTGGGTGAACGATTCGGGGTACGGCGAGAAGTACCACGGGAACAGATCGTACTGGCCGAACTGCACTTTGGATATGTTTCGAATACGAGCCAGTTCCGTAGGATTTTGTGTCATTGACCCTCCCGTACGTAACTTTTCGATCTCAGCCTCTCGACTAAAGCCCGGCTGGTTCTTGGTTTCGCCGTTCTGGTCGTCCTCATCAATATCCATCTCATCGCCACCAGCAGCAGGTGTTCCTCCAGGCTTCTGGCTGGGCTCTGCGGGTGTCGAGGGCCCTTTGGAAGGCGGAAGAGTTTCGGACGACTCGGCGGAGGGATGAGGCGTTACAGTTTCGGATGCGACAGACTGTTCTCTCTTGCTGGGGCGCTTTTGCGCCTTACTTGGGGCGACCTTCTTCTTGGACACGACCGCATTCTTGCCCTTACTGTCCTTCTGCTTGTCCTTCTCGGGATTCGGCCACTCGACATCGTGGCTCAAGTCAATGCGCTTGGCCGGGACCCACTCGTCGAGGCGCTTGTTGAAGTTGTCGAAGTTGCAGTAGAATTGTCGCCCGCTCTTCGTGTCCTTGATACTCAGGATTTCGGCGCGGCGGGCTTGTCCGTTCTTCTCGACCATAGCGATGCATCCCACTCTCAGCGTTTCGACGGTCGCTTTGAGTTTCTGACGCGGGCCATCAGGCCCCACGGCCGCCTCACCGCTTCCCATGATGAAGTTCGAATGTTGACGCGGTCGTATTGATGAATGAAGTTGGTTGACGTGTTGAAATTGTTGCGGATAGAAAAAGGTGAGGTCGCGCGACCCGGGATGCAGTAGCGCCGGGCAGATAGTGGTTAGAGGGGCTATTTTATAGCGTCACAGCGGGCGGAAATACCGTATTGAAGCGATACAATTACTGTCCGAGCACACAGTACAGTACTCGTCTATAGCGATATCTCCTATCTAAAAGAATAGGTAAAAACTCGAAGCATGAATTTGACTGCCTCATAACGCCAATACTCCAGACACCCAAGCAATGCCATCCTCAAATTACTTCTGGTTGAATTTTCTGTTTAGTATGAGTGAATCTGCGGCAGATGTTAGCCAAATAGTGACCGATAGTGAAAGGTGGCCGACAAACCAGTTCAGAAAAAGCGATCCATTCCTCCATGCCTCGAACGTAAGGGTCTGCCGTTGATTCGTTCACGGACTCATGGCCCCAGATTGTGAACTCGTCAAAACCGGCCTTGGCCCTCATTGTGCCGACCTCGAGCTGGTCTTCCGGGTTCTCAATCATGACGACGTCCTCGAGTGGCTCTTCTTCCGCCGGTGCCTCGGGCTTTGCGTCGGTCTTCTCAACGACGACACCCTGATACCCTTGTGGTAACTTGATGGTCTTGCCACGCAGCTTTCTTCCTCTCAAGTACGCCGTCTGCAGATTGTCTGGATTATGGATTAGTACTCATGTCGAAAAGTCGGCTACTTGGTACTCACCTTCGCCCTTGATAGGATTCCAGAACGACTTGGATGGCTTGACATCTCCATCATGATGTATACGACAGGGCATTAAGTTCACCGCAGCTTTCTTCTGCTCAGAAACCTTGGTTTCTACGGCGAATAGTGGTGGTTGCATTTTGATTTTGAGAGGTCTCGAGATGATGGGTTGTTTGATGGGCACTTTGAATGAGACGCGTCGCGAAGTTGTTGGACTAAGGGCGTTCTTAATTGATTCATTTAACGGAAAGAACGATCTTTTTTGTTGAATATCTAGCCTCTGTAAAGTCATAATATCCTTTAATTTTCCCCCTTTACAAGCAAAAACACAAGAGGAGCATGTCTCATTACTCCTTGAACGATCTCAAAACTTTTGACTTACCAGTGGCCATAACATTGAAAGAGACAAGGAAGATATGACCTCGAAAGACTGAGGAAACCACAGCTGTAAGGACGGCGGAAGAGACCGAGACATTGTCGAGATCTGTGTCAAGATGACAACCATAGCCTGTAAGACCGATCACACCATCCGAATCGCTTCCTTTGAGCGTCCAATATACTCGCCGGAGCCTTTCATATGCTGTGAAGTGATAAACTTCAAAGACTCTGGTTGTTCGTATCCGAACTGCGAAGGAACTTCGACCAAGAGCTCGCAGGACCAAGTGGCCCAGAAACCCAACCGACTTGACACCCAATACTCGAAGCAGCACACACATCCCAACCCACACCCACCACGCCTCAAGCCCCAATATAATGAACAATCCTCGAATACCCGGGTCTCCAAATTATAAGCTCAATCTCATCTCGCGTTGGATGAAACCAAACGCCCGGATCAGCCGTCTGATCGACATTCCGAAAGCGCAGCACATACCCCGCCTGTCTCACGACGCGCCGGGCCTCGAAACACACGTGTGCCAGCGGCATCTTGAGTTCGGAGCGGTTGAGCAGACGTATCTTTGGGCGGAATGATACCCATACGAACGCACGGAAGACGCGGGGGTCTGGGAGCGCGAATTTCCAGATCATTTCCCGGATCTCGAGGGGGAGTTTGTTGAAGGGGAAGACGCGGGGGTTTGGGAGCGCGAGTTTCCAGATCATTTCCCGGATCTCGAGGGGGAGTTTGTCGAAGGGGAAGGATGGGATTGTGGGAGATGTGGATGTATTTGGCTCGAGTGCCAGTGGTGAGTCTGGCTCAGTATTACTTGACTCCGGCGAGTTTGGGACGGCATTGTCGTCTACGTGCAGAAGCATGGGAGGAGGACATGTTGATGATGGCTTCTTGTCGCTCATCGTTTCAATATATGATGCGAGGTTGTCGATTCCGCGAAGACCCCGCTAGATGCTGACGACAAAGGCGTGTGGTTTCAGATGTACGCGGTCAAGAAGAATCAAGCCTGTCCTGTCCATACGTGGAATGAAGAAGGTGACGTAGGAGGGAGACACGAATAAGCTTCGACCCGACGTCACCGACGATCGAGCTATAAGAATTTCTCCGACACAAGAGTAAGTTCTCTCCGTCTCATTCACCTAGACAGCACTTTGCATTTAGTAGGATATTTGTCAGGACTCAGGGGCAGGATAACTTCATTCCAACTTCATGTGAATACGGAACAATGGATAGGTGGAATGTTCCAGTGAGGGTACGAGTATCCTCAACATCTGAAATGAGAAATTCAGAGAATATCGACAGTCTTCGATCCATCTGCTCAACAGATCTCCTAACAACTCGCCGCCCTCAAAAACAACCGCAAGCGATGAGTATGCCAAACTAACCCTCAGTCCACCCGATTTCATGTCATCACACAATGTTCAAAAAAAACACTAGAGATCATCATCGGGCAAGACAGGCACTCATCGCTGAAACGGTATCAGTATAAACTCCAAGACACTCCCCGAGTCCTCTCCCCACGTATACCCATCCAGACATTCCAGAAGCATATGTCCGTCGGCCGTGAATATGACATCGAAGTCCCTGCTGCCGCCGACGTCGATGACATGTCGACCCCCCTGGATATTGCCCGACACGATGAGCTTCCATTCGCTGTCCTCGAGTTGGATGGACGCCGTGCGACCATTAATGTTGGTGACGTTGATCTCTGTGCATTTGTCCCATGCGTCGAGCCAGCGGCCAAGCTCGATGGAAGCGGCGGTGAAGGGCGGACAGAAGACCATGACGTTGTCCAGGTGGTTGCGCACGATGATGTTGTAGTTCTTGCCCGTGTTTTGGTGGATTCGTTTGAGCATTAGCACCATTTTGGCGGTAGTGACGGTGATGTGGGTTTTAAAAAGCCAAGTCCAAAGATACCGCTAATGACGCGAAACAGAGTCGTTTGAGAGCAGAGCTGCCGAAGAGATTAGTTTTCTCTCATTGACAGAGGTGCGCTTCGTCGAGTCGGTAACTAAAAAGAAGTTCCTCAGCATCTTGCGGTATATTATTAGCATTATCATCTCGTCAGAGTAGCAGGCCTGGGCCTGAGGGGTTTGGTTCATGGTGGTAGCATCCCAGTGGCATCACACCCGTCGGCACGATCCGAATGGATGGGGGGTTGCATGGAGCCAATGAAACCATCAAGAAAAGGAGACCCCTCTCTCCCTGAACCCCAATCAGTACCATATTCAGACATCATATGGCTCCAAGTACTGACCTCTACTTCTGCCCAACGTTCTCAGGCACACGCGTCTGTTGACTTGACTTGACTTGACTTTTCCTTCCACCAGAGGGCCGAGCTGTCCTACCTTCTCTCTCATTCCGTGATCTTGCCATCACACGCCCTCGCCTATGGGACTCTTCAACATGGCCGTAAGTTTCGCGTCTTTGGATACTGATCTCGGGCTGTATGCTAATATTGACCAGGATACCAATACTGTGGACGTTCATGTCAGCAATACGAAGGAGGGGGCGGAGAGGATACGAGAGGAGGTAGTCAGATGCTTCAAACATCTTGCCAACGTGGTTCGCGACCAAGGCGCCACGAGAAACTTCATGGACTACTGCTCGGAAAACGCCCTCCCCATGATCGAGTCATTCCCCGAAGAGAACGAAAACGGCGTCGTACAGAAGGTCATCGTCATCGAGAAGCAGGTCAAGAACGGCTCCGAATGGGTGAAGCAGTGCCAGATCTCCGTCGAGATCGACGCTGACGAAGGAAACGACCGGCTCGAGCAATCCGATCACCTGGGCTGCGAGGTGTACTTCGCCAACAAAGACGCCTGTCGCGGCAAGACGATGAGCGACAGGAAGGCTGGCAAGATGGAACTCAAGATGCACGCGTATCTGCCGCCGGCGACGGACCTGCTACCGCATTATCGGCATCAGAATGGGAATGTGGATTACGACGCTGTAGGGCATCCGGGCTCTTTCTACGTCGACCGGGCCAGGGAGACGGACATCCTTTGTCGATGTAGGATTGTCACCACGCGGCTTCTTGCTGATCACTAGATGTGGGGGAGCTGGATTAGGGGAGACGAGATAGGAACTACCTAGCATGAAAGTGCAAATGTGCATCTTTCACTTGCATCGTGTCCTTGGGGGTAATCTTACCGAATAGAGAGAGTCGAAGAATAATGGCGGGTTGGGACCCGTGTCTTGGGATTTAATACCTACCTAATCAACCTGTTTCAAAACTAGAAAGATTGTTGCCTCTAAATTACTACGCGTGTCCGTGCTGGTGTTCGCTTCTTTTCCTATGTTGAGTGGGTGCTTGAGGGCTTGAGGTGAGGTGTGGTCTGTGTAGGTAGGTACCTAAGGTATCCAAGTCTTCCACCTGCGCGTAGGGGTAGACGTGGGTGGGCACACGTGAGTTCGGTTTACACTGACTGCCCATACCAAAACAAAAAAAAACTGCTCCCAAAATCACACGCGGAGTCGAACCCTGCCCATTTGCTTCCCTGATGGGGGGATGCCCAATGTGTGAGGTATAAGCGCTGTAGCTGCTATGACCTGGTAGAAGGGGTTCGAATCTCCCCGGGGTCAAACCTGCCTCACCACCAACACCACGAACCATGATGACCACGACATCGTCGAGATAATTCCTAAATTCACTATGAATACTTTGAGACCATGATATAATTTCAGTCGACTTTCGTAGTCCTAAAAATAGAGTCATCGTTGAAGTTGCATCGCCCAAAGAAAGGGGGCAAAACGAAAACACCAAAAAAATCACCAAAAAAAATATTAATACGCCCTGGCTCGGGTGTTAAAGGCCCCCTCGCTCCAGCGCGCCCTACTTTCGTTTATAGCGGGTACTTAGTTTGCTGGCCCGGGTCTAGCACTGCTCGCCACAGACGGTGGAGGTGAGCCTGACGGTGTCAGGCTCACGCCCGCCTAGCTAGTCCAGTTTCTACCCCGGTGAGTTGAGCCGTAAGGGATGGCGAGTCGCCTTACCACTCGGCCACCGGTGCCTACATTGTTGAAAGAACGCAACGAAATTTATAATTATATGCCTGGGTTCACTGTTTAGAGAGAGTGGGGGGCCTCGGTTTGTGGTCGGAACGGGCTTGCTCTCGGCCCGAGCGTGCCTTCCTTCTTCGTGCCTGATGAGTAGGGAAGGCGCGGCTTCTAGTGGGTTAGTAAGAGGAGTGAGTCCAAGTCACCTGATTGCCGAGGTTGCGTTGTCTGTGAGCCGCAAGCCAGAGCTGGCAGCGAGGTGACTGAGATCGTCTTACCCCTATCTGTGTTCCCATGAGTTGACGTAGACCGCCATCATACACACAACAGTCACCATGAGAATGAGCGCAGAATAAATGTTGGAATAGGGGTATTCGAAAAGTAACATGCTACACGTGATATGTCTGCATTCTGGTGTATCGATCTCGTGGATTCCCTGCTTCAATCACCATCTCTCGCACCACTAGGTAGTCTATCTGTATCTTCCGTATGCACCCAAGACAGCATGACGTCTCCTGTGTTATCTGCAACGATCAAGTCCGATAATTGGGTGGGTCATCGAATTTCATCGTCAACGAAGCGGCTCATACATTAGAGCTTCGAGTCAGGATCATCTGAATGAAGCTTGGTGTCGTCGTCATCCTTCTTATTCAGAGATCACTTTTTCTTTTTATCGTCATCGTCATCGCTGTCAATAACGGTCTCGTCGTCACTCGTAAAGTCGTCATCATCCTCCTTTCGGGGCCCCTTCTTCTTTGACGGTGGCGACTTCTTATCTTTGGCCTTGTCTTGGCCATCCTTCTTGTCATCATTGCCACTGGCAGGTTTACCCTTCTTTTGGCCCCTCCTAAGGTAACTCATCAATCCGGCCGACGAGGCGACGACACCGCCAAATCCCTGAACAGCTCCACCCACCGCTGCAACACCGTAGCCACCGGCGGCGGCGCTTTGCAATGTTGCAAAGACAGAAGGAGCTACGACGGAGCCCATGCCACTCTGAATGCCAGCGGCGATGGAGCCTAACAAGCAACAGCAACATCAGCGGACGAACAGACGAATCTCATATCAAGAGAGGAAGTATCGGCACATGATGCTAATGAAAAAAAAAAAAACACTCGACGGGGTCATAAAACACATATGGCGGTTCTATCGACGTACCTCCCACGATGCCATTCGCCCCAAATCCTACAGCTCCTAGCACCGGCGCTGCGGCAGCCATGGGCGCGATTACCATGGCGGCTCCGGCGCCCATAGCGACAGCGGTGCCTGGGTTCTCAGCTGCCCAGCGCATCCATGATGACTTGTTCGAGTCCGGCTCTTCAGGTGCCGCTGCTGCAACTATCGTGGGCATGATGAAGTATGGTGCGAATTTTCGGGAACGGCGTTGAGGCTGTATGAAGGAGTAGTACCTATTCTCTGCTGTTCTTCTACGAGTAGGTATGTAGGTATGTAGAGATATACGAGTAGATATACGAGTAGGCAGAGATGGCCATCAGGCACCACGACGTGGAGTTGAAGTAGGTAGGTATTTTTAACACAGTGCTTGGCATTTGAAGCCGAGCCTCAAAGCAATGATCGACATGAATTACCTCCCTGTCAAGACTCAATAGGCACGTGGCGATGTGACTGAAGGGGGGCATCAGACCAATGGAAAGACGACGTGTTGCGCGGGCGGGTGCAGACCCTGGACAACCGGGCACTCAGCCACACATTCTGGATGGTTCTGGATAGAGCCGTGAAAGACAGGTGTACGAAGTAAAGAAAGGTGCTGACGGCTGCGTTTGCTGCCTTCACGGAATGCTGCGTACAAACGACGTTGTCTTGTCCGGAGGTAGGTTGTCAGCTGGAACCCGGCTTCTTGACGTTATTACGGATTATGGAAGCTCCCGAGTTCATGGTTAAGTAGATAATGACGCTAACTACATATATATGCAGCTATCGTCCATGTAGTTGTATATATCGATGGTACTTCAACAGAGGTGATATAAAGTATTCTTCTCGTACCTGTTGTGTCTTCACGAAGATTCCAGACACATCTTCAATACTTTCCAGATACCTTCAGCTCAGAGTTCACAAACAGACTTTCATACTGTACGTAATATACATTCGCACGGTATAAGTCCTTCCGACGTCGGCGCGTCGTTGCCTGTGCACTTCGCTTCTACGGATTACAACTACGGATATCTTCTCGTACCTGAAGCAGATTCTATGATATGATATCACACTACACCAGCTATCAACCGTCAAACAGCAGAGATGTTCACTTCTCTTGTCCGGAATTGTCTAGTCGTTGCGCTGATAAGAAAGCACGAAGACGATCTACGTCATCACTGGTCGACGACGGGATGCTCGAGGTATCCCGCGCACTCACGCCATGAACGGTGATCCCTTCAAGCGATAATCCAGACTATGACTCTTAGTTGGTTATCTTGCAGCATGCGTGTCAACTGGATCTGGAGCCATATTGCCAACGAGTCGCAGATTGATTGAATACGAACGGTCATGATACCACGCACATTAGTGTCGAGGGACGGGCTGCCAGTAGACCTGAAGGAGTTCATGGCGAGGGAAACGTTTAGGGTAGATGGCCATATACTCATTATGAAGCCAAGTGCTCGCAGTGTGTTACGCGCTGTGTACTGCACTCTACGCAGTACCACGTCGTATCCGTTGCTGCGTATGACATCGGATTGGACTGATGGCGAGAAAATCTCCGAGAAGGAGACTAGAAGCCATATAGGAAGGTCCAGGAGGTATGGGGTCTACGCCACCTACGTCTCTTTCAGGATGCTCCGGGTTTGAGGTGACTTACCTACCAGTTTTGTCTGCCCTACATGGTCGAGTTCTGCGCACTCTCTCGCGAAGGACTCCAACTGCATCCGATGACCAACGGGAGTTTGTTTGAAATGGCGAGCTAATCGGACGCAATGATGCGAACTCAGAGTGCTCATGTGGGCAGTTTAAAAGGCATGAATCGTTGGTGTTGGAGGGTGTCTATCAGGAACCGAGGCCACAATTTAGAGGTTAGTAGTGGGTGAGTTGGTGTTCTGGTCCAAGAGACCTTTTGAAGGTCCGCATTTGCTCCTTTGACAGCTTCCTTTGGCAAAGGAATTACTTTCCAGGCGAGCCTCTCGGATGGCGCGACAACACCAAAGAACACCATTCCGATCGCCCTCCTCGAACCCTGATGAGAGGCTGCCGCATATGGTTCCAACATCGGCACCATACGTCCAGGAGTTTGATTCTCCTGGTTGCGGGGCATTTGTAATTCCATCAACTCCATTGGCTTGCTAACATCAGGAACCAAACTCAAGGGGCATCTAATTGTCGACTGATCTCATAGACCGACCTCATAGATCGAGTCTGTTGCGTACCATTCTGACTAAACCACCCACTCCATTCTAACAACTTGGTTATGTTGATAGCTGGCTAACCCAATGAGTATCTTGAACAGGTTGCTAGAAAACCTATCGGCCAACCGGCAGCCTCCAGACTATCCACATCGAGCATCATCACCATGTCTCCCGCTCTGTGAAGTCACATAGCCGACATGTGATGATGCATGCTGGTCCCTACATATTCCCACAAGGCTGGCCCTGGATGTTGTTTGCGTAAGTATGAGCTACGTACGCACCCTGATTATCTAACCTCCTCGCTCGGTTTCTTCCACCCCTTTGGCTGTCATGTTGGTTCCCATCATGATAGGCGTCATCATGACGAAGAGACCTGCATAGCTCCATGAGGGCTCAAATGTCACCGATCGCCAGTATTCAGTCGCGTCGGTGGTGTATCAATGTATAAGCCAAGGTGCGTGTCGGTCGTCATCACGTTCGGGCCAGTCCGTCCGGGCTGTCCTGTCCGGCTTACTACCATCGAATCGCAATATCATAGACGGGTTGAATACTGGTCGAACAAATGTCTCTAGCAGTATTTAGAGCTGCTTCGGCGCCTTGGAACATATCCCCCTTGACCCTTTTCCCTCAAAGAAGGACGTTCTTAAGTTGTATCTCCGAAATCCAGTCAAGATGAGCACAAGTTCGACGGCGATGGATCCGCGCCAGCATCCCCTGCGAGCCACAGCTGCTGCAATCGGCGCCGGGATTCAGGGTGAGCGACGCGCTCCCAGAATGAGCCACATGCAAAGTGCAAACGAAGGTCCCGCAGATATCATCTCCAAGGTGAGCGGAGTCACTCATGGCGGGAAACGAGTTGATGACGGGCCTTACTTCACCAACAATGAAGCCATCCCTTTCCCTGATCCGTGAGTATCTTCTTAATATGAGGTGATCAGATCAGTTGCTGATATTGTATCCAGAGAGCATAGCAAAACTGTCGGCGGTATACCGCTCATTAGCGACACTTTCCTCCTTCAGTGAGTACTATCAATGCCATCATTCAGTCAGGGACATGCCTTGTTGACAGCTCTACAGGAAGCAGCAGCATTTCAACCGGTCTAAGAACCTCGAGCGCATGGTCCACCCGTGTGGCTCTGGTGCATTTGGCTATTTTGAATGCACGGAAGATGTCACCAGCCTTACGAAGGCTAACTTCCTCTGCAGCAAGGGTGAGAAGACTCCGGTGTTTGTACGATTCTCAACCGTCACGTTCGGACGAGAATTCCCTGATGAAGGCCGCAACCCACGCGGATTTGCTATCAAGTTCTACACCATGGAGGGCAATTATGATATTGTTGGCTTGAACTTCGTAAGTTGTCCTCGTATTTCCAGTGACTGGGAAGTCCTCATACTCATCGTAAATACAGCCGGTATTCTTCTGTCGTGATCCGATTCAGGGACCAGACGTCATTCGATCTCAGTACCGAAACCCATCCAACTTCCTCTTGGATTTTGATGCCTGGTTCGACCTTCTAGGTAACACGCCCGAAGGCAATCATGCTGGCCTGATGCTATTCAGTGACCATGGCACGCCCCAGGGATGGCGTCACAACCACGGCTACGGCTGCCACACCTTCAAATGGGTCAATTCCGAGGGCAAGTTCGTCTACATCAAGTATCACTTCATCGCCAAACACGGACAAAAGGTCTTCACCGATGCCGAAGCTGTCCGCATATCTGGCGAAGATCCGGACTACTCTAAGCGCGATCTGTGGACTTCCATCGAGAACGGAGAAGAACTCGAATGGGTTGCCAAGGTCCAGGTGATGCAGCCACACGAGGCCGATCCGGACTTGTTGGGATTCGATCCCTTCGACGTGACCAAAGTCTGGCCCAGAGACAAATTCCCCATGCACGAGTTCGGGCGTCTCGTCTTGAACAAGAACCCCGAGAACTACCACCGTGATGTGGAACAAGCCGCCTTCTCTCCCGGAAGTATGGTCCCCGGTATCGAAGACTCGCCTGACCCCTTGTTGCAATTCCGCATGTTCTTCTACCGTGACGCGCAGTATCACCGCGTCGGAGTCAACTTGCATCAAGTTCCCGTCAACTGTCCATTCATGGCTCAATCATTTGCGTCTCTCAATTTCGACGGCCAGATGCGTGTCGACGCGAACCATGCCGGCAACAAGCAATACGCCCCTAACAGCTTCGCGCACAAGTTTAGGCCGGATACAGCTGAGGCCCCGTATGCCGTCAACGACAACATCGTCAGTCGTAAGAGTCATTACTGGCACGAGGGCAAGAAGAGCGAGTATGACCAGGCCCGCGAACTCTTCGATCGCGTGATGTCGGAGGGAGAGAGGAATAATACTATTCGCAACATGGCCAAGTATTTGAATATCTGCGCGTATCCCGACATTCAGGTAAGACCACAATCCAGGCGGTGTTGTCACAGTCACTGACAAATAAACAGAAGAAATACCTCGCGCAGCAATTCAATATCTCCGAGGTGCTTGCGCAGGGAGTGTTTTCGCTCCTCAAGAACCCCAAGTTCGACATGGCGGAGGTCGAGAGGCTTGCTCAGACTGCGCAGGAGTGGTACAAGGAGAAGAAGTTCATGCCGAGTACCAATGAGAAACTTGTTGGACAGGTCCCTTCTTTCCCGGTTTACAATATGTAGGGAGATATATCGTGGATGATGTAGGATGCTTGGTCGTCTGAGGTAGGTAGGTCTGTACATAGGTATTCTTTAGTCAATTGTTTTGTTCATATGCTTGACTTTTGCTCCTATCGTGATGAGTGTCGGTACTTGAATGGTCGTAAAAGCTTTCTCTCAAAGTCGTGAAGTCAATGACCATCGATATACACGCTGCGGATAATCAACGAGTTCCATCGTTGTCGGCTACCTAATACCAAGGGAACTCACCTCCTTCCCATCATCGATATCTCACTGCGATGGCGCATCACACGCGATGCAACAGGTGAAGGGACACGACAACGCGAGTCGGGTGTTCGGTCAAGCCTCCAAAATCCCCATCATTCCTCATCCCAAAAGCATCCTCAATCAACAGCAAAAGAAAACCCGCCCCGGGGAAAGAAACCGGCAACCACCCGGTTTACTTTTTTTCTGCGTACACGCTCTATTTACCCACCGGCCAACTGGACCTCAACACCATCAAATCGAAATCTCTATCAATTCACCAATCTCACACAAGAGAGAAATGGTCGCGTCCTGATTCGAACCCCTGGTTTGTCCCAGTACAGTCCTTTGTCGAAAGTTTTTCGAACCGTGTACCCGGTGCGCCAGACCAACCAAGATTGGCGCGCTTCAGACACTATTCGTACCTACCTATGGCTCCATGGGTAGGTACCTACAGTGCACGGTGGGGATTATGGGGGGTGCGTGGACTTGAGGTTGAGAAAGGAGCTGGATGGTGGGAAGGAAGGAAGGGGCGATCTCCTGGGATGTGGATTTGTCAGCTGTGAGCCGAGGTCTCTCGTCTAGTCTACCTATGGAATATGAATAAGGGGTATGTTGACGATGATGTAGGATCCCCTGATGGTTGGTATTCGCTGGTACATGCCCCTTTCATGGTGTATTGAATAAACCTGATTTGAAGCCCGTGTATGTATTAAGTACGTTTATAAACCACAGTATCATTACCAATCATCAAACCGAGAAGATATTCAACCCAACTCCTCCAACACCCCCTTTCCCAATTCACTTTGAACCCCTATCCCCTTCCATCCCCCCACCACCCCGGAATTAAACAACCTCCCCCCCAAGAAACGGCCACCCCTTCTCATCCACAGCCCTCAAATGCCCCTCCTCCTGATGCCCCTCCACACAACCCCTCGCCTCCTCCAGCGTCCCAAACCGTTCCCGACACCCGGGCCACGGACACCGTTTCGGGTTCCCCCCGCCCCGCACCCAGTCGTCCTGGTGCTCGTTCAGATGTCTGTGGATCGTGCTCGCGCGACTCGTTATGATGCCGCAGCCCGGCCAGTAGCACGCTGTGCGCGCGTGGTAGGCGGCGATGTGGATGTTCATTTGGGGGAGGGTGCAGTGGTCCCAGTAGGCGCAGTAGGGACAGGGGATGTCGGTGTAGTTGTAGCCGTGGATGGGCATTTTGGTGGTGGTGGTGGTGGTTATGTAGCGTGGGGGTTGTATGTGCTGGTTATGAGGGGCTGTGAGGAGGTGCTGTGTGCTCAAGCTCTGAGTTCAATCTTTCAACTGGACGAAGGACTATATATATCGTGTCGGAATGCGATACTACTCATGAGAAAGCCGGTCGTCTGACGTCCTTTTTTTCTGTGTGAGCTTGAGATCGATTCTATGAAAAGGTTGATTCTGCATTCATTCAAATAACGACCAGCTGGACATGAAGACACTTCCATTTACATATCGAATCGCTAATGATAGATATCATATATATTAACATCAAAACCTAGCGGCGGAGAAAAAACCAGTGTAACGCAGTACCGAATAAACAAGACCCGGATTGACGTTGAGAGATCAGGGGTAGGTAAAAAATTCCCGTCGAGAAGTATGTAACTTAATATATAGAAATGTTTGACAGAATGCTGCAGGTCGCACTTGGGACGTTGTGGTTTACCGCAAGGGGATGCCGAGGCAACGGTGCATGTTTAGTTGTTTGTTTACATCTAACTCATCCTTTTTTCGTCTTCTTCTACGATCATGCATTCAGGTTTCTTGATACGTAGGTATTGTGAGATTGGGGCCGCGACTTGTTGGACAGAGGTTGTAGAGTTACATCTCCGATGCTTCAGTAAAGGATCACGAGCAATCGGTGTGTGACGATGGTACAGGCCAGGGGCAGGGTATATTTTATCGTACAGGATTTTGGGAGTCGGGGGATTTCGAATGAATGCGATATTAGAAGAGATCGTGGATATAAAGTATGTATGGGTATCATTTTTAACGGAGGTGATGATCGCGTGGCCTAGTTCGTGGTAAGCATCTCCAGGATCAGCAATGTCAAGTTGAGAGGACTTGATTAATGGTAATGCTGGAAAAAAGTCAAAAGACATATCACAGATGTTGGATTATGTTACCGGTTCTCCATAAATGAGCCTGTGATAATGAGCGAGTTGAAACGACCGCGCTGCGAAAAAGATCAACTCTGAATTTATCGGTCGTCAGGGGTTCGGTGTTTTGAACAAAGTAGCAGTCAACTATTTGACTTGAGTCGCCGGTTCTCAGTCGATCAACAGGTTCTAGAAAAGGTCAGCTGTAACTAAAATTTCACACAAGTATAGATTAATTTGCAAGTAAAAATCGGTTTGTAAAGTGTGTTCACATTGATAGTAGTCTGCCGAATCTACCTCACGCGCCTCCCGAACGCCGCCGAACCCATACTCCGACGACCGTGGAGAAACAGACCAGAGCGAGTAACAAACGACCACGAACACAAAGCCTTGTCCGTGATCCTTCCATACATAGAAAAGCAGTTTTCGAAAGACATGGGGGTATACGAAGACTCATCGACTTGCCGACGAGAGACCGACCCAAGACCAGGGGTCGATCTTTTACCGGCGAAAACGTTCAGAAGGGAAAACGAATGGGACATAGAGAGAATCGGAGCTATAATACATCGAAATGTCCTGTCGGAGGGCGAGGACGTCGGGGTTGAGATGATGCATCAAGTCGTAGCAGGCTCCAGCTGCTAACTGAATACGAAGGTGGTAAGGGGTATCTTGAAGTTGAAGCGTACAAGCGCTTCAGCTTAGTTATGATCCTCTTCATGGGAGGAAGGGGTGCTAGCAGGGCTCTGTCATAATCCAACAAATTAATAACTGGCAAGACGATTCGAGACAAGGAATGAAAGCAGGACAGCTTCTCTGGACTTACCTCCTTCTTGAGAGGTTGCTTCTCGGGAGTGCCAACGGGGGAACTGGTCGGCTCGCCAGCGGCGTTGTCGATAAGAACATAGCCGTCGCTATCACCACGGACGGATGCGACAGCCTTGGCCTTCATGGCAGCAAGCCTATGCGGGAGAGGAAATGCAGGTTAGCATGGATGTTTTGTTGCCAACGGACAAGATGATAGAATAGTAGATAAACGAGATCTTGGCACGGAAGCGAGATTGGGCTTGAGGGTAGCTATTCCGTAGACGATGAAGATAGAGAAGGACGGCGATAGTGATTCGAGTACCGAGGGAAAACAACTTACTCGTCGGCAGAAATGCCGGGAATGATGGTGTTCTCATGCTTGAAGTTGAAAGGAGCAGACTATCAGGAGAGAATATTTTGTCAGCATGTTTCTTTTACTGTATGGACTCCAAAGTAGCAACGGATGCTACTCAATGATAATTTGGAGATAGATAGACACAGTCACCCAGACGTCGTCTGATTCAAGTGTCTTTTGGAAGTGAGACCGTAAAGACGCCCCCCGGTGGGGTCAAGGTTGGGGTATGCGAGAGACGAGGGACAGCCGAGGAGCTACTTACGATAACGACGCCGCGCTTCTGGTGGACAGAGTCGCCCTTGGGCTTCCAGCCCACAAAGCGCTGGATGCGGGCGCCGAATCGCTGCAGAAAGGCGCACATCTTCTCCTTGGTTACCGAGTCACGGATGGATTTCGTTGGCGGCGATGGGCGACGAGGTAATATGCTGTTGTCTTGCATGCGAAAGCAGGATAGTAATAACTAGTGTACCCAAGTACGTGGTCAACAATAAAGGAATGGACAAGTCGACAATGGACTCTAAGGTGGTGGCTGATGAAGCTGGAGATGGATGGAGAACCGAATGAATGGTGCGAGAGGAAGAAAAGAGAGGACCGAATGACGTCGACGAGGTCAGAGGTAGGAAGAATAGAAACAAAGGCAGTTGTCTGTACAATGTGGTGGTGGGCGTCGAGGTTGGCAAGGCAGATGGAAGGCAACTGTCAAGATAGGCACCCAATGTATTGTATCCAGAAAGAGAGATACGTAGCTGGAGGTACTCACTCTTTCGGATCGACTGCGACTGGGCCAGGACGCACAAATCAGCGTGTAGTCGCGATCAACTCTTGGGAAGACAAGCTGAAGCTGGAAGACCGGCTGCAGCTATTTCGGAGTGGACTGAGTGAGTTGGAGAAGAGCGCGATTGAATAGGCGGGACAGGATTGGTAGGCCTTGATATCAGCTGAGCTTTCTCAGATAAATGGGACACTGGATGTTGATAGGTAATGCTGCAGGGCAAATGGTGTCGGCGACAGTATTCGTGTGTACATTGATGCGTTCAACTTGGAGAATACAGGAAAGATTGGGCAAGGAAGGGCACAGAAATCAATGGTGGTCTGAACTGAGAAGTGCGAAAATATTTCAGCTGTCGCCGACGATGTGGCAGTCCTTAGGAGGAAAACAAGAGACGCCGCGACGCAGGGGGTGAATGCTTGATTGATCAACAATCAAGAACATGCACTGCTAGTGATGTAGGGATACCCCTTAAAATGAATGACAAGAGATGCGAGAAGATAGGGATACAAGAGAAGGAGAGGTAAACTGGGGACAGCAATTGCGACAGCGACCCTGCTGATGGTGACAAGAGACAGTGAATGAAGTCTGGGGACTGATGAGTCTTTTAGATGCAGCTGCGTTGATTAGATAGCAACGAGGTGATTCACCAAGTGTTGGTAGCTCGAGCTGCGAATAATTTTGAGACTCGAAAGTCTGCCAACGGTACCGGACAACAAAGACAAAGAGTACAAAGGAGCGACGATTGCGAATTCATCAGAAAGGGGCCGACGACTGTTGGTCCCCGAGACCGAGAGCAAGTGGTGGTCAGAAGTCTAGAGCCTACGGAAGTCCTCGGATCTGAGCAGTGAGATGAGATGGAGTGAAGTCGATGTGGCACAACGCAAGCAAGCAGACCGTGTCGGCCATCGCATGGGTGAGGCTCGCAAGAACCGGATTGAAATGGACGGTACCCATATAAGATCACAGTCCTATAGAAACCGACAGCCCGGATGATCGCCACGGCATGGAATTGGTAGGGCGGACTCGCCATGATTCGATGGAATGCAGCAATGTTCGAGAAACAGGGGGGCCATGCTGAGGCCTTGGCGATCTGGAAGGATGACCTCACCTTTCTTTTGGCCAATGGAATGGCGTCGATGTGTCAAAATAAACCAATGGCACCGGCTTCAAGACATGACCCTTGCCCTACTTCCGCCAAATTGGACGTGTCGAGACTGGTGAGACACCCTGCAGATTGTTTTTGCCGAATCAGGTCACTCGAGTGGCTGTTCCATTCCCTTGGGAAGCACTCCTTACACAACGGAAACGGATGGCGCATTGGCTAATAGACATGTACATTCCAGGTGCAGCTGCTGTCAGCCCAGTGGGTGAGCCGACAGAATCAACACCTCATTCAACTACACAACTATTTGGGGTAATCTTTCAAATGGAAGCTCTTGAGCTTCACAAACTGATCATATCCATATCTGCTCAGGGTGACGCCCTTGCCCGAGTTCTTCCAGCCGGTCCAGGCAAGGTCAGGGCTGGGGAAGTCGGCACGGTTGACAAAAACTGTGCCCGCCTCGACTTGCTGCGCGAGCTCGTAGCCCTTGTCGGTGTCCTTCGTCCAAATGCTACCGGTCAATCCGAACTCGCTGTCGTTCATCAACTCAACCGCCTCGGCATCGGACTTGACTTTCATAACAGAGATAACGGGACCGAAAGTTTCTTCTGTCATAACCCTCATGCCGTGGTTGACATCGATCAACAGGGTGGGCTTGACAAAATTACCTTGGGGAGGAAGGTTGGTGAAGGTCGAGTTTTCAGGTGTCACGTCCTTGGCGCCCTTTTCGAGAGCATCCTGAATGTGGGCCTCGATGGTTTCTTTGGATCGCTTTGAAATAACGGGTCCGATATGAGTCTCCTTGTCGAGGGGGTTACCTACCTTGTAGCCCTTGAGGACCTTCTGGGCGGCCTCGACGAAGGGCTCATAGATCTTCTCATCGACGTACACTCTCTCAATGGCGCAGCAGCTCTGACCGGAGTTGAAGATAGATCCGTCAATGATCTCGGCGGCCGCCCAGTCGATATCAACGTCATCCCGAACATAAGCCGGGTCTTTGCCACCAAGTTCTAGTCCAACATTGACAATGCGATCGGAGGCAGCCTTCTGGACCGCCAAGCCTCCAGCCACGGAGCCTGTGAAGCAAATCAATGAGACATTGGGATCTCGCACCACCGACTCCATAATCAAGGGGGAGCCACAGTGGAAATACTGCAAAACGCCGGCCGGCAAGCCAGCTTCAGCGAATGCCTTGGCCACATGCTCGACGATAGTGGGTGTCTGGGGCGATGGCTTGAGGATGACGGTGTTGCCGGAGAGAAGAGCCGGGATAAGCGAGTTGACGAGGATCAGATAAGGGTACTTGAAGTGTCAGCAAGATCAATTCGGGTCTGCGTCTGACTGCTAAGCAGCATCTCACTCACGTTCCATGCGAAGATGATAAGCACGGGTCCCACCGGGACCTTGCGAATGAAACGCTTGAACCCCTGCTCACTCTCGCCGGGGGTGTCCTTCAAAGTGTCTTCACTAATCTTGATCAAGTAGTTGGCACGTTTGAGAGCCGTCGCGACTATGCTTCATATCAGTCTAAACCACTCTCATAACTTGACAGGTATCAGGTTGATATCATGAGAACAACTCACTTTCACCTCCGGTATAGGCGATGGGACGTCCCATCTGAATCGTGAGTTCTTCCGCAAGCTCATCCTTTTGCTTTTCCAAGACTTCCAACGCCTTCTTGACGATGATCGTGCGGTCAGCCAGGGAAGTCTGGCGCCATGTCTTGAACGCCTCGGCGGCAACCTTGGGGATGGTCTCCAGCTCCGTGGCGCTCACCCCCGTCCGAGTCAGGATCGGCTCGTTGGTTGTAGGTGAGATGGTCGTGATGGTTTCAACAGACATTTTTGATATTGGTGATGAGTAAACGACGTCTGAAAATAGACACCTGGCGAATATATTACGGAATGAGAATCCAATTATTCTCCCCCTCAGTGAAGTTGATGAAGTGAGGACAACCAACGTCATCGCGATAGCAGCAGTGCTCCGATGATAGGCGCCGATGATGTGACCCCGCCACGAGCCCCGTTAGACCGTGATTCTGGTTTGTGTCTTATCGCTTCCTTATCGGAGCCTGTTTAAACTGCCTATCATTCTACCAAGAACATATCTTTGGATTCTGGAACTTGACTTTCACGCGCAACATTTTCCGATTAACAACAATTCACATCTTTACATTCATTTCCCCTTCGCTCGTTTTGACCACGACTTTCCACCATGCCGGCGGAGAAACGAAATCACTTCCTCGACGCGGGCGACAGCGACGACGATGCTAGCCAGGGTTACGATTCCGAGGCCGAGGAACAGCTGCGCAAGGGCTCGTCCAAGCGTCGCAAACTCGACGAAGACGACGATGACGATTTCCTAAGCGCCGACGAAGATGTAGACGCCGGTGAGGACAGCGAGCAGGAAGGTGAACCCAAAGAAGACGGCGAAGATAAAGAGATAGAAGAAGACGAAGAAGAGAAGGGCGACGCAAAATCCAAGGACTCGAGCAAAAAAGAAAAGAAGGCGGCCAAGGATGACATCGCGCGCCCCCTGACGAAAAAGAATCTCGTCGCCACGGAAAAAGCAGTCAAGAGAAGTGGCGTGATCTATCTGTCTCGCATACCGCCATTCAGTTCGTCGCCCCCGTTTTCTAATCTGGTCTGCGAAACACGCGGTTGCTTCTGCGTCTCAAGTTGGCCGGAGGATCATTTTGCTTACCAGGATATTTTTTCGCAGTGAAACCCGGCGCCGTACGATCCATCTTCGAGCGGTTCGGAAAGATCAACAGGGTCTACCTGTCCCCCGAGGACGCGCAAGTCCGCGCTCGCCGACTCCAGGCGGGCCAGAACCGGAAGAAGAACTTCAACGAGGGCTGGCTGGAATATATCAACAAGGCCGATGCGAAGAATGCGGTCGAGTTGCTCAATGGAACGACTTTGGCCGAGATAGGCATGGCTAAGAAGGGAAGCTATTATCGCGACGATATCTGGAGGTATGCGCTCGGGCTTTGGTCTCTTGTTGATTGTTATTGTGGGTGGTTACTAACTTCTGTTCTAGTTTGCGGTATCTTAAGGGATTCAAGTGGCGTATGTACTCCTAATTGTGACGGAAGCGCATCAAGAGGCGACGTATCTTGCGAATATGCACTAATAATTTCTATCTAGATAACCTCACGGAGCAAATCGCAGCCGAGACCGCCGAGCGCCAATCCCGCATGCGCGCCGAAATCAGCAAAGCCTCCCGCGAGAACAAAGAGTTCGTGCGCAACATACAGAAAGCCAAGGAGCTCGAGGGTATACAGTCGAAAGCCGCAGCCAAGAAGAGCAAGGAGACGAAAGAAGACACCGATGATGTTCCTGCTGCGCCCGCTGCCACGTCAGATGCACCCGCGAAGAACGTGCGCAAGTTCAAGCAGGCTTCTGCTGGTCGACAGGGCTCGGAGAAGGTGCAGGATTCGACGGCGCGCGTCCTTAGTAAATTGTTTTAAACCTTTGTAGCTGTTAATGATACCCCTGACCATGACAATGCAAGAGACTCGCTATGATTTGATGGTGTTGATCTGTTTTGTTGTATGAGAGTTCAGTACTTTCTCATGAGTGAGAACTAAGCAGCAGATGTACTGATGGCAGTAAAGAATCTCGTACCCCCTACCTACCCCTTTTATCCGTCGTGGACAGAAGTAGAAGACGCATATTTCTGTGCAGTTGCCATATATCTCCGTTCACAAGTTCTCATATCAGACATTCATAATCACTCAAGAGTCAAAGATGAAAATCAAAACACGAATTCCCTATTGCTAGTACAGGACATTTGCGAGCACCCCTCGAACTCCGATCCTTTTGTGAGAAAATGACCACCGAAATCCTCTGCAATCCCCGCCCCATAAACTTTTCAGTTACCAGCTCCTTATGCCATGGGAATGAGAAAAGAACGAAGATGCAAGCCGTAATGTTTGTTTAGTTGCTGGGTTTGGGTATATCATTAGCGTAGACCTATCATCTGCTTTCAAAAACTCAGTGGTCTTCCATAGTAAGCTCGTCAAAGTCATCCAGTAGTTCGTCCATGTTGATCTGGGGTCCGTCCTCGTCATCGCCATCATCCTCCGTCGCCATCGACATGTCGTCGTCCTCGCGCTGCTGCGGCTGCTGCTTCGGGTTCTTGAACAGCTGGACGCCGGCACGGAAGTCCTCGTCCTGCTCGATATCCTGCAAGAACTGCTCGAATTCGCGGTCCATGCGCTCCTGGTCGGACTTCTTGGGGAGCAGCTCGCCCTCGTCCTTGGCCATGCGCTTGACCTTCCACTGTCTCTTTCTGTTTCTTCTGCGGTTGGGGTAGTGCTTCTTGATGATGACGACGTCGGGTATTCTGGAGGAGTAGGTGTGCGACTGCTCGATGGCCTCGAACTCGGGGTTGTTGAAGACGGTTCCAGAAAGCATGTAGCCCATGACGGAGTCACCGGCGTGCAAGAGACCTCCCAGGTGTGTTCTGGCCCAGTATGTCTTGTTGTTGGTACCGAGATCTGATGCCCTGGCCAGTTCCACCTCGGCGAGAACCCATCTGCCGGAAGTAGGACTTCAACATCGTTAGTAATCATCCTGTATGAAAAGCCCCTTTTTCGAGGGAGCTGGAAATTCGAAACATACCCAAGGATTTCGCAGTCCATGACCATGAACTCAACCAAGTCCTTTGCTTCCGCGAGGGCTCCAAAGGGAGCTCTCCAGTATACAGGAGCGCTGATATCGGCGGTCTGAAGCGTAAAGGGGTCCAACAAGTAGACCGAGGTACCGATCTTGTGGCATATCGCGAGGGGGAAGATGTTTCCGGCCTGCTTGGCGAGTGGGATGGGCAGAGCGACAAGGTCGTCTTTGCAAATCGGGATCAACTCGACGGAGAATGTGAACTTGAAACTCTTCTTCGCGGTGTGGGTATCCTGGGAGATAAGTTCCGACGATTTCTTGACTCGCACGGGCGCAACGGAGTTGAGGAAGTCGACAAACTAAACTCATCAGCCATTTCATCCGTGAAGCGCATACATTCATAGCATACCTTCTCGGCCTGGTTTCGCGCGCTGTAGAAGAAGTCGATACCGTCCTTAGCCTCCTTAATGTTGATTGTGTCTCGGTGCGCTCCGTGCTTGAGGATCAGCTGCTCGAGGTAAAGGAAAGTTCGTTTCTGGGTTCACTTGTTAGTTTTGCTGCGGTGCCGGTATCTCGTCTGCGTATCGTGTAAAAGCTTCGCAGCTAAGAGTCGCTTACATGAAGAACTTTCTATAACAAGTTGTTAGTCTCATTCTCACAATTTCAGACCGGCGCAATGGTTTACTCACCTGGCGCACTTGTACGCTTGCGCGCCACACGTTAGCAGTATATGACTTGGCGCATTCAGGGCATTGCTGGTAGGCAACGACTAGGGCATGAATTAGTGAATCGCTTTCAACAAGATATCCAGTACGGCGCAAACTCACCATATGTGACTTCAAGAGCTTGCTGCATGACCTTGTCGTCAGCAACAGCGGCCTGTACCACCAGCTTAACTCGGACACGTCTGCTGTGAGGTTCGGTCCAGATGAAGGAGGCGTCTATTATTCGTGTTCTGTTGAGACTGAGTTTCTTGAGGCAAAGGGCGAGCAGTTCGCGACTCTCAGGGGCCGCAGAGACCCAACTCGTAGGGGCTGTAATTCGAGCAAGAGGAGTCAGTGTACGACGTTCTTCTTTCCGAGGTATGGTCACGAGACAAGGTGAAGGTCGAGGTATCGAGTCGACTACTTACTGCAAAGCTGTTAGCATCATGACATAAGAAGTGAAGATAAAGAGACTCTATACATACCGTTGGAGCCATCTGTCACAGTCTCTGCAGAAGTGCAGGGTAGCCTCTCTCTGGATACCCTGGGAAATGTCCTTGGTAAGCTTGAAGCAGTCGTAACACTTCGCATCGATCGCAGTCATGCCATCTATAGGCGCACCACAGTCGGCGCAAAGAATTCTGCCATGATAATTAGCTCTATCCAACTATGCGACTCGAACCCGACCGCATTCGTCCGGCTGTCTGTCCCGAAAGGTTGCAAAAAAGGCTCGATGTTTCCAGGCAGATCCAAGTCCGAATGACGACGACGGGCGTGGGGCAAAAAGGCGCGAACGTACGTAGCAGTGATGGCGTGCGTCTGCGCCGGTGCCGCCATGGGCATCGGCGCGTCCAAGTCCATGTCCATCGACATTGTGGCTGCTCGGATCTGCGGTGATGTGAAAGAAGTTGTTGAACTGAGCACCGTGGAATTAAAGTCACGAGCACGGCGCAAAGTTGAAGTCACTCTCCAACTTTTCGAAAAAGGCGCCCCTCGCTTTGATTGATAAGCTGCTTATCGCCGGCTAATTGTCTAGATTAGGTGCATAGACTGTGATAGTCATATATTGCGTTATATCTTGAATCGATAATACTATATCATGTCAAAATGAACTATCGCAATGTATTCACTTATACAAGTCATGCCAAGACTTGCTAATGAAACGCCGAGGGGTGCATCTGACAAGTGGGTCGTCCCCATGACCACATCAACGCCAAAATCACGGAATCCAAGCTATCTCAAAGCAGCATCACTTCACAGAATCACAACCAACCACCGGGGGGAATTCTAATGTCAATGTACTTCGTAGCAACGGGTTTTCTTAGGTGAGAGGCCGGTTCATGTCACCTACTTTGGTCAGATTGGCCAATTCGATGTTAATATCTTTGAAAGACGTTCGACATACGGGATGTTGGCGGTGCAAACGAGTGAGAATGACAAGCCCGTCTCCAATAATAAGCTCGTTCAGATACGTTGGGAACGACTGGACCGTTAATCACGAAGTAGGCATCATCATCACTTTTCATATCAATTTCATCAGGAGCCAATATGTCTGATATCGTCAAGCTCACTATATCTCTGTTTCTACGTCGTGAGTATAGATCTCGGGAGGTCATGGGACGACTCTGTCAGCTCCTAGAACCAACTGGCTTTGTAATAAAGACACAATTTACTCCAGTTGAAGGACATTATGAGAGAGAAGAACGCCGAATGAGTTGTTGATAATCGGTCCTCGCGATCATGAACCTGGTAAGACCGACAGTAGTGTATATCTCCTCCATCTCAACGCATGCCGAAGTGGAGAGAAGAAATGTCTAATCACCAGGATGCGATGATGCAAGCTGCCAGTAGCTGAGCTAGCCTCCTACTAGGTTACATGGATGTAACTCGATGCTTGCTCTCTGGGACTTGGAAGAAACGACCATTACCATAGCATCTACCATCGTGAGCAGGTAATCGTTCTATCACCGAAGTTCTTAACACAGATTGACTCCGAAAGTAATCGTTTCTTACTCCTGTGCCCGATCGGATATAGTCATTGCAACGCAACTCGTGCTTAACTCCCTGTCAGGAGTATCATGGAGGCATGATCTCATAAGACGTGCTCGAGACAATTGCTCAAGACAGCTTAGCTAGGACCTAGGTATGAGAGTGAAGACGAAAGGGGAATCTACAAGCGTTCTTTCTCTAGTATTAACTCCTAATTCCATTCAAGCGAGGGACCAATCACACAAAAGATATTATCCCAGATGGCGTGTCGTCAGGGGAGAGAGACCGTCGCGATGGCGCAACAGGGCCTGCGTGGAACGGTGTAAGTCAATCGACTATGAAATCGCGCAATCGAACTTCCATACCTTTCGGCCTTGAATCTCAAACGCGGGGACACTATATTCCAAGTTCGCTAGCTTTTACGAGGGAGGGGAGGGTCCGGTTTTCTATGGATTCTGGTTTCTATTGGATAGCTGGGTGTATGGCGCAATGAGGCGTCGTTCGCACATCAATGCTCGGACATACGATGGTGTTGGAGATAATGAGCGATGGGACTGTATATCTTGAGGTCGTTCGCCTCTCATTGTCGAGAAGAAGAGACTCATCCAGACCATCACCTCCATCAGTCCTGATTACTGAACACCTGCATTCAGATCATCATCATCCCCATCAATACAACATTCCCAGTATCATAGTCAATTATCCCTGAAATCTGAAGTCATGGCTCCCTCCGCTACCGAAACTGTCACCCAGACAGTAACAATAACCGAGCGCAACTCTTCCTACAGAGATCCCACCAACATCGGCCAGTACAAGGAATTCTCCACATACCACTTCTCCAAGGAAGCCGAGGAGGGCAAAGTCGCAGGCTTCGAGGCCGCCAAGTACCCTCACTACCTGCCCACATGGGACCCCAACGAGAAATACCCGCCCCTAGAGCCCTTCGAGCACTACGACCACGGCAAGGACGCCGATCCTTCCTACCCTGACCTCCTCCCACCCACGGCTCAGGTCACCCAGCTCACCCCCCTGACCGGATCTGAGGTTCGTGGTATTCAGCTGAGCTCGCTGAGTGATGCTGGAAAGGACCAGCTTGCGCGCTTCGTTGCCGAGAGAAAGGTCGTTGCGTTCAGAGGCCAGGATTTCAAGGATCTTTCGATTCCTGATGCGTTGAAATGGGGTGGTTACTTTGGACGCCACCACATCCACCCTGCCGTAAGTACTTCCCAGAAATATCTGCTTCTATTCGAATCAGATATCTCCAAGTCTTCCTCATGACGGCAAATACTGACCTAAACACAGTCCGGTGCCCCCGCAGGCTACCCAGAGATCCACCTCGTCCACCGCGGCGCAGGCGACGACATGGCCGACCAAACCTTCGCCAACCGTCTGAGCTCCGTAGCCTGGCACACCGACGTCTCCTACGAGGCGCAGCCTCCCGGAACCACCTTCCTCTACGTCCTCGACAGCCCCGAGACCGGCGGCGACACTCTCTTCTGCAATGCCGCCGAGGCATACAACCGTCTCAGCCCCTTGTTCAAGGAACGCCTTCACGGCCTTAAGGCCACGCACTCTGCGATCGAACAGGCTGCTGTCGCCAAGGCCCGTGGTAGCATTAACAGACGTGAGCCCGTGGTCCACACACACCCTATCGTCCGGACGCATCCCGTCACGGGCGAGAAGTCGCTCTACGTGAACCCTCAATGTGAGTCCTCTCTTCCTTATCCAATCCCTCTCCCTCATCCATTCCACAGACCGAGACTAACGTGATACCCAGTCACCCGCGAAATCGTCGGTCTCAAAAAGGAAGAAAGCGACGTAATCCTCAAATTCCTGTACGACCACATCGCCTTCGGCGCCGACTTCCACGTCCGCGTCAAGTGGGAAGCCGGTACCGTCGTCATCTGGGACAACCGCGTGACGCAGCACACGGCGCTTCTCGACTGGAAGAGCGGTGCGCGACGCCATCTCGCGCGCATCACGCCGCAGGCGGAACGGCCGTTTGAGACGCCGTATGTTGCTTCGAAATAAGTTTGGGATTGCTTTTGGTTGCTTTTGGGATGTTCATAGAAAGTCGGGTAGATAGTCCCTTGATGAATCGAGCTTAGCGTTGTCGTTTTTCGTTGAAGTTGCATTCCTCTGTCCTCCTCGGGTTTGTTCGCGTTCTTCCCGGCGTTTCTTCAGACGGGCTAGGAAGTCGTCATCATCATCTTCAGTGACCTGGTCCTCCGCAACCGTTGATGTCCGATCAACCTGCGACGTATCCGTCGCATCGTAAAAACTGCCCAATCGCGGCTTCTTGAACTCGATAAAACTAGAAGCCTGCGATACCGCCTGCGACGCGGCCTGTGTAGAGCGATACGTACTCGGCGCATCGAGATCTTCTTCTGAATCCGACGGCATCCGTATCTTCTTCGACCGGGTAAACGAAGCAGCAGCCATCGACGTCTGTCGACTATACCCAGCCGCAGCGCGCGTCTTCGCCGTAGTCGTCAGCAACCCATCCAAAGGGGTATCCCGTCCCCCCTGACTCTCCATAAGTCCATGCAGCGAATTCATCTGCCACGACTCCTCGCCCTCACTCTCCGTACTCTCCTCCTTCACCAACGTCTTCTTCGCAAGTCGCTGCCTCTTCCTAAGCAATCGTCTCTCCTCCTTCGTCCTCACCATATCCGTCGCAGTTCCGACGACAGGCCGCGAGATATTCCGTATCATCTGCGTATTCTCCAACTCCGCGACTTCTTTCAAGCGCTTGTACTCGGCCGCATGCAGATGCGCCGTGAAGAGCTGTGCCGTCGTGAGGAATTCGTCTTCGACCATGCGATGAATATCATCGTCCTCATTCATGAATCTGTCCATGTCTTAGTGAGATCCTCATACGTTCAAATGACAAGATACACACATCTCCCGCGGCGCTGCCAGTGGTGACGACGACCTGGATCGACCTAGCATATGTCAGACTTGTTACAATCCCTATTCAGAATAAGACTCACTATAACGCCCTAACTTCTTCCTCTTCTTCTCCCCGCCGTCCGAAGAAAGCGCCGAGTCAGTCTCATCTCCCCGTGTAACACGTCGGCCAGGGGTGGAACGCGCCGGCTTGGGAGAATGCGACGCTTCTCCTTCACGAACCTTCCATGGCAACAGTCGAGGCATTGAGATAAAGAGTCTGTTCGTAAGCGCATTCTGTACGCGGTATCAATTAAAAATATAGATCACAGAATTGTTTTTGTTCTTTGTTTGTGAGAGGAACGCGTTCGAGTTTGTTTGCTTGTCGTTCTTTCATTTAACTTTCCGAAAGCCGCTAGAGTTGGATTGAACGCTACGTTCCGATAGAGCGGTATTCATCTCTTTCAGATGGGATATAGGCATACTGACAGAAAAGAAATGCAATACGACGTAGCTATGTGGTTAGCGAATTCACATAGCAAGGGACAACCAGGGGTGAATCACTTCTTACGACAGGGACAGACATTAGAGTGGAAGTACTAGCAATTAATAACTCGTTCATTCATTCGGTCATCCTATTAGGCACAGGGATGAAATCTCATAGATACTCTATCTACCTAGTTGAGAGATCCTGGAGGAAGAGAGGAGATATACATCTGGAGCGTCTTCTACTAGATCAGAACGTCAGCATCTGTGACACTTGGTCGAGGATCTTCAGAACATCTAGCGATCTCTCTAGAGTCTTCAACTGCGTTAAAGCCTCTAATATCTCCGCGCGCAAGGGTCCCGGGTTGCCCACAGGGCCAAACACGCCCTTCTTCCATGCCAGTACGAAGGCATAAAACGCCTTCGCTCTGGCCGTCCTCTGACTCTCTAGCACAACACCCGCCTCGTCATGATGGATCAACCGGAACCATCGCATTGCCAGAACGCCTTCATCCGTGGTCGCAAAAGGCTCATGCTTACAGGCTTCATCAAATAGATCCCACGCGTTAGCGTACAGCGTGTCTCTAGCAATGGAGATGGCCTGTTTCGCATCCTCGATCGTCTTGACGACGTCAGCTAGAACACTAGCAGGTGAAGACTTCATCTTAGGACGGTTATAAGCCGTCATTACAGCCTTCAGTGCCGCCTCCGTGGTCTTTTGCTCCAGTGCTGTCAACTTGTGAGCTTCACCTTCTGGAGTCAGATATTCACACACGGTCGCAACAACTTCGGCGTACATGTCTATGTCTTCTCGCACGGAAGCATAGTGAGCAAGCGCCTCAAATGCAAAGGGCCGGTATTCGTCATTGTTGCGCTTTGCCTCGCGGATCGCATATTTCTTGGTTTTTGCTGCGACCGCCGAGTCGCTTTCCCAAAGCTTCTTGCTGTGGAATATAAAGTGAGGGTACGCAATCACCAGCTTCTCCTTTCCTTTGAATGTCTTCAGCGCGAGTGCCTTGTCCATGACCGGCCAGATGGTTTGAAGTGTAGAGTCGCTGAACTGTCCGCTACCCGCTGCGCGACTCAGGGCAGTAACCATTGAAGCGACAGTGAATGCGGCGCCGTGTTGCAAAGCCCACTTCGAGGTTTCCAAGCCTTTCGATACGAGCTCCGAGATTTCAGTGACGTATCGCTTCACGGTATTGTCTCCTCCTGCATGTTGGTCCCAGGCCGCACCACAGGCCTCCGAGACATACTCGTCTGTGTCGTGTCGGCCAAAATAAGCAAAGGGGAGGAGTTGTGTCTCCAGATCGGTGAAAGCATCGGGTGACACCTTTGCGATGGCGAGGACAGCATCCGCTACCTTCTGCCGTCGTGTATCGTCCTCGGCAGTAAAGTATAGGTCCACCAGCCTCGTAACGTAGCGATCGCGAATGTCAAGCTCCGCAGATCTGAGAAGATACGCAGCACTTTTCGCATAGGCTTTGCTGACTTCATTGTTTCGATCCAGGATCTGGGTGTTTAAGCTCTTCAAGAACATAGCGGTATAAGGAGGGAGGAAAATGCTATGGCGTAGAGCTAATGTGCTGAGCACTTCACTGCAGCCGATCTTGGTTTGCATCCCCAGAGCCGATTTTATCGTCGATACCAGCTGAGGAGCTAGTTGCACCATCACAGCTTCATCAGTAAATCGAAGGCAGTCAACAATGCACTCAAACAAGGGAGACCGCGTGGCTGCCGTGCTCCGTAATTTGTCCAGCCCTTCACGGTCTTCCTCGCTGACCCTTTGATAGTAATAGTTGACTTGGGCTGGCTCAACCGTACTGAGTAATCCCAGGGAGTGAGTGATGATGGTAGGTAGATATGGCTTCAAAGCATCGCCTCCATTCTTCACAACATCCAGGACTGTGCTAATGGCCATGAACTTGACCTCCTCCACGGAGTTCTCGATACCCTTGTCGGAGAGCAGGAATGGAAGGACTTGGGCAACCATGGACCGAGCCGAGGAGGAAGAGTTGTTTTCTTGTAACTGAGTTACGAGGGTCTTTGAGAGAGCCATGCATAGCTTGAGTGCTGCTGTTCGTACTGATCCTTTCTGGTCATCCAGAACTTTCAGTGACATTCTCCATATATCCACATAGTACTTCTGGTACTTGACAAAGGGCTGTCCGTAGATAAGATCGGCAATGGCGGCACAGCTAGCCTCTCGGACACGCCACTCGCGTCCATCAAGAATACTCTTGAGCAAGTCAGCCATAATAGCATCAAAATGCGTATCGATTGTGACTGTCTGGTCTTTGACAATAGCCTTCCAAATATCCTCCATGGATCTTCTCACATTGGGATTAGGGTCAAATCTATATCGGAAGAGCTTTGGATAGATATTAGCATCCAACTCGGCGTCTGAGAGAATATTACTCAACCCAAATCTTCCGAAGGCGGATCGAGCAGTCCATGTAGCAGCGTTGGTGGCAAGGGCCATGAACTTGTAGACGAGGCTTTGGTCGCCAACCTCGTTAGCCAGATTGATGATGTCTTTATACGAAGTAATAGATTTGCCATCCCCAGTTGGCAATGCGCCCGCATCGAAGAGCTCCGTGTCATCGTCGACCTTGAGCTGCGTTTTGGTGCCAGTGAAACTGGCAACGAGATCTTTAACGAGGTCGCCCTTGAGCGATTCGTCACCCTTTTCGTAAACTAAGCCAAGACCACGAGAAGCAGTTTCCTGCACTAGCTCGTCACGGGCCGTCAGGAGTCGCATAAAAGCGACTTGGCATTCGCGAAGCCTTGACTGAATGCTTGAAAGATCGGAACAATACTGAATAATGCAGAACAGCCATATGCCGGAGGCTTTGATGAGAGATGGCTTGGTAGCTTTGCAGTCATTCAAGAGCTTTTCAAGAGCAGCATCAATTTGTCCTGTCCTGTGACGGAGGCCTTTGACAATGTCTTCACCTTGTCCAGCGGGCTGAACATCGATATCGAGCTGCACTGACTTCGAGTCCCAACGAGCTATTGCGGTAGAGATTGCTTCGCCAATAGCAAAGTGTACCTCGGTTCGCTTTATTTCCGATAGACCGAATAGCTTCTCCAGTATCTTCTGTGCTGTCGTCTCATCGTTGTGAGGCACGTCGCTTGCCTTCGGAATGGCCAGTCTCCCGAGAGTGTGGATAGCTTTCTCATTTCCTTGAACAGCGAGCGATGTCAGACTCTCAATGACGGTATTCAAATCGCCATCTTGCGTGGGCCAACCTATGTCAGCAGCCCACAGTTGTGCAAGCGAGTCCATGGCAGCGCTTTGTATGCCAGTGTCGCTCCCCTTAAGACCAGAAAGAGCACAAGTGACAGCAAAGTGAATATGATCGGACACGTCTGGAGGTACGCGACCATAGTACGTTGCTCTGGAGAGGTAGCCAGAGAGACAAGTGAGCGAGCACTGATACTGTGCCGATAGGGACGCAGACGGATTGTCGGTAGATGCCAGGAGTTCCCGTAGTAGGGCAACACTAACGGAAGCCTGACTGTCCCAAGGCGCAAGGATTCCAAAAGCCTTAGAAACTAATTGCCGGATCTTCTGGTCATTAGACTTGCGCAATGATAGCAGCTCATGTGCCCTAGCTGAAAGAGCCGATATGATGGTGTCTGCTGGGGCGAACGGCAGAAGATCAGCCAAGCAACCGATGCAGTCTTCTACGCCCGTCTCAGGATGATCTCGAAGACCGTCAAGCGCTGCATTCAGAAGGAGCAATACATACTTCGGCTCTGCCTTTTTGAGATACTCTCTAACGGAATCGCGGGCATCAAGGTCATTTTGAAGCTGTGTCTCCAGCCTCGACTCCCAGTCTATCTCCAAGTTCTTTTCGGCGAGAGCGGCCAGGAATAGCGTCTGTTTAACGAATCGTATAGCTATCGGGAAAGCTTGAAGACGATCGTTGGAGAATAAGCTGTATTTGGAGGTTTGGTCTACAGACATCTCGTGGTCGGCGACTTCGTGGGGTGTAGTGTCGAAGAAAAAGGTCGCTAACTCCGCCCAGTCAGGTAGTTGAAAGGGCTCTTCTGGATGTATTTTTGTGGCCCACCATGGATCTAATCCTCGGTGCCCCTCCTCTAAGACATCTCGACGCTCGGCTGGGCCAGTAGCAAGAGCTAACACATTAATCCAGCGTGCTTTGATATTGTTGTATGGCAAACAGTTGTTCGCGAACCGAACGGCCACATGTCGGGCCGTCCTTAGGTTTTGCTGTTCAGGAACACTCATATACTCGAGTAGGAGTATTTCAAGGTCTCGATGTTGAGCAGCATCTGTAGATTTGAAAAGACCCATCATGCTAGAGAGAGCACTCTCGATGTACACGACGATATCCGGAGTAGAATCAGACACCAAGGAGTCGAAGAGCCATTTCAGGAGAGAGTCTTTCGCTTTGCGTTCGAGGCTACTCACTCGCGCTAAAGTCCCGATGGTCTCGTAGGCGTTAGCACGCAGTCGCTGCTCATCTTGGAATAGGAGCTGGTTGTCTTGGGGAACGAGAGTTGGCCAACCCTGTGCAAGGATGTAATCTTTGAGAATTATTGTGAGCGCCGGCCCCATTACCGCGTCCCCAGTCGCAGAAACGGTACTGTTTCTGGCAACCCAGGAAAGGAAACCCAGCAAAGCTTTGTGAAGCCTCGAGGCTTCAAGACCAGTAATAGGAGCCCCTTCTCCAGTGGTTAGAGCGATGTCATCCTTCACAACATCAACAACCTGTTGTTTCGGAGTGCAGGCTATAGTGGATTTTGACAACAACTTTAGAATCTGAATCCTGTGGGCTGCTGGAAATATGTTGTGCGCCTGAAACAATGACTGCACAATATCCTCGTTCTCAAGGTCGGTACTAGCTCGCTTGAGGACATCATCGGCAACTGACGAGATTCTTGAATCTGCAGATCCAGCCGCACAAATGATAGGGAGGTAACGATCATCATCCGTAAACGCGCTGCTGGCAAGGAATCCAACAGCCTTGGTCTTGCACTCTGGCAGGCTAAGACTATTTGGGGCCTTCGGTTGCCACGACTTTGGGTCCTGATTTCGCAGAAAATTGACATCATCCTTGGTCAAGCCAGATGGTGAAGCTTTCAACTTGGCGTCTATGCCGTCTTCGGGTGCTAAGGCAATGTCTTGTCTTAGTAGAAATAGCTTTCCGAGCCAACTCGCTGTGTATTTTCTATCAGAGGTATCCGTGAGACCGACAACATCTCTGAGTGCAAGGTCCTCGGGGCTGCCTCTTTCGGGGATATTGACGTCCAACAAAAGACGAAGAAATATGTTGAAGAATCTGGCACCACTTGCTGGATTTGTCTCTCTTGAAATGCCACTTAGCACAATGGGGAGAAGTTCGCGCCGTTTAGGTTGACCAAGACGAGATAATCCTTCTCTGATAAAGGCAAGATCTAACTGCTTAACGATGGGGGAGTTCGTTCGCTTATACTGCTCCAGGAGAGCTGCTACTGGCAGCACCACGCTACCCTTTTCGTTAGATTCCCTTCATTAAGTCATGATCAAGAGATGTATCTCACCCTGGAGGCTGCGCGAAGTTCTTGACGCTCATGTAAGCCTTAAAGGTCTGAAAAAATGTGAGCAGCAGCATTGGGTTGGACGGGTTGGTGAGCACTTGCATCCTCTCGAACGGCCTTATGCTGACTTCCCGCCTTCTCAAGTAACAAGGTCAAGTGTGATTGAAGAGCTTCACTCAGTTTTGTTTCATTTCCGGAGACAGCAGCGAGCTTGTATCGGATTGATGAGACGAGCTTAAGCTCGGCACTCTCACTGGATGCAGCCATCGTGTCTGAATGGCAACGATGAGGATCAAACTGTGCACAGGAGGCCGAGACGCCGATTGGCTCCGTGATGAGATGTGAACAACCACGGGTTGGTGTTCTATGGGTGACTCCTGATTCGAACCAGTTTGCAGAATTCCCGTGGTTAGACGGCTTGATGGTGCAATCAGTAACTTGGCTTCTTCACTCGGTATCTCGCATGCGGTCCTGTCGGGTGTGTGGGGGCGATATGGAATGTAGGTAGGTAATCCGTATACCAGTGTCCACTCCCCTCGAAGGGTATCGGAGTAAACGAACAAGAAATACCAGTGAATAAGTCGTAATCCTGGCACTCTTACTTGACGATGAAACTGCGATGCAGGTAAAAGATAGATTCGGGATTATGAGATGAACAGATGATCGTGGACCGCGACCGGGTGTCTTCACGTGAGATGATTGTTTATCGTACTTCGTAGCTTCCTAGCCAGCAAGATGCCCACGTCAACAACCCCAAACACCGCAGGCAGGCACGTTGCGAAACGCCACTACAGTCAGACGCAAGTGTGGCGGTGCAATGCATTCGTGGGAGGCACCTTCCGTAAGGTGAATTGTACTGCGAAATCCGTCGGTACGGAATAAAATAAATACATCTTACCGGTTGCTCCTTCCCACACAAATGAATAAGCTTTCTGTTGTTGTGCCCCTGGAAATGAATTCTACAGGTAGGTTTACTCGTAGTAGGGTAGGACAAACGACCTCAGGGACAGATGAATGAGCGACAGCCGTAAAGGCAATTGGGCAGTTGCACCAGGTGGCGACACGTGCAACCATCTGTTCGCCGTCTGGCTCACTCCATCCCCAAGTCAAGCCCAGAGCCAAAGTTCAATCACAGCCCCAAATTCTCGATGACAATAATCCGTAGAATGGCCTTTTTTATTCCATTTGGTTTCCCTGGGGACTTCTTCTTGTACAGGACACGGAATATAAGTTGGAGCGTCTTTAGTCGAACATCACTCAGTCTAAGACGACGCCAAACTCCTGATGGCCCGGGACTGATGGTTCATGCACGATGTGGGCGCCTGAGCTGAACTGATCTCGTGCTCTTTTGTGCTCATCACGTATGAATGGCCCCTGAAGAAACCCCTTTGAGAAGGACCTGGATGTTGAGTACCTGGGTAGAACCTACATGAGATATTGTAGGGTCCTTGGGCCCGCTTGAGGGCGAGGTTTCAATGATGCGACGTCGTCAGACAGGCCGCATTTCACATGCATGCAGGCAAGAGATGGACCGACGCATTTCACGAGGGAGTCGTCTCGCCACCGGGAGAGGCACGAACACTTTCAGAAGATATCGGAGCGAAACACGGATCGTATCACACACGTGGTCCGAATGCAATCCGACGACGGAAGCGAAGCCCGAATAGGCTCAGCGATGCAGCCGATGCCTAATCTGGGGACTGTATTCCTGAATTCATCATGCCATTGCTCAGGCTCAACAGCTGATTAGCATGCGGATTCAGAAGGGCTTCTTCTGCATTCCATATTCCGCATCCCGTCCTATATTCGATTAGCTCTGTTACTAATAATACAGGCAGATCTTACGTACAATCGATTGGATCTGGTGTGGTGAAAGGAGGCAGCCGACTTCAACACGATGTTTCAGCTGTTCCTCTGGCCAAGTGAGCCCTGTATGAAAGGTATGCCTACGAGTACCTCGGGATACCAGAGATCACTCATGAAGTCGGTAGGTATTCCGTACTACCTACTCCGTGGATCGTACCTAGGATGACCGTACCCAGGAGGTAAGCAATCTCGGGCCGCCAGTCGGTAGAGACAGACCGCATCGGACCGAATGATCTACGGTGCCTAGCTCACGTTCGGAGGAACGACGAAGGACGAGCAGGTAACCAGTCGTCCAATGGAAGAGTTATCCGGTAGCTTCCACAGCCTACGGAATGCTTCCCTTACGGATTACAACGGGACATTGATGATTGGACGGAGCTCGTTTACCCAGAGCTGGAGAATATCCCGTATGTACCTACATTCGCTACTGTAGATAATCGGTGGTCAGCCGATCCAGACTCGTACAATAAACGCACAATCCACGACACGTATAAGGCTCGCACTTGGCTGTATTGCACTTCTACCTAGTCTGGTTGACAAATCCCACTAGTCCCGGAAGCCCCTTCCCGACGGTCGCTATATATAACATAGCCCACGAGTCAAGTCCAACTTCCTAACTCCGAATACGAGGTCTGACTAGCTTACAAATCGTCTTAAGTCCGTACAATACGCTAGTCTCATGTCCAGTTCTCTAGCCCCGTATATGATCCGAATACGACCCATACATGTTACGTCATAGGGTCTATTAATACTCGAATGACTCAGATGAACCCATGAGCCTAATACCAACACGCCCTCTGGCGAACGGGTTTATCGATGATGAGCTTCGTGGGACACACCCAACAGCTCCAAAAATCGCATATGTGCTGAACGGTCGAGAGGCTTCGTGAATCCGTCAGCAGGGTTGTCCTCTGACTTCACGTAAACGGGTCGAATATGGCCCGCATCCACCTCTTGTCTGACGTAGTGGTACGATATTCTGATGTGCCTTTTCTGCTTCTTCATCGCACCGTTTTCGGCCCAACTGATGGCCCCGGTGTTGTCGCAAAGGACCGTGATGGGACCCTCCGGCATCGTATCGAGCTCGGTTAGAAAACTCCTGACCCAAGCCAAATCACCTGAAATCTCGGCCATCGCTGTATACTCGCACTCGCTCGAGTTTCGAGCCACTGTAGACTGTAGTTTTGAGTGCCAGAGTATCGGATTTCCCCCGAGAAAAATCACTGCTCCGGTGACAGACTTGCCTCCATCCAAGTCGCTGGCAAGGCTCGAATCTACCGCAGCAAACAACCCAAGTTCGTTGTACTTACGATGTGGATGCGCATCGTCTAGCTGCTGATACCGTAGGTTCATCTCTGCCGTGCCTCGTAGATAGCGTGCTATGCGTTTCACGCCCTTCATATGGTCCTCTGATGGGTTAGCCATGAAGCGTGCCCATGTTGCTGAGGAGTAGGCAATGTCAGGTCGCGTAATCCAGGCAGGATACGCCAACTTCCCCAGTGTCGATGCGTATTCGAACACTTCACGAGCTGATGCCGTGTCTTCCCTTTTCACTGCTACCGAGCCTCCCTTGACATCCATGGGAGTCGCTGTCTCCTTGACTGTGGACAGTCCAATACTCTCAAGAGCTTTGCCAATATACTGCTCTTGATCGAGTCGAACATCCCCCGTAGGTGCATCTCGTAGGATGCGTACATTCAAAAACCAATCAGCATGACCAAGGTCCGTAGCATCAACTTTCTTCCCTATCTCGCTGGTGATTCGATGTAGGTGCGATAGGTCACTGCCAAACAGCAGAAAGTCATCCACATGAGAGACGATAGCTTCACCCGTCTTCGAGTCGTAGTAGACTGCATCGTCGGATACCAACGGGTCGAAGTCGAGGCCTTTGAGAATCTGTCTCGCCTTTACTTGCCACTCATGTCCGGACTGCTTCAAACCATACAACGGCTTCATGAGCCGTATAATCTTCTCTGACGCCCAGTTGTGTGCTCGTGCCTGATCCGGAAACGCCTCGAAAAACTCACTCAACATACTGAACTGACGCATATATATTTTCTCTTTCAAGTTTCCATTCAGGTACGCTGCAACGAAGTCGATCTGTATGATGTGCCACCCTCGAATCGCTGCTAAGGCCATTAGTATACGCCACGAGACCGCTCTCGCAGTAGAGGCTGAGGTTTCGTTGTAGTCAATGCCTTTCTTCTGCGTGAAGCCTCGAGCACAGATTCGTCCCTTGTACTTGTCCAGTTGCCCTGTCGACAGGTACTTCTTTCGCAACACCCACGTGGCGTCTACGAGGTGACCATGACTCGCTTCCGATCGATCAACGAACTCAAAGGTGCCTCGATCGAGGTTGCCTCGGATCTCTGCGAACATGGCTTTAATCCAATGCTCTCGCTCGGGTCCGGCTAAAGCATCCTTCAGTAAGGGCTCGTCAGGGGTGCCCAGACGTCTCGATGAGACTGCTGCCATCAACTCATGAACATAGTCAACATGGCTCGTCTTCAGTACGTCTGTGTCTCGCATGTACGTCGAAGCGACGACGTTCTCGATCCTCTGAACTGTGTGCTGCATGTGCTTGGTGAACTCGATTTTAAAATTTTCACCACCATCACTGCTGTCCTCACTGTTGCTAGCCGTATCCGAGCTGTATCCGCCCTCTTGGATTGAAGCCATCAATGCCGCCACGACATCGGGGTGTTCATCTGGTGCTTCACATACATATATGACTTCTTCCTTCGAAAAATAAGCGTCTTGCGGTCGTGCTGCGCCCTCTCGGTTCTTGGGGGGTCGCCCTCTTCTCGGTGGTAGGTCTTCTCCTTCAGAAATATCCTCATCTACAATGTTGTCATCTTTGTTTCTTATCTTCGTTCGGTTCTTCATGTGTCTGTGCCTGCGTCGCAAACGACGCTGCACTGACTCGGGCAGGCTCCGTATAACGTCTCGGGGGTCAGGTTGTACCGATACGTCCCCGACGTTCTCATGACACGTAACATGAGGCGTTCTCAACTCACGCTTCCCATACAAAAGCCACACTATGTAGTTCGTGTTGCCCTCGAATCCTAGCAGGATTCCTTCCGCAGCTCGGCCCTCAAGCTTCTCTGCTGTGACTCGCATACTCTCGTCAATATGCACAGTACAACGTGTACCAATAACGCGTAAATAGCTCAGTTTCGGCCTGCAATCGCCCCGTTCTCCCATCCCTTTCGAGTAGCGTTCGTATGGAGTCTGCCCCTTCACCGTTGACTGACCTGTTCGGTTAATGACATAAGTGGTGGCCTCCATACCCCTGTGCCAAAAGCAAGTAGGTAACCTCGACTGAATGAACGTGGCCCGCGCTTCATCTTGGAGAAATCGAATACTTCTCTCAGGTGTACCGTTCTGATACTGATTCATAGGTGTTGACGTTACGAGTGTGATTCCTTCTCGAGTACAAAACGCCTCGAGCTGTCCCATACCGAACTCCCTTCCTCCATCCAACCTCAAGATACGTGGACGGCGCTGGAACGGTTCGTATTCGGTAGGGATACGCGCCAAAAGCGCCATCTTGACGTGCAGTAAATAATTCTGTACTGCCTCTCGTGCCTTGTCTTTCGTCTTGTGGGCCGTATAGTCTCGATAACGACTATCATCATCCACTAACAAGGTGTAGTAACGATGTCCTTCGATAGACATCGGCTTCAACTCGCCCAAGTCCCCCCAGGTGACCTCTCCTGGGTACGACGCCCTCTCTTGAGGGTCTCGGCTCGGTGTTTTCTGTGACTTTGCTTGGTCACATGCGAAACACGGTAGGAACTCGACCTCTCTCGGGTCGATGTCGATGCCAGTTGTCTGCTGTATAGTCCAAATTAGCCGTTGTGTGTTGGGGTGACAGAGGCGTCGATGCCACAAAATAAGCCTGTGCTTGAGCTCCTCGGTCATGTATAAGTGACCGTTGACGAAGCTGTTTCGAAGCGTATTCGACAAGTCCTCGATCTCACCGCGTGTCATCCCCAACGCGTTTTCCTATTGCAGATTGTGGATGCTCGGCTCCGGCTCTCCATGGAGCCACAAGAAGAAACTTCTGCGGTTCGGGTTGAACGTCGTCAACGGCCCGCCATCGGGCCCAATCAGAAGGTTCTGGTTGATGTAGCCGCCTCGGAAGTAATGTCGGTGCCCGGAGATTATCTTAATGGGAAATGCTGGCACGAGGAACACATAGTTCGTCCGCAACTCGTTTCTCTCCCCGTTTACGCCTCGTACTGGATACGCAACGCACCCGACCTTCCATGATTTCACATCCCCACCACCCGTCTTAATCACCATGGGCTTGTCTCGAGCTAGAGTCTGAACAGACCCTTTGACGTAGTCCGACTCGTCATTGGTGATGTCGATCGTAGATCCCGTATCGAACAAGATGAGATTTCGGCTCGTAGAGAGGCTAAAGTTGTAGGTAAAGAAGTTGGTGTTTTGTTGTTGAGCCAATGGTGGGAGCTGCCCCTCGGATGTCGACGTCGAAACGGTTTCGACTCGATGCTGATTCACATCCGACACAGTCACGGTACTGTCATGTACCCATGCCTCCAGAAAAGGCATCCCACGTCTCTGCATCTCTGTGTCATACTCCCTCTTCACTTCATGAAGAAACGCCACGTCTACGACAGTGGCATGACTCTGAAACGGATCGAAGCCGCCCGGTGGTGGCTGATCATACTCGGGGTGGTTCTTCCGCTTTCGCTGCACATCTCGGTTGTGCTTGCTCACGGCTTGAGATAGAGTCATATTAGTGGTGGGCTCGCCTCGATCAGGACAATCCCTCGCCATGTGACCGCGCTTCTTACACTTGAAGCACTTGACTCTCTCCAATCTCTCTGACTTAGACTTCTTGTTACCCTCCGCACCAGACTCGCCACTGCCTTGAGTCGATCTCGAGGCGGCATAGGTGCGGTTCTTGCTCGTGTTGTTGTTGTTAGTAGGGGTAACTGCTGGCTTCCTATTCACCTTGCCACGGAACTCATGATTGAACAAGTCGACAATCTCTTGAAGCGAATGCGCCCTCATCTCGCGTCGCAGCTCAATCATACGGTGCCATCCAAACGCCTTCTCTTTGACGCTTGACAGAAACATGTCGATGACGTCGGCCTCGGGCCAAACCCATCCTGCCTCTCTGCACCTCCGAACCATGAGTAACCACTTTGAGGAGTACTCAATCGGATCCTTTCCGTCGTATCTATGGGCATTCAACGCGTCCCAAGCGCCCTGCTTGTGAATCTTATCCGACGCGGCATATGTTCGTTGAAATATCGTAATCATCTCACTGCCCTTCACTAAACCGTCGATCAAGGTCAATGGCCCATCCGCGCAGGTAGTGGTGATCGCCTGCGCCACGATGGCTTCGCCGTGCTCACTCATGACATCACCGACCTTGTGTCCGATGACTGCCATAGCCAACTGGAGGGTGTGGTAGTAAGAACTCCAGTTGTTCGCACCCTTTAGGAACGACTGCGGGCTGAGTTTGAGCTTAAACTTGCTCCATCTCGGCTCGTTGCCGAGATCATGGCGTCGATCACTAGACTCGTGTCCGCCACGCTTGCGACTTGGCTCCCAATCGGAGTCATCACTGCTGCTGCTATCGCTGCTGCTGCTGTCGCCATCGGGTGGGTCTCGATCCGCACCCGACATGTCAAGGGACCGGCTTTTCCCTTTGCCCTTCTCTTTCTTGGGCTGCCGAGTCGACGACTCTTCGTCCTCAGCACGGAGTTCTCTAAACTCCTCCGAGAGCTTGGCCAAATCGCTCTGGACGCCGAATTCGCTGGATGCTTCTTGATCCTGCTTCAAGACTTCTTCTCTAAGTTTCGAAAGGTGCTCGGCTGAGACATCTCCCGTATTCGACCCGCGTCCGAGTCGCACGGTAGGCACCCCTGAGCCCGGACGGGGCTCAGACTGATCCGGGGCAACGTCGAAATATTCTTCTTCATGCGGAGCCCGAGCCTCGTATTGCTCAAGGGCATTCTGAACTGCGTTCTCGATAAGTTCTCTTTGTTCGCTTCTCAAACGCTCCATTTCCGCCTTCAGATCGGCGAGCTGCTGCTCGGTATTCTCGTGACGTTGACGCTCCTCGTTCAATGCTTGAACGGTGTCCGCATAGTGCTCCTGAATCCGTTCTATCACCTCGGATGGATCGTAAGGCTCTCGATCATCCGTCGTATCTTCTGAGACAACCGGTTCTGTCTCATCCGGCAACTGGGGTAACTCGGGGTAGTGAACTTCACCCGACATCGTGACGTTGCCGTTCCGACTCAACTTCGAAGTGTCTTCTGCTGTGGGGTTTCTTACAGTCCACAACACCGAACGCTATAGTCGACTGACGCTATAGCACCGAGAACTGATCGTCGGTTGATTCTCGAGTTCGAATCGTTTGCGCGTCTTGCTGATCTTCAAAGAGTGAACAGAACGCTAGCTACCATGTAGATAATCGGTGGTCAGCCGATCCAGACTCGTACAATAAACGCACAATCCACGACACGTATAAGGCTCGCACTTGGCTGTATTGCACTTCTACCTAGTCTGGTTGACAAATCCCACTAGTCCCGGAAGCCCCTTCCCGACGGTCGCTATATATAACATAGCCCACGAGTCAAGTCCAACTTCCTAACTCCGAATACGAGGTCTGACTAGCTTACAAATCGTCTTAAGTCCGTACAATACGCTAGTCTCATGTCCAGTTCTCTAGCCCCGTATATGATCCGAATACGACCCATACATGTTACGTCATAGGGTCTATTAATACTCGAATGACTCAGATGAACCCATGAGCCTAATACCAACAGCTACGTTTGCACGGATTACGGATAACAGCTGCTATTCCTGTCGAGTGCAGCTATTCAGTGGAGGTGGTACGCTCGAGCTACCTTGCCGATTCCGACAAAGCTTTTGTCATACTTGCAAATATCTTACGCCAGCGAAGCTCTAAGCATCTCTAGTGCCAACCATCAAGTCTGGATCGGTGCATCCAATACGAGTAATGACTCAGTATCTCTACCTCGACGACACTTCCAGACCTCCTTGCATTATGCGTGAAAGTTGGAAAGGTACAGAACACACTCCTTCGTCACTCATTGGCTCTCATCGTTGAGTGCTTCGTTCTCCGATGTCCAGAAGATCGACAACAATTATCGCTTCACTCACTGCGACGACCGTGGGTGAATCTCATAAGCAGGTGGAAGGAAGAAAATGCCAGAAGCAGAAGGACAGAATCGGGTAAGGCAAATTGAGGTTGCTAGTCTAGCGCACAAAAGAGACGCTATCCGATGTGATGCAGATTTCGTGCAGCGAGCAATCAGCGTTTTTCGGAGCTACTTACAGGAATCCATACTGTACGAAATAGGTACAGTCTGCCTACGGATTCCAGTCTCGACAGTCTGCCACGAGCAGCGTCATCCCGCTAGGCGGCTAGTAGTCTAGCCTGCAAGTCTAGCCTGGACAAGACAATTCCCTCATCCTTGACTCGTGGAGACGTGGAGGAGGAGCCAGCGCTGCGCTAGGTAGGTATCTGGTGGTGTGCAGTCACCAGCGAGCTCCAGCGGAATGTGAAGGCCCTAGGGACCCTAGTTTATGACATCAAGCCCTGAGACCTGCTGTATTGTAGGGAATAGGGCGACAGGTACCTTCGCGGGACAAGATGGTGGCGATGCGACAAGAGACTTCACGGAGTTTCGGTTGTCCAGTCGCGGCATAAAGTGAAGGTACATCGAGATACCTGCTCTGTCACGGAACAGGTACACTCGCAAGGTGAAGCTCACCTTGGACGACAAGGCCGGTACTGTGCTCAGAGCGACAAAATATCCGTAGAATCAGTCCGAAGGACGTTATACACAGCACCGTCGTACACTACCTAGGTAGAGTCCTAGACAAGTGTCTACGCTAGGTACGCTGTGTGCCTGGTGTAGGAAGCCCGGGACAGTGGAGCGGACTGACCCTGCTGGAGCTCGTGTGGTTTGCCTGCATTCCTCGAATCTGCCTGTTCTTCTTGGCATGGCCGAGGTCAGCGGGCTAAACAACCACGGAATACGGATTACCACCACATATTATACCTACGCACGGAATATAGCTCTCTGGCTCTTCGGCCATCCTTCCCGTTGGCCACACAATGTCGTCGATACGACGGAATAGACGGGGTGATCCAAGATGTGCTCAATTTCCGAATCTCTGGACGCGTGTCATCTTCGGGTCGCCGCGTCTCTTCCTGTGCACCCTGGCAATCTTATTAGGAGAGGCGACATGACTCTAGTGCGCAGAGTGTGATCCGTGGACCGTAGGTATATTCACGCGTCCCAGCCGGGAGGAACAAAGCTATTTGTTAGTGCTAGCTCACTTGCTCCGTGGGTAAAATGCAAAGGAATGTTGACAGACAGAAACGAGAATGACGTCCAACCAAAACCACCGAACGAGACTGGAAGTCCTTCATTGTTTGTCCCACAGCGATGCTAGCCGGTGCTACGCTCTTTGTTGTTTGTATGAGACCTGATTCTCAGGCCCGGGGAAAATGCGCCGATCGACGCTATCCCTGTCTTGTCTTGTGGTGAATCCGGTTGTCCCTCGTCTTCTACGGATACATCTGTCTACTTGTGTGCAACCGAATCCATGCTTCAAATACCGAAAGACGAGAAACACAGCTTGTCAGATCCGCACTTACATGCACGTTATCTGTAGGTATGACGGATGTGTATATACTTATGTACTGATCAGCAGCCAGCGGTGTAGATTCGCCTCCTCTCGCTCAACTGAACGCCGGTTACAATGGTTTCGCACGAATGCTGATTATTCTCACGCTGTCACTCCTGGTACAGCCGTATACTCCGAAGGCGTGTGCCAGTGACAGGCTCTTTGTAGCGTATGTAGCCAGCTCAGGTACGAAGCACAACATACCTACCTAGGCCAAATTCGTGGCCTCAACGGCTTATAGCCTCGAACATGGATGTGTGATCCGCGATTAGGTCGAGGATGGATCGATCCTGTGTCTTGCGTTTCGAACCAATCACATTTCATAAGAAGAGCCCCAGGTTATGAGCGTCGAGGATAAGGGTCATAATAAGGCAAGCCAGTGAGAGGGCGTTCCAGGAGAAGACCAAATTTGGTTCGTATGTCAAAAAAAACCGAGTCAACTGACGCGCTTGTCAACTCCTACCGATCAGTCGTAATTGACACATCGAAGATCAGATCGGGACAGAAATTAACAGACGCACATGGCCTCGCGAGCCGCGTGTTTCTCGACATGTATGCGCTTTCGCTTCCTTAGCGATGGGAGGAACCCAACTTCTGGAAATACACTTGCCAGGGGTTCAGAACCCCTCGAATGCAGTCATATTATTGTTGTCGAGAGGTCGGTCTTTGTTCACCTAAGTAGATATCGAGTGAGTACACTCCAGGTTGATCTGTCAACTTCTCGGCCTAATCTACTTGTCGAGGATTCTGCTCGTCTTGTTCTCAACTTCCAGACTGAACTCAGGGACAACACTTTACCTTACTAAGCCTATACAGTTGCCTGCTTATAACCCCATAACTCCCCGCAAACGCAAAACTTGTACGCGCCCTTTCGCCCTTGGCACTTATGTCTGAGTGGTAGGTAGCGGTACCTACATAAGTCTCTGCCTCGTTCGGGAGCATCGGTAGTATCCGGCACTACTTTGCTGGCCACATCGAGCGTCTCTCTGCACGACCTACGTTGGCAGAACGAAGGGGTGTAAATAGATATTACGAAAGTGCGCTGGAATAGCAGCAAGTTGCAATTTGCAATGTGTACGAGTAGAGCTTTGTAATTCAGCTGAGACAACGCTCGTTGGACAAACATGGAAGACGTAGCACACAATGACGGCAGCTCGTAGCGTTAATTAGTGTGAGTTATGTCGAGCAACTCGTACTCGTCTCCGTCACGTCGTATCCCCGTTGTACGTTGAGTTATATTTCTCTCGAATACAGTAAACAGCGCAATACCTGTAACTCGACAAAACAGACAACAACTTGTGATATATCAAATCATCCAACTCCCGTCTTTCTCAGTGAGTAATCCGTATCTCGTTGATTGTCGACGGAATTCATATGTCTGTCTGTACGGAAACGGATTACGTACATACAAAGTGCATCTGAACATGTGGCTAGCAGTTAGCGTACCGTTCTTTGTACAGTCCCAGGTCAGTCATGCGTACTGTATATGCAGTACACAAGGTACGTTACCCTACTACAGTGCTAAATATAGATCCCTTGTACTGTAGCAACACCGATTGCCTTCCCAAGTACCTCGATGTATCCGAGCGTACCTTCCGTACGGAACCACGAAGTAACCCGCCCTCACTGTTGGCGGCATGGAAAATTACCGTACCTGCTCCGGGTTGGCAGACACTGAAGCCTGACTGATACAGGCCGTTGGCAGTGTGTCCATATCGAAGGTTGATGGAAGATACGATGAGCAAGCGTCCGTGCCTTATCCAATTACAGACCTACAAGTACGTACCACTCGCAAACAGATCATCGGTTTAATAAACATTTTTTCATCAGTTGCTTCAATATCTCTTACAACACCTGTCCTGCTGAAACGCCTGTAATCCGTGACCAACATTTTTTGCTCGGAGTCTCGAGATTCAGCCCAGGTACCTCGTAGTTGCCTCGGTAGGCATACTTGCGCTAGCGCAGTCGTACCTACTTTACCCTACGAGTAGGTACACTAGACAGGTGCCAACCTAAACAATGTCCAAATGTCTGGGGGCGACGCATATTGGCGATTCACTTCAATGATACCGCACCTACTGCTAGGACTACCTCACAGAATAGACCGCAGATGTGTGGAATGCACACATTTAAGAAATACCTCTCCTTACATAGAAAGCACTTCCATTTTCCTCAAGTACGGTACTTTGTACGTGCTTCCTACATATGAAACAAACAACGTGTAGCGGCTATACTCGTAAATACTTCGAACACGGCTGGAAGCAACCAGAATACCGCCATCGTTTAGGCGTTGTCCCCCAAAATCCTAGCGGAGGAAACCCCCACCTGCACTTGCTGCTGCTACTGTTACCTCCAAGGTTCTTCTGGGCCGCTCTGGCACACTTCTCAAGCAGGCTCTGCGGTGACAGGCGACCGACCCTTTAGACTTTGGGGCTAGTCATCGACTAAGACATAGCACGTGCCTGTAGGCTGGAGGCAGGCAACTACTACCGTACCCTAACTGCCTTCTGATGTGATGTACTCGTAGATGCCACATACTGGACAGTCAAACCCGACGAGGCCATTAAAGGCGCAACTGTGTATTTTCCGTACGTTAAATCCGTAGGTGCGATAGGCAACCTGGAAATGGGCCGGTAGGTACGGATTACGGACGCGGTGCTAAGTGGTAGGTGCCTTCCACTCCCTGTAGGCACTATGGCATGCACCTGCCGCACTGAGTGCGTGCATACCTTACCTCCGTTAGCCCAGCCCGCACTTTCTCTCAGGGCAAGTACCACCGGGGTACCTCAGCTTCACTGTGGGATACCTGCCAGGCCCTGCCTCCCAAACCCGAACGGGCCTGGGGGCGCCCCTAGTGGCTCCATCGAGCAGGGCCCCACTCTTTCCTTGTACCAGCCGTACCGCACACCTCGCGTACCACAAGGTACCGCCTACAGGTACCTCCCACTACGCAGACCTCCCAAATTCCAATGGCCCAGCTACTAACGGCCTGCTGCTAGCCTCTGGCCCCAAAAATCCACCGGGCTCCAAGTCCACCTCAAATCTTTTTTTTACACATCCACACCAGAGCGCCCGCACCGCAAACCAAACCGGCACCATCGTTGTCTGTCTCTGCTTTTTGCGTTTCTTGCTCGTGTTTAATTCTCTCTCACTTAACACACTCACTAACTCAATTCCACTTCCACTTCCCTTTTTTTCCCTTCCCTTCTTCTGCCCCCCCCTCCTCACCTCACCTTGCCTCCCGCCCTCACCACGAGCTTAGGTACTTTCCCCCTCCATTTTACCCACTCTCTGATTTCGTCAGCTCACCTTGTGGCAAGAAGCATCCTTTCGCATCCGCTCTGGTTGTCTTTCGTGCGCGCGCGTGCCGCCATCTCGGTTTTTTCCATTCCATCGTCGCATTCGCATCGCATCGCCCACGCAACGTACTCGTCGGATTTGCTCGTCGTTGTCTTCTGTTGTTCGCAAAGCATCGCGGCCGAGTCGAGCGATCTCTGAGAGTTATTTTCTTCTGTCACCACGACAATCGCGTTCTCAACTGCATCATCGTTGGAGTTCGTCCCAGGCACTGCTACGTCCCTGCTGCGTTACGGTCAATTCCGATTGGTGCCCAAAAGTAAGTCATCTTTCTTTGTCTCTTTGCTTTGCTTCCTTTGTCTTTCCCCTCGAGCCCTTCGGTGTTGGGGCTCCAGTACAGCCCTCGGCGTAGCATATGGCTGCCCTATCACTGCTCTCACGATTGCGCTCGCCTTCAATTCAACCGCCGTGTTGAGGCAGCGAGGCACAATGCACGCGCCTGTTCGGAGATAGGTCGACAACGAACCGCTATACCCCCAAGACTTGCGTCATCGAAGCCACACAGTTGCCCGTGTCTGTCCACCGCCAGGTGCTCTGTGACTGCGGAAGTTATGTAGCCTTGTACGCACAGCTGCATCACATCGTCTTCGGCCCTCGGCATCGCTCTCCGCACTCTCGATGATGGCTATGCCCTGGTTCAGTGCCTCGCGCTAGTTGACCCGCTGGCGTCTGGCTTCTGGCTAGGCCTCGACATAATTTCTATAACTTGTCCGTCGCCTCTCGGCTTCACCTGCGATTGACCGCGATCCCTCAATCAATCGGCATCATCTCGGCCTCTACTATGCGATATCAATGCCTTGCGAATTTCCCACGCCTACTTCAGAGGGCAAGCCGGGAGGTTTGGTGTTAAGCGTACCTGCAAAACCGTCGCGTGGAGATATGAGTCTTCTGTTCAGTGAATTCGTGTTCACTCTGATGACTCCTCCCAAGCGAGGCATTCGAGACATGGAGTCCACGGTGTGTATCTGGCATTGTTATCGTACAAGGCAGATCACAACTCCAGAGCTATCTTTCGAGCCGCTGCAAATCTCCACAGCGCTGCAGATGGCAACTCTATCGAGTTATCATGGTTCTCCGCCGGCTTCGCACGTTAAAGTCTGAGCTTTCCTGATTGAATATGAGGGGTGGCCCATTCGATCAGCCACAGTCAGAAGAATCGGCCTTGCTAGCCAGGAGGAAGCTTGACCCTGTCATATCGATTCCCGCAGAATCGAATGGTTTTGCCAATCACCTTGAACTTACCGTGCATTAAATCGGGGCGCTTCTTCAACTCTGCGAACCATCACCAAAAGGGCCATAGAAAATATAGAAAATTCTGCGGTCTAGGTTCGGCATAATGAAATGACTGCGAGCGCCATCGGCCGTCGGCTTATGGGATGTCCGGACGTCCGTCCTATATATAATATACTTCACCTCCGCGCCTGCAATACACCGGACCGGGACCCGGACTCGGACTGCAGATCGGCTTTCCCTATCAAAACACCGATTACTTTTCTGCACTTTTTGCAACGTACAGGCGCAGAATCATGCTGATGCCTTACATATACAGGTTATACAATCAGTTTACAGCCTCCGATCCGACTCCCGAGTTAACCTTCGGCACAACCTCTCAACAAAACGCACGCTTCTAGACCTTAGACTCGGCTCATCGCTTTCGTTTGCGTTCGATTCTGCATTCGGACTTTGGGCGTCGGCGTTCATTGCTGGTCTCTCTCTGATTTGCATCTGGATACCAGTCTACTGAACTGCATATCCAAGGTAAGCCGCGCCTCCTTTTGCCTCTACTCCGGCATGATACTTTTCCTTGGCCACATTTCCGGATGTCCGTTTTGAGCATATATTGTGCCGGACGCGTTCAACAGTGTTCAATGTCTTCCCTTCCAGGGAACTCGTGGTCGGGTGATGACTAGAGGTGATGCGTCTTCCATCAAGTGATGGAAGTTAATTGTGCATCCTAGTAATAATGCGCGTCGACATGGAAAAAGTCACTGCTGTGAACGATTGAGGAGTTGGCATATATATTTCACCAACTCCCCACTGGTTTCCAACTTACCCTTTTCCTTCTTCCAGAGATTGCTCCAGACTGCTCCTCTGCGAGCTTTCTGTTCTTCACATTCTGAGTCGCGACGCTTTCCTCATTAAGTGTTTATTTATCAGCACAGCGTGGTATGCCAAAGACTACCATATACCCGCCCTCCTGGAGATGCTTCCGCTCATGATTTACGCTCCCCTCCCCACTCTCCTCAAGCGCACCTGGTTCAGCGAGGAAGTCCTGCAATACCTTGGAAGCGTGTATCGCCCTCCTGGGACTCCACATTCATTAATCCCACTTTTATTTCCCTACACATTCCGGCCAGTATCACTTGCTAACTTCAATTCTTTAGATACCTTCTCAACTTCGTCGACCTTCTAGCTTATTTATTTGCACTCGTCTCTACTTGGTACGTATGGCTTCGTCCCTTCATCTCCACTCAACCCAAGCAATTTTTTCGATTTATTCCCGTTTCACGCCTGCGTGCTGCTTAGCGTAGTTGCCGTCTACTATCTGAATCTTGCATCTGACTTGGACTATAGACAACATGGAAGGTTTCAATCCTTACAACGGCAAGCCGTCCCCTAACGGCTCTGGTTCCCAGGGCGAGGCGGGCTCTCAAGGCGCTCCAGGTGTGAATCCTGCTGGCCTCCCTATGCCTCCCACCAATGGGCAGGGTGCCGAGATCGCTCCCGCTTTCCAGAGCGACTCTGCGCGTCAAACTCTCTGGTAAGTTGGCAACATTCGCTGCCCGATGTGACAGGTATTAACCATGTATAGGATGGGTGAACTTGCTGGCTGGATGGACGAGAACTTCATTCGAACCATCTTCAGTACCACTATGAATGAGAACGTCCAGGTCAAGATCATCCGCGATCGCCACTCTGGGTGAGTATATCTCTTGCTCTGGTCGTGATTTTTTACTGACAACATGCAGCAATGCCGGCTACTGTTTCGTTGAGTTCACCTCCCCCGAGGGTGCGCAGAAGGCTTTGCAGCTCAATGGAACTCCTATTCCCAACACCGATCGTGTGTTCCGCCTCAACTGGGCCTCTGGTGGCGGTCTCGTTGATCGCCGCGACGACCGTAGCCCTGAATACTCCATCTTTGTCGGCGACCTTGGCCACGAAGTCAACGAGTTCGTGCTCGTTGCTCTCTTCCAGAACCGTTTCCCGTCCTGCAAGTCTGCCAAGATCATGACCGACCAGCAGACCGGCCAGTCTCGTGGTTACGGTTTTGTCCGCTTCTCCAGCGAGGATGATCAGCAGCGTGCTTTGACTGAGATGCAGGGTGTCTACTGCGGCAACCGACCCATGCGTGTGTCCCCTGCCACACCTAAGAACCGGTAATATGCACTCCTCCTCCCTTTAAAGCTTGATTTCTTAAGAGCGGACTGACTGACGTTGGTAAATAGTGGTCACCAAGCCAACAACATGTACGGCGGTGCCCAGCAGATGGTCCCCCCTCCCCAGGCCCCTCATCATGGAGGTATGGGCGGCGCTCCCTGGATGGCTCAGCCTCAACAGAGCTTTGGCTATCAGCCTGCCGGGACCTTCAACCCTATGGCCATGAACCAGTTTACCGACCCGAACAACACTACCGTTTTCGTTGGTGGTCTGTCTGGTTATGTTACCGAAGACGAGTTGCGATCGTTCTTCCAGGGATTCGGCGAGATCACCTACGTCAAGATCCCTCCTGGAAAGGGTTGCGGATTCGTCCAGTTTGTTCACCGACACGCCGCAGAGATGGCGATCAACCAGATGCAGGGTTATCCTATCGGGAACTCGCGTGTCCGTCTCTCTTGGGGCCGTTCTCAGAACAACTCTGGCGTCGGCACTCCTTACCGCCCTGCGCCTCCCCCGCCTCACTACTTCCCTCCTGGCCCTTCGGGTCCTTCGGGCCCTCCCGGTCCCCCTGGTCCCCCTGGTCCTAGCACTTTCGGCGGCCCTGCCTTCGGTGCTAGTGCCCATCAAGGTCCCCCTGGCGGACTTGGACCTCAGGTATGCTACCAGATCTCCTCACATTCCACAGGCGCGCTGGACTGCTCGAACTAACAGGTGTACAGTAATGCTGCTTCGCATAAATGGTATCCCGGCGTCTTGCGTTTTCTGGCGTTACGGCCTGGTCAATTAGCCCATGCATCGATATCTCCGGTTTTCCCGTATTGATTTTTCGAGTGCTTCGATGGAACGTCTTGATGCCGTCTATGAATTTGCACCTACGGTCATGAGATATCCAAGCCATTGCGATCGAGCCAGGCACTGGATTGCGGGGGCTTGGTGCTTTCCTGTTGCGCGTTTGATGTTGCACCAAAAAAAGCTGGCGTCCTGGGTGGAACGGTGAAGCACGCTTGTTGATTGCCGACGATATCGATCATGATTTCTTCGTTTCTCTCTCGTTTTCCTCCTTTCTTAGTTTGACCTGTGCGCGGGACCTCGATCTTTCGTCCTTAGAGGCTATCTGGCAGTATTTTCGTCGTCATTACTGACTGACACAGTGGAACGGATGCCCGCTGCTGTCCTGTTCACTCGGTCAGTCGCACGAGGGCGCTGGACTTTCGTGTTGTCTGTCGTTGTTGCGTGTCTGACTGCCTCTCGTCGTCTTCGCCTCGGCTTGTGGATCCTTGCAATATACCCTTTCGGCACACACTCAAGTACACGGTTGGAGGTTTTCGTGTAGCTCACCTCGAGTTCGGAGGTGGCGGATCATGGAATAGACGGTTATGCTGGGACAGGCTCTGATGTTGACCAACCAAGTTCATGTTTGCACACATGTGCCTGGCGCCTTGCCTTATGTCGTTCTCCCCCCTTACCGAATACACATTGCGTTGATAAAAAAATAGTTGCTAGTGTTCGTCGTGATTTACATGTTATGGTCTTAAGTGTTTACCCTCAATACTGTCTTCGAGCTTGTGCTTTGTCACTTTGGCCAACAACGCGCTCGTTCAGTTCGTAAGATATGATTTTCGTATTGTTTGACATTAGAAAATTATTCAGCGAGGTAAGCTAAGCCAACAGTCGACTCGCAGCCATTATTACAATACTTTTAACTGCTCTCACAGAACAACCGACGAGACATATTACGACTATCGAGGTGAGTGCTTCCATACATCCATTCGACTTGGTTTAGGGTCTCTCCCGAATATACCTAGGAGAAAGTGAGTACATAGACGAACAGACAGGTAAATATAGTCAACCGAGTGTTCAATGTGTCTACTGAGCATCGACTATGATACATTAGAAAGACTTGATTTGATCACCTGGTTAGATGTAAAGGGGCACTACAGGTCGCTACGACATCACCAAGACAGACAGCACAGCGTCTTGTTGTTAAAGGTATAGGTGTCCAATGAACATCTCGACAATCCCATTATTCACCGAGGTTTTTGAATGTCGGCTGACACCACAGTACGGAGTACTCATGCATCATTAAATAAGTCAAACGCCTCAGCTGTTCCTCTCTGACGGGTTTCATGTCAGCTGGTCAAGCCGGAAAGCTTCTTTCGATGGACTGCCTAAGGTTTCAGCATCTCTTAACTCTGCGTCTCTTGTTGTCTCCGTTAAGTACATGCCAGACAAGAAAGCAGATCCGATTGTTCCAGATAGAGTTGTGATGGAGGGGATTAACGCTTCTTAATGAGATTCAACCGTCTCATCTCTAAGGGTAATCATAGTGTTGTCTCTGATACAATATCGATGGCACGATTGAATTATATAATAGATGGCCGAAGCCTCCGAAGAGTGAATAACTTAAGAAGTTGCTTCGGGAATAGAGAGACTCCGATCTTTCCGCAAATGCGTAATCCAAGCAAGTTGTCAAAGTGTCAAAGTCTGTACGAGAGGAGAGAGGCAACTGTCCTCGGCACCATCACCCGCGAACACGTCCGCAACGGCGTATCTCATAACTATCTGCCGCCATCAAAAGCATAGAGTATTAACGGGAAATATAAATGAGTTCATCCGTTCTCAATTGAAAACTATCAAAACCATCATGTTCAATCATCATCGCAACCCCCCTTTTCTATCTATTGATGACCCCCCTCTCAGAAATTCTGACAAGGAACCCCGATTCGCGCCCATCAAGCTGATCCTTGCCTGCTTCGCCTTGCTTACAGCTGCTTTGTCCTAGCCGTACGTCCTGCGCACAATAATCCACGCCCCCTTTCGGTCCCGAAGACCGAGCCGTCGACGAGCTGACCAGCCAATTCACGTCGTCCAAAACGCAGCTTCCCCAACCCGTGGTCCGAGAAACGAGAAAAGCACACACTCACACGCCCCCCCTCTTCGCCCTCCAAGCCAGGGCGTGACAATAGAAACCGGGCGCAGCAACGCATTGAGTGAGAGAGACCGTCATACATGGAAAGTCTAAGCAAGTCAGAAAAGAGAAGAAGAATGGCTCCGAAACGCAGGCGCTCGTGGAAGGTCGTGCGGGTGAAGTTTCATATCGAGTTCACTTTCCTCCGCCCCAGGCAAATTCTACAATGCCTTCTTATCAAGCTCCTCTTCTGTATGTTTGCCCTTCGTGTGCTGGAAAAGGGATTACAATTCATCCAATACACGCGGTCGCTAGGCCCGCCCTCTATTAAGGGTTGAGAGTCGATTCTTGCGATAAGAATTGATTGATATCATTTGTCCATCACTCTCGCTTTACATTGTCGTCGAGTAAGTAGACCCCTTGATAGTGAGAAAGGTGATGATAGTCTCACATGAGCTGACCCGTCTCTCGTCAAAGGATGTCTGGTAAAGTGAGGGCAAGAGTACCATTACCAAAGAGCCTGGTGCTCTTCGTCCTTGCCATCATAGGTAAGAAGAGTCAATTGATCCCATCAGAATATCAAGAGCCTCTCATACTAACACCTCACCTTCTCCAGCCATCTCAATCGTCCACGCCGAACCCGCATCGACACCATTTGGCCAGATCAGCGGACCCCCCAACAGCCCCTTAAACCCAAACAACAACAACAATAACAATAACAACAACAACTCCGGCAACGACAACAACTCCGACACCAAAAACTCCGACACAACCGACGACTCCAACACCAGCACCAACAACAACAGCAACCGCTTCGGCGGCCCGAACACCAACCCCGGCCCAGGCGGCAACCATATCGGCAACCCCCCGAACGCCATCACCAACTACCCACCATCCGCCCTCCCCTCCGCCCCGCCCTCGACCCCCACAACCCTAACCTCGACCCTCTCCCGCACTGCCGAGCAACACTACCGCTCCATCCACGGCCTCCTCGCCGCAACCGCCTTCGCCTTCCTGCTCCCCCTCGGCTCAATCCTCATCCGCGTCGTACCAAGCAAACACACGCCCCTAATCCACGCAACAACCCAAATCCTCGCCTACACCCTCTACATCTCCGCCTTCGTCCTCGGCATCTACCTCCTAACCAAAACCCACACCCACCCAACCCACACCCCGCTCCTCTCCACCCCAGGCCCAAACGCCCACCCCATCCTCGGCATAACCCTCCTCCCCCTCCTCACCCTCCAACCCCTCCTCGGCCTCCTCCACCACCGCACCTACAAACGCACCCAAACCCGCACCTGGCCCTCCCACCTCCACCTCTGGCTCGGCCGCACCATAATCCCCCTCGGAATCATAAACGGCGGCCTAGGCCTCCTCCTCGCAAACGCGACCCGCGCCCCCATCGTCGCGTACGCCGTCGTCGCAGGCATCATGAGTCTTCTCTGGCTGCTCTCAACCTTCTACCGTCGACGCGCAAAACAGATCCCCAGTCCCGACGAAATACCAGCAGCAAAAGAAGACCTTGAAGACCTCCCCCCACCACCACCACCACCTCCCGTATTCGAACCACCACCCGTCATCACGCCAAGCAGGAACGCAGCCAGTGAATTACCCCCCTACACCCCCGGTCCAAACTACGGGACACATATGGCGCATATCCTCGAACACCAGCGTCTGCGCGAGCAGGCCAGTGGTAGTGGTAGTGGTAGCGGTCCCAGCGGCAGCGAGAACCAGAAAGCCGATTTCGACGTCGTCCCCCTGGGCCCGGCTATCTCTGAGGACGACATGTACCGGGGCCAAGTCCTAGCGAGTGCGGATGAGATTTTCAGTCGGCGGTCGTCGCGGCATACGATGTTGGAAGAGGAGGAGGAGGAGTTATACAGGGGGCAGGTTTGATTTTCTTTTTTTGGGAGGGGGCTTACACATGGATGGATGGATGGATGGACTTTGACGGGGGTCAAATAATACCAGTTTCTCTTTATGTTGTTACCATATACATGATCTCTGTATCAATCGATGCTGGGTGCTTTGATGAGAGGCGTTGGGTATGAATTGTATTAATTCGGTCTTTTTTTCTTTCTACTGTTACTACAGTACTATCGTTGAGACTGGTTTGGATATTTACCGGCGAACTGGATAGGAAAATAAGGAGTTTGCATTAGATGTCATAATCAATTCTTCTCACACATCCGGGCGAATCAGTGAATGGGTCGAGGCTAATCCAGCAGGCGTCAGGACTGACGACTCTTTGATTCATATATAAAAAGACCAAGTAAGGATTGACTACCTGAAAAGGTGACTCATTATATTATGGTGTTTTGCCTCAGGCAAGATACAAAGTAACACGTCGGTTTTCCACTGAGCCCATCCGTATCCATTTGGGTTATCCAAGCATAAAGCAATAAACAAAGCCCTCGCATACTATACCCATAAATATCAGTTCTCAACGAAGACTTTTTCCAAATCGTCTCCCAATATAAATCGACGACCAGTACCCCCGCCTGATTGGTAAAGTCACGGCATCTCTTGCTAGTCAAGGATTCCAGCCCGTCAGGGGTAAGTGTATCTCGAGGTACCATCAAAACTTTTCTTTTGCCAGATGATGTTCCGAAAAGTGGTAAAAATATAGAGATTCATCCTATTTTCTTTCTGACAGTCAGTCATACCGTATCCATTTCCGAAAGCTGGTTGTCTAATGTGAAGTCTTCGTTCTCGCTTAAGCCTAGGTCAAGCAAGGCTTCCTTTCGAATGTGGGCTTGCACCAACTCATCGATCTCGTTGGATGTAAGGCGATGATCGTCATCATCGCCATCATCATCCGTCTTGACTTCATCGTCATCCGTCTCGACTTCATCGTCATCCGTCTCGACTTCATCATCATCCAGCGTTTTTGCATCCGTATCAACTACTTCTGTTCCAGTGTCAGCTTTCCGGAATTGGGCAATGGTGGTAAGTCATTAGTAGCGTACCGACTGTCGATTGAGAGAGCGACTCGTCTAAAGCAGACCGGAACAGATCGTCGCTACCGATCAGAATTTTACGGGTCGTGGCACGGACTTGTTCTTCCTCTAATGCTTGCGTGGCATACCGGGCCTTGACTCCTCCGACTATGAAAACCTGTGTCAGAATATATCTCGAAAAACGGAAAGAGAAAAGGACTCGCTGACCTAAAGCATGAGTATAGTCCTTGTCTATAGAATCCAGGATAGAGCGGAGCGAGAGGTTAAGTTGCTAGAAAAAAGGTGAGATGTTAGGAATCTTTGCTGCGCGAGGTGACCAGAGGATGTATACAGAAATAGGACAGTAAGGATCGACGACATCTCACCTTCTCGATGACGTCGCATAAATTCTCGAGCTCCGATTTCACAACATCAGCAGCCTTTTCGAACATCTCATAGCGAACTTTGATAATGTGCCTGTCCATGTCGTGTTTCATGCGATAGTAAGTTCCCTCGCCTTTCTCTTGCATGCAGGCATCGTAACCATCCGACATCTGGTCACGTATAACGGGCGTGAATTGCCGACTGGCTGCCCGTTGAAGCTCGGTAATCTTGGCGCATATGGTGGTAGGCAAGACATTTATAGCCTTTATATGGGACTCCAGCTGATTCGATAGAATCATAAGGCCGGCTGGGTTTATTTGGAGTTCCTCGGCTCGTGCCGTTGCGGTCTCGTGAAATTCCCGCAGACTTTTGGTCGCATCAGACACAAAGACACACAATGCAGACGGGAGTCTGACTTGAAAGGCCTGCTCCCAATCACCTGCTAGCTTGCCGTGAAGGGGATCAAATAGCTCCTGGTTGAAATCACGGTGTCCATAATAGCCAGTATAGGCGCCCATACGTCGGACTGTTGCTCTGTATGTGGACCAAAAAAGGCCACCATCCTTTCGAGGTGCACCCCATGACAAAACGGTTTCATGAGAAACTTCAGCTGCTTTAGTCCCTGCAGCATACATGCTTTTGAAGAGATTGTCTTCTAGGAAATCAGAGTATTCTTGGACCAATTTGTCGCGGAGCGCGTCAGTGTCCTGTACGACCAGAAAGTCAACCAAAGCAACGAAAAGTTCGATTCCGAGGACGAAAGATTGAGATATCTATCTATCGTCGGAACAGAGGAAGAAAGAAAGAAAGAAAGAAAGAAAGAAAGAAAGGGAAACACACCTCTTCCAGTTGATGCAGAAGCTTTTCCAAGTGCTCCTCTCGAAGTTTCTCGTCATCCAGCATCATTGAAGATGACTTTGAGCCATCGTCCCAAGACCACAGCTTGATCGAATTGACAAGACGTAGCACTTCGTTCAGAAAGCTGCGGCAATGCATTGTGCGGCGAGCCACGGTCAGGCTCTTCGCGTGCTTCTGCAACTTGGGTATTTCGGTAGCTTCAAGAGATCGGAAGCCAGAGGTCAAGGTATTGTCTTTCTCTAATCTGCCTTGGAGCCGCTGGTACACACGACTGCTTACACAAAAGACTGGGAGATTCTGGGCCAGCGCTTCGTAGTCCCGCGCATCTTCATCGGGATCGAAATTTTCCTCGTCCTCTTCCTCGGCAATCTCTTGATCTAATCTAGTGATATGTTAGCGTTTCAGGATCACTCATTCGACTCGAATTGGGCCTGTAGGGACTACATCAACGAATGGGTATCTGTTTGATCCCATATCGATGCGTTTTGTAGACCAACGCGAGCGTTAAATGAAACGACTTACTCCTTTACGCCATTCGCAAAGTCATGCTTGATGGCACTTTTAGCGTAGGTGTTGCGACGTTGGATGCACATTGCCCTGATACCGTCCCTGCTTCTTTCCCACATTCCATTTATCCTATCCAACTCCTGGCGACGATATTCCGACTCTTGTTTACGCAAGGAAATTTGGGACTGTAGCTGCTTCCTTTGTGACCTTAGTGACGAGAGTATCTCATCGATTTGTTCCTTAGTGAGGGGCTCTTCACTGTCGTCTGACTCCATGGTTTCTTCATAGATGTCTTCGCTCTTCATGCGAAAATCACCATCCGGATGATAGGAGCCATCAGAGTCGTTGGAGGCGTCAGAGCAAAGGTCGATAACTTCTACTCGGTTATGCTTCTCCGAACACAAATATACGAGCTCTCCATTGCTGAGATGATCCAGAGAGAGATCCCACAGTTCGATTGCAGACACATAAGCGTCGTATTTCTCATCCAACTCGTCTGTGATCTTCTTGTTTTCTTCGATACGGGACTTGATGAACGACATATTTCTCTGTAGTTGATTTGTGTAATCCCACTTGGCGGAAAATTCAGATCCCATTCCGAGGCTTTCTGAGGCCTCGCTTTCAGAGATATCGTCTGTCTTAGAGCAGATGAAGGTCAAACTTGCGATCACGCCATCGTACTTCAGCTGTCTCCTGAATGAATCGCTGAGTAGGTTTTGGGCAACCTTGTCATCCACTGCCCTATTGATTGGGGCCACGATCCAAAGGCTAGTACAGGACCGCATGTACTTGTCCGCCACGGCTGCGCGAGCTGCGTTGGAGTCTTGAACTCCAGGCTAATGATAAGCGAATACCGTCAGTTTCATAGTACGAACAAGCGTAATTAGTATTGGCTCAGTATGCTGCAGAGAACGGTTTTAAGTTGATGCGCGAAACAAGGACAGTGCAGCGGCGACTGATGAGAGGCGTTTTACCTACCAGGTCAACGATAACGGCACCAGTAGAAAGAGCATCTGCTTTCGTACGTATCCGCACCACTTTGATAAGTGGCCACAACTCTCTTTCTCTTTTCTTAGAGCGTGTCGGCTTTTCCGCGCTATCACACAACTCTCTTTCTCTTTTCCTAGAGCGTGTCGGCTTTTCCGCGCTATCAACGTATTGCTGCAATTGACCGTATAGATCCGTGGCAGACGCTTCCATGATGAAAACTGTACTTCCAAGTGTACGACGAACATCTGGTTCGTGAGCAAGGGCCTTGGGGCTGGAGCGGGCAATCATTTCCTTAGTTTTCCGCGGATAGACGGCCTTCACCTTTGCAAAGGCGATACCAGCGTCAGTACTAGAATTGAGGATGTCAGACGTGACACGGCCATTCACATCCACGATATCTTGCAACAAAGTCTCAAGTTCTTGAACCCAGTCCTCCTCAGATATGAACTCGACTTCGGCTTGGTAAAGTTCTTCGGGATCATCTGAGTGATTGTAAGAGATCTCGGTCGGAGCTGCTGTGCATGCCCGCATACAGTTGGTTGGCAACAGTCTGACGATGAATTAGTGCTACTAGAAAACGGCGGGAACGGCTGAAGTTTCAGATAACGAGTGCGGCAAGTTCAACACACCTTTCTTCGTCAAGCAAGGCATTGATGATAGAGCTCTTGCCCGCACCTGTACTGCCAACCACGCCAACTACAGTTTTCGGGACTACGTCGCGTTCCCGAAGCTGAGCGACATGCGTAAGATACGTATCGGTTTCTGGCGATTTGTGACTACATGTAGCCAAGGCATCCTTCAGTTGGTCGAGCACGTCGAAAGCTGCCGTTACACCAGCCTCGAGGACTTCCGGAGTTTCTTGCGCACAAAACTGCTCGAGGTATTCAGTCTTGCAAGTGGCGATATCTTGAACAGACGATGGGGAGTCCATTATTCCAGCATCCTGATTGATGTTATTAGTATCGCCAGACCAGTACGAAAGCAGACAATTGATCAGAACAGGCCGTTAACTTTACCTTTGTCACCTCTCTCCTGGGAGAGAGTGTGCCAAGTAGAACGCGGCAGCGTGAGGTTGCGAAATAGGGGTCGGTCAGGTAGGTAGATAGGAGAGGAGATAGGATAGGAGAGGAGATAGGTAAGAAGACAAAAAGGTAGGTAGGGTAGAAGGCGCAGGTAGATAATCACGGCACGGTTATGAGAAGAAACCTAGGCATTATTGATATGCTCACCGTCGAAGGCATGCGCCTGCCTACAATTTTGTAACTGCCGTGCAAGACCATAACAGCCATACCAGCCCGGAAGGGACGTTCACCATGCAAATCTCGTACTTACCAATACACTTCCGGTACCAGGTGTGTATACGTGTCGGCTGTTCGGCACAAGCACGCGAGGACGAGTCTATCGAGATACTTTGCTCATACTTCTAATTGTTTAATTGCTACATCATCCTCGCTTTCCTTCATGTTCAGAGTGGTAAAGTGGTGAGCCGCGATTACCTCGAGATGCGAGCCCACCTGCCTCCTTACCGACCACTTAAACCCGTAGGTAGTAGAGTAGTTTAGACGATCGAAGCTGCCCGATCTAAAACATAGCCCGTTGATACGTCATTTGTACGCGTGATTACGTATCTGTATGAGTCTTCTGAAATGTAGTTGGATGGTCTCTAACATCGTAAACTCGCAATTTCGATTCTGTGGTGTTCTTTCCGTCGTAGGTGAGGCAGGTGCAGTGCGTGAAGTCGGAGATGACCTCAGGGAGCTTCTTTCTCCGTAGTTTCCCGCTCTGCAATTACGTATTATTCCGTAGCCCGAACGGACGAACTGCCCTGAAGCATTCAACTTCTTCTAAAGACTCTAGTTAGGAGTTAACTACCTGTCTCAATGCTCGCGTAACAACGTCATCATGGTTCGTGACGACTACTTTCAACGTGGCCTTGCTGTTGCGAACTGGTAGTCACGAGTGATGTGAATATCGAGAACAAGAGTCTTGTTGTTTACATGCATAGAAGCAGGGCGACGGTCCGGGACCGGCGTTGCATCATTTCACCAGCCACGTTCGGGATGCTAGAGTCAGATACGGAAGAGGAACTTTTGGAATGGATGCGCCGCCATAGAAGCCGGTGCTTGATCGAATACTCGTAGGTACTTTTACGAAGTACGAAGTACGGATTACGCAATATTGTATAGTGGCGGTCTTAGCGGCGCATCAATTATCCTACCTCCGTCATCCGTTCCAACAAGCGATGTGAACGGGTAAGTAGCTGTCAAGAACCTTCCAGATCAGACAGCCAAAGCGACTCTACTTCTTGGCTGTGCCCTTATCCCCCGGGTGACGATTCAGGTGATAGCTGCAAGTCGACCTATTGTGCTCACGCCTGCGTCGCTAAGGCGCATTGCCGCTGGACCGGTTAAGTGCTGTAACAGTACCGAGTTATAACACATTAGCCGCCGTGTCCCCGATATTCTCGAAACTCCAGGTTTAGTTACGGACGAGTTTTGGTTAATATTACTGACGATTGCAGACCAACGGAAATCTGATATAGGTCTGATCGACCGGGAATCAGCGTCATATTCCCGTAAACCGATCTACGAGACCGTGATGGCTGCAGACGCACACAACTAATCGCCGTGTTAACACATTGATTTGGGTCCAGCCCTGTACTTTACGATTGCTTTCATATGACCCCATGTCTCACTGATACCCGAGGCAGCCGCTATTATATGCCGTCTTCCCCCCTTCAACAACCAAGATGAGAGTCTTGCCATTCTGCGACTGACTCTCATTGCCCGTTTCTGACTGGGTCTTTTTCACCTAGGAGTCAAATTCATGCCGAAGAACCCGTTACTCTAGCTTGTCCGTCTCCTCAATGACTCAAGAAGCTGACCATGACGCCATGCCGTGAGTCTCGAGGCCGAGAAGCTAGTCTGGACTCCGATTCAGTTTCAATTAAACGAGGACCCTAGCTAGTCAGCAAACCTTACAACATGGAGAGCAACGGGAGAATGGAGAACGGAAGCGATATCAGTAGATCGAATCCACTCAGATGGAGTACAATTGCCGAAGGGTCCAGGGATGGTAGAGTACAGTCGTAGAACATCGAGGGGCGAAGATTCTCTCGACTCGAGGTCCAAGAGACTGTAGCTATAAGCCAGAGGCACTCAGAATCGTAAGCAGTCTCGCCCGGATATGCAATGGCAACGGCAGGAGTTTCTTCGATATCAAGACTGGTGAAAGGCTATACCGCCTATATGCTCGATAGAGTCTTCGTAAATTCGTACGAATACAAGTTGACCGGATACCATCTCGCGTGGAATCCCTAGCTGGGACTCAGAAATAGGGAGCGTGCTCCCTCATGCAGAGAAGCCCCTGAAGCCCGGGAAGCATGTTGGTTCCCGAAACGGAGACATGCGGACATTTGTATCCCCTTTGTGTGCCCGTGGCTGGTAAACCCTCCGATGAGGCTGAAAAAGATCCTTGAGCATTGAAGGAAGTGAAAAGCAAGGTGAGATTTGCAATCGAGAGATGCCTCTTTGGGCCTGCCCTTTAATTAGGTCTCCACATTTCAAGCAGGCATTGATCGATGCTTGGAGAGATGATCCTGGTTCGTGTTGGAAGCGTGGCATCCCGTATCTAAAAGCGGGTGTTTGGTGCGATAGGACTTGCTCGTTTAGTGAAGGACGTCCGCGTTGATAATAAGGCTGAGGATGGGAAGCCTCAGCATCAATTTGCGTCCGTGAGCTGAGAGCGCAGTGATACCCATTAGAGAACTTGAACCTGGACAGACTGATCCCGAGGGTCTGGTTCGTAATCTGGTAGTTTAATCTTTAATCAGCGTGCAGTTTCGCATTGATCTCAAAATAGCAGCAGCACGGAGCGTGAAGGGGTGTTGTTTGTTGATGGCGAGCGAGATCATGAGACGGGCAACAAGGGTCTAGAGGTGAGCCGGTGGGGAAGCAGGGAGAGCTCTCCCAACTGCCCAGCCAGTGTCAGCGGGGTTCAAAAAGCCCAAGCTCCCAGTCCTACCACAACTCATGCGTCTCACGATGATGATTGGTCGATGGAGCTGCAAGACCCCGTGACAACGCGATAGAGCAGGGATTCCCAGGAGGGGTTCTCTAACCCCTTGCGAGTTAGCTGCATCTGTGCTCAGCTCATGGACGCCCAAGTATCGGTACTCCGATGGAGAGACACGCGCCGTTGTTTACTAATTTCCTCTTTCGGCCTCGGGTCGAAAACATGGCGCTAGGGAAGCTATCAAGCCCCTCAACTCCGCACATCGGCCCAGCAAGCCAGCCGATCGATCAGACACACTATCAATCTGTACAGTCAGCCTGCGTGATGTCGAACCTTCTTTTCGATCAATTGGTCTTACTTACAGATAGACCTTATGCATTGGATGAGAAGGAGACACAATGTCTGGCCGGAGCGGCATCATGGAGTACATACACCGTGGCTTGTCTCGCGTGTCTTGCGGGGTTCGTGGAGCGTGAGGATAAGGTCTCCTACCGGTTTTCCGTTCTGTCGTGATGCCTCAGGATCATGTGCAACGACAGATACGGATAGACACACCACTTGAGCCTTATCCAGACAGATGCATACACACACACCATCTGGGTGGTGAACGTATCTACCCCGCAGTATGGAAATCATGATGAAGGTAGGTAGAATCGACTGACCTGAGGGTAGGTAGCAATTACACACAGACGTTGCGTTGCGGCGGCACGGAGTACGGAATGGTGTAGCTATCGTGCATCGAGGATCTACACTTCTTCTCCATCGAGAACCGGGGCCTTGTTAAATCCACGAATCAAGCACTCGAACGTGGGCTCATCCTTTCTGTACCAAGATGGGGAAGAGAGAGTCAGCGAACATTGGAGTGCAAAAGTTCATTCTATTGGATGGCTACAGCGAACCTCAACAGCTTCTGACGGCAGCTATACCGCAGTGTCTCTTTCGTGCAGAAGACTTATGCAGGACTAAGCGGTTAGCACACCATGATGATGAAGCACGCGGGATCGGATTGTGTGTGTAAAGTGCACTAGGTACGTTTCGTAGGTGGGTAGGATTATGCCATGCAGCCGTGTGTGTGGAATGGGCAGAAGAGATGATACCGAGAACGATGGTGACGATTCTCAATAGCAATTGCGTGCATTTATATGTGTAACAGGTCACAGGGCACAAGGACCTCAGTGACGCCGTTACGTGGCAAGTTGGTTAGAAATCTGAGGCTATGACGACACCGGGTAACGGGGGTCACAGCTAGCCTTACTAACGCTGCCCCTCGTAATGGCCATTTTATAGCGACAGCTGTCATAAAATCGATGACGTCTGTCACGGAACCACGAAACCAGAGAATCCTTCCAGCGTTAATCCGGCCTCGTATCAAGATATTCCGTAAGTACCGGACAAGGTTGAATTTATTTTATCGATTATGATCCGTAAACTGGCGTCCTTCTAGAAACCGTTGGTACTTTTTCCCGTTTTCCTGATGGCTTCACGTACTGTACGATGCCTTACTGTACCGTATCCTTTCCGTATTTCGATCTTCCCGGTACGTTCTTAAACCCCGACCGAAGACTTTAGGAAGAAATCCTTCTTTTTCTAGTCGTTACGGTATACATTCTAGGCAGGTATTCCGACGATACCAGCCAGGCATCTTACCTGTCTCTTCCGGCTAGAAGGCGGTCACTGGCGCTACGGAATACCTGCCTGGGAAGCGTCAATTTCGTTTCCGCGCTCCCTGGGCCTTCATCCCTTACTCGTGCCGACCGCTTGACCATGGTGAGGATAGTTTAGGGTCTGCTTGCCTGCTGCTACGCTCCCAGTCTCTTCCCATGAAATTGGATGATGGGGCCTCGCGCGTTCGAACTCCAATCAAAGCTCGACACAAATCCCATAACGGCAAGGTCTGCGCAGGGCTCCCCCTCAGACAAACCAAAACAAATCCAGCATTGGCCGGGAAACGCATGTTACAAAGTGCACGACATGAAGGAGGATCTGTGCTTGTGACGGACTAAATACCCAACGCAGGTAGTGTGCCAACACCGTGGCTGGCAACCCGGACCGGTAATAAGCCGTACCGCAGTCACGCAGACTCAAGAGACTGTCGGAGGTATCCCGTAGCTTTGGCAAGGAGCAAACTCGCCTGTCATGACGGAAAGGCCAGAAGTTGATAACATGCAGATCTTTTTCGTCGCCCCGGGAACCCTATCGCTAAACCGATTAAATGAAAAGAAAACAAATATCCGGATGTGATACTGTGTGCAATCCCGAGTAGCTAGGGATTCGGGCTTTTACCACTGACCGGACGAATGTGGTCAAACATGCGATAAACACCCATAACGCCGTCAAGGGACCAAATAGCAAATAAGTTTGCTCAGTCGTCGTTCAGTCAAGACCTGTTTGTGCAAGTCAACTCACTAGGGAGCCCACGCTAATCCGTCGTTACCTGGGTAACTGCAATATTTACTTTTTTTTTTCCGAGCCTCAAAAAAACTGCTCTAGGTAATCCAAGTGCTCGTGTCTCTGTAGCTACGGAATACGCAGGGTACGATACGACTAAAAGACGTGAATACGAAATAATGTTGGGGGGATCTATCACATTCCTTCTTGTCGTAACTCCGCCGATGCATAATCCAAATCCACACTGCCATTCGGCGCCCGGGATCGCTATCTCGTCCATCTGCAGGACTTGACACATCCAGACAGCCTCCAGTTTAGGTTTTGCCTGCTATAGCGCGCCCTCATATGTCTATCGTACCATGTTCGTGAGCAGAACCCGCGTTTTCAGCCCTGTCAGAAACGGATCTTCGGCCCAATCTACGAAAACACTGTGATGTCTCTACGGCAACCGACCAACCACTTCTTACTACCTTTACGCAATGCTCCCAACCACCAGCGTTGTTTGGGTCGGGCGTTTTACTCTAACCAGGCAACTGATGGATCTAAACCGTAGAGACAGCAAAGAGGCAAGACATTTTCATTCTTGGCCCCCTGAAATCGCCTGTTCTAGCCAACATTACGTCAACTCCCGCACGAAATAAAGAGAGCCACAAGTTGGCGGAATAAAGAGATCACAAGCTTGAAACGAAGAAATATATTAATTCGTGACTTCGACGCGTCTTAATTATTCACGAAGTACCTGGAGGAATACACGATGGTCGCTCCAAGGTACCGCCCACGGAAGATGTAACTAAGGATTGCCTAGCGCCATGGTTACGAGTCCTGCCTCGGTAGCGTAACGAGTTCTGTTACCAACTACTGCAGCTCCCCGATGCCAGGTACTTGTACCCTCGCTACGACGCTGGGGGAGTGTGGCTACGAGTTACATACGAGCCGGATTACACCCAGGTACCGTTCATCACCACGGTTACCTGCAGTCTGGGACTAATGGGCATTAGGTATACCTACATGGCGTAGTGTAATGCGGCTGTTTCGAAGAGCTCCCCGTAGTGTACACTAATGTACATACCGTTTCTTAGCCTACGAAGAGGCAGGAAAAAGCGTGAAGCAGGAGATATTGGTCTCGTGTGTACCGGCAGTTAGCAGATACTGTATGGATCTTGTCGATGTTTGCTACTTACCTATCCTACGGGACACAGATGCTACCTCCCTGCCATCGACAGCCGGTATTCCAAACATTGATGTAATAAGTACATAGTAAATACCCAATGCAACGATGTTGTGCAGGAAACACTCATCGTCGTGTAGGTACGAGTTAGGTATTGGTACCTACATGCCTGGCGCTGCGTGGAGTTGGTTGCACGGACGGGATGCTATAAGTTGGGGAGATATCAGGTTCTAGTGTCACCGATCTGGACACGATTCAGAAACCTGGAGCATGAATTCAACATTTCCTATCCTATCAAAGCCCGTTGGCCTCTGCCCTTGCGAGCAACTACCGGCCTAAACTCCTCTGTAGACGGACAGCACGCCTAGTCATAACTTCTCGATGCTTCTGAACTCCCCTAACAGGACACACTTGCAAGCGACCCACGATCAATCGGCACAGTACGATCTTGAAGTCCGGGACTTCGTGTCGTAGCGTGTGTACTTAGACAAAGACCGTTCGAAATCTTTGCGTACGGATTATGGATTAGAGCTTCAAACCCTTGCTGGCGAAAAATCTCTGATAGATGCACTAACCGAGGATGGCCTGTCTCAACAGGTTTCCTCCGTCGAATCTGCCACCTGCCAAGGTGCAACCTGGTTATCGTCGATTCACTATTCCGGACTTCGTATCGTAGAAAAGAAGCTCGCTCGCAGGTGGCCGACCCAAGTATAAAAACCCGCGGGTTGTGGAGTTAACTAGTGGCTGGGCTAAGGTCTTCGTACCCAGGAACGGCAACAGTTTGAAGGCGCTTGTCGACGAGATCGAACAAATCTGCACACGAGCAGAAAAAAAAAGACGTTGCAGCTAGTAACGTATCAGCATGACCCGGTAACATGACACAACAATTGAAGCACACTGACCTGTTCCATCTGGGTTGTTTCTCACGGTTCTTGTGTTGACCTGGTTTCTGGTCGTAGCTAAAAACAGAATTGATCTTAGAGCATTGGCCAATCACGTTTTGAGATTGTTTCAAACAACTCGCAACTCAACGTCTCTGCCGCAGCTGCTAGCTCCGGTAACAAAAACAGGGCATTCACCGCCTGTAATTGAGTGGCTGAAGTGCTGTACGTCGCCAGGCGTAAGAAACAATTGCATAAACCACACGTCTGAAGCTATGCCGTACCGTGGCCTTCGAATTTCTTACAGGGAAGCTCTCTGGATGTGACGTATGTCTTGCAACTTTCCTGCTAGGGTATGTTTTATCCCCATTGGGGCTAGCTTCGATGGATTACATGTGGTTCCTAGGGCAAAGCTCTTTTTCGCAAGCTCGTCCACCAAGCTAGGGGAGCTACCTAATCCGTACCGCATGTGTTGCCCGGTCGGCTTTATTTACTTGCGAAATACAACAAACATCTCTGTTCTATGCATTGTTTCGTCGTTGGGTGGTATTCCTGTTTCCGGACCGTAGGCAATCCATAGAGCAAGCTATCACGAGATTATCCGTAGTTCAGGTACGGGTTTACTTACTGTACGGATTGCAGCATGTTCCCAGTCTTCCGAACGCTACGCATACAGAGAAGATCCCTGATGGCAATGGGAATACCGGCGAATTATAGCTCCCTTGCCGTGGAAACGGCACTAGGAAAATGCCCAGCAGCAACCGGACTAGCCTAGCCTGGTATGTTGCTTGCCCTTTCCAGGTTCTGTGGCTCTGTGGAGACATGGGTGGAGCGTGGCTCTCGTGGTGGTACAATGCTGTAATCATTGCTTTGGACGGTCGCGATAAATTCGGGTGTAGGAAGTATCTCTCCACCAGCGAATCTGCCGGCTGTACCTGCTCTGTTTACTGCAAGTATTTCGTACCCAAGGCAGGTATTTCGTACTTCGTACTTGCACTTTCCGGAATCGTGCAATTGCCCGGCAACGCTGGAGTCACTGGGGGACCACTGCAGTTGCTGCAGTCGCTGGAGTCGGCTGGGAGTCGCTGAACCACCATTGACTTATCACTACCTATCGCCCTCGCAACCGACCTGCTTTGCTTAAACCACCCTTGGGAAACTGCAACTCCACTCTCCATACTTGTGCGAGAACAAAAACCATTCTTTCCCCTCCAACTCTTCTCTTCTTTCCATTGCTCGCTTTTCTTTCCCTCGCCGTCGCAGTGTGTGCAAGTCCACGCCTACTCTTCCTGCCCTCAGCAACTGCTTCACCCATTCTTGTGCCGCACCCGGATCCTGGAAGCATTGACGAAGTCGATCGTGCTTATTCTGATTCCTACCCTCGTAATTGACCTGAGCTCGCAGTAAGTCGGCAACCCATACCTACCTACTCCCGCTGCCTCCCATCCAATCCGACCCAGCCCAGCCCGGTCCTGACCGTGACCTCGGTCTCACATGCCTCACTGTCTTCCTGAGTCTGGTTCTGCCTTGGACATTCCTCCAAAGAGCTGGTCTGTGGCTGGATACTGATCCCACATGGGCCTGAATTTTTTTGACAGCTTGGCACGTCGACTAACATGAGCAGACAAGACATTTTCCACGAGTCAATTTCTCCTCCTTTACCTTCGCACCTCCTCCTTGCAAGACAAGTTGATCTTCGATTGTTCCGGAGGAAAGTAACGTAACGCTTCGGACCTTCTACACCTCTTTCACCTCTTGTGAGCCCGTTCGGTTCATATAATACCCATTCCAGCCTTTGAGGAAAAGGCACCGATAAGTCGACGGGCAGAAACACCCTTCCAAACGGTCTTCTATACTCTAATATTCGGATTCGCTCGATTTCACTTGCTCTCTACCTACCTTGCTTGAGGAAAATCTTGCCATATCGCCAACGATCACGACGACCTAGTTTTGCAGCTTGTGTGGACGTCGAGAAAGAACGACCTTGCTATAAGTAGCACACTCGACGATTCTCGGATAGTCCCTTCGAATATAACGACGAATCTTCGCGACGAGACAACTCCTGCCGATACGCAGTTCCCCGTCGAATAGGATTATCCCTGCTCGTCACTAACTGCCAAGCACAAATCATACATATCCTGCTTTACAGTCAGGGTGAGTTGATCGATTGCTATAAGACAGAGAGAAAGGAGAGGATCCTTTCCAAAGGTCTTTGCTCCCAGTGCTATTACACCACTCGAACGCGTTAGAGTAAGCAAACTCGCTTGCTCTTTGTCCATTTGGCCTTGATACCGTGACAACACATGGTCAATTGCGTTACGGATCCATCCCGTCATCTGGCAAAATGGTTTCGTCTTCCCCTTTAGCTGCCATGCGTCCGGCCCCTGCGCCTGCTCCAGGCTGGGGCCTTCCTTCTCAAGCCTATGGCACTGGCAACCCCTTCGGTTCAGTACGACCGAATATTCGCGAACAGCTGCATCGTTCGCGCGCCGATATTTTCGACGTCCAAGCCATTCGCGGCACTTCCCCTTCTACTAGCTTGGCCGCCGATCTCTCGCAGAATTTTTGTCTAGACAACGAGTTCAGGTGTGTTTGCATTCTGCATGCAGGAAGTAATCCGCTCGGAAGAATTTGAACTGACAGAACAATGTGTTAGCCCCCGTTTCCCTACACCTCGTAGGGCCCTATTTACCTCTCAAATGGCAGGACGACGTAAGGATTTCTCAGCATTGTTCCTCGTCTGCCTTTTGATTAGTTACTAATTTGCTCTCATCCAGACCATACTCCACCCCTGCCGCCGTCCTCATCTCCCATGCACGATGCCATGGATATCTCCCCTACCCGGCAGATATCCCACGCTGCAGACTCGCTTGATGATGATATGATGATGGACTCTCCATCACTCAATGAGTAAGTTCACATTTATGAGATGTCCTCGAATAGAACTAATGCTCCATAGTGGACGGAAGAAGATCAACGCTTTTGCCGGCCGACTACACCCGGGAAGTCAACCCCGATTTGTTGCCGGAGTCAGCATGTCACCGGAAGCGTTGTTCGGCGATTCTCCGCCTCGGGACCAGCGGCCTCAGACAGGTCACAGCCCATCTGCTGCTGGACCGTTCCGAAAGCACCTTACCTTCAGCAACGGCAATGGGTCGCCTAGTGCACGTCATGGTGCCAACCCCTTTACCAAGCCTCGTCGATCGTACCGTCGTTCTCACAGCATGTTTGAGAACCCCGATGATGCAGTCAAGGGAAAACCCGAAGACTCCGTTGGCCAATCTGACTTGCAGTCATCTATGGATATCGCAGAAGAGCAGGAGATGGTGCTCCCTCATTACTTTCCAGACGGCGAAAACGACGGAATCCCGCGCATTTCCCGTGAGACCTTCATCGAGTTCCTGGATGGAAAATACAACGAACATTTCACCCAGAAAATAGTTGTCGACTGCCGTTTCGAGTATGAGTATGAGGGTGGCCATATCGATGGCGCCGTCAACTGCAATGACAAGGAGCTCCTAGCTCGACAGCTCTTCGAGACTCCAATGCAAGGCAAGCCGGTCTTGATCTTCCATTGCGAATACTCGGTTCACCGGGCTCCTAGAATGGCCCGTCACATCCGAGCCGAAGACCGCATGTCCAATGCTGAGTTCTACCCTCACCTCACCTATCCCGAGGTGTATATCCTGGAGGGCGGCTACAGTGATTTCTTCAAGTCGTTCCCAGGTCGCTGCTACCCTCAGGCCTATGTCGAGATGGACGCCAAGGAGCATGCGAATACCTGCGAGCGCGAAATGGGCAAGCTCCAGCAGAAGAGAAAGGGGCTGGGCCGAGCCAAGACCTTCGCGTTCGGAAATCGAGACCAGGACATGTTCGAGTCCCCGACTGCTCCTTCTCGAGTTGCCGAGCAGTCGTCTCCCAGCATGATGTGTGGAAACTCGCCCATTTTGGGAAACTACCGCTCTCCTGCTAGACGTATGGCCTCCTTTTAAGCAGCATCAGGTCTGCTGAACTAACGTGATCAAGATGGAGTCGATAACGATCATCCTCACGCTAGTTCCAGCCGTTGATATTACGTCATGTGTGCGGCCGGAACGACTTCTTTTTCGAATCTGTCACGGCGTGGGCTCATGGGCGAGATGATTGTAAGAGTTACGATGTTATCTGATTTCTCCGGTTCATTTCGCGGTGGTTGAACGACAATCCCTATGCAAATGATCAGCCATGGCTCCCTGGGACCCTTCAGTCATGAGTGGCTCATTGCTCGAGTTTCCTGCGACGCAACTCAACGACCTCACCCAAGAGTTATGCGGCCTCCTTCTTTCTTTCGACTCTGACCTTCACACTCGTTGTCAGATGATGAATTTCCTTGTTGTGTTTTCACCATTATACCCAAAATTCTCTGCATTAGACACAAACTGGCATAGCAGTCGGCGTATTGCATTGCTCTGATCTCGATTCTGGATTGAGCACTTGAATCCTGCTCAGTCTGATATCACCCTTTCCTTTGTATTTTCCTTTTTCCTTCTTGATTTTCGAGCATGGCGTACGGGCGATGAGGCTCTGGATGGGTTTTTCTTTGTGGACGGCTCTCACGAGTATACACAAGGCATCATGAGTTGCGAATTTGACGAGTCTCAGTCTCGTAGTACTGAACGCCCCTCATACCTTAAGCCCTAGACGGGCCTTGAAAGGTTTCCCCTGAAAGTACCTGGCAAATCAGTCACTCTGTGAGATGAGATCAGGGGCACGGTCAGGTTACCAGAAAGAAAACATAATGCTGCGGATGGTGGTTGGGATCAAGGGCCTAGGTCTCGAAGGGCTTGTGTAGTTACCTACATAGTTCATTCGGACAATAAGACTCCCATCACTTCATAATGACTTCTTGTGTTATCGGTATAAGACAACATGTGTGCCTCTGCGAAGTAGGACCTTGTCGAGCAGTAAGACCAGGATAAGAAGAACAAGATGGACCATTAGGATAAGAAGAACAAGAAGAATCGTAGTAGCTTCTAGATGTAAAATATCTAGATAATCACTACAGCCCCGTGCTGACTGACGAGATTCCTACTACGCTATCCGTGATGATACAAGTCTGTGTTGTGTCGTCCCAGCCCGTTGCTCTTCCAGAAAAGAAATCAATTCTCTCGTCTGGCTTATTCCTCCATCTTATCACCATCCTTCGGTTCAGTAGTGTTCTCCTCCTCCGAGTCCGTGTCGTCCTCAGAAATAGCCTTCTTCGCTAACCGCTCAGCCTCCTCAAGCAGGTCCTTGGGAACCTCCATATGACGACCACGAGTGGGGCCGTCGGCCCCGCTGATCCAGCTCATCTCAAGCTCAAACTCCTTGTCCTTGTTGTCCTGCTGCGCGACGTAGATGATGCGCGCGGCCTCCTTGACGGCCTGGTGCAGATCCAGCTTGCCCTCGTGCAGGTTCAACTTCTCGAGCTCGGCCTTGGCGGCCTGGCGGCCTTTGCCGGTCGCCGCGCCGTAGTAGCCCCAGTACAGGCCGCTCGGCTCGACCATGTAGAGGCCCGGGCCGCCGTGCTTCCCGGGGACCTTGCCGCCGGCGCCGCAGGCGGGGCCGGAGCCGACTTCGCCGTCGACGGGCTGTTCAAGCTCGGAGTCGAAGCCGCCGATGATGGCGGTGATGCCGAAGGGGCGGACGGATTGGTAGAGGGTGTAGGCCTGGACGTAGCCGCCGGTGCGGCTGGCGAGGTCGGCTGTGGAGATGGGGGTTTTGAAGGTGTCGCGGTAGTCACGGGCGTCGATGCGGGCTCGGTCGACGAAGTGGCGGCCGTCGGGGATCATGCCGGAGTAAACCTAATAAAGGGGACTTGTAAGTCTATGGCTGCATGTATATCGGGTTGTATGTTAGTGATGGCGGGGAGCACGTACAACTCCGATGTGCTGGTCAACTGTCGCGATCCGCTTGTTGGCACCGGGCTTCAACAGCTTTGAAGAGACGACCTTCTCGACGGCCAGGACGACGCCATCCTTACACCGGATACCGATCGATGTGCCGCCGTTCTCTACAGCCTTCACGGCGTATTCGACTTGGAAGTTGCGTCCGTCGGGCGAGAAGATGGAGTTGGCGAGATCGTAGCCTGTTCCTATTGACGTCTGTAATCGGTGTTAGTAAGAATCTGTGAATATATATGTGTATTTGCTGCTCCTGTCCTCATATCGAGATGCCGCGATCGCGGTGGACTGAGCCGTTGGCTTGGCGATGACCTACCATGCTGGGCTACTTCTGATGCGCACGCGAGGTGGGAGGTTATTCGATTAAGCTGAAGATGCGGGTTCAAAGCTTCGAGGGAAATTAACCGTGAACCGAGAGTTACAATTGGATTAATCGGGTTCCGGCTGATGTTGCGTTTTGGCTATGGTTGTTGCGTTGTTGATGAAGCTTTGGAGGGGAAAGGTGGTTTACAGATGAGCTTCAGGCAGCCTGAGAGCTGCGTGTGTCGCAGTTGCATCACTCATGTACCTTGTACATCGTACCTGCTACCTGATGTGCTGGGGTCGCGGTACATCTTATCAAAGTGTGGCTGAGGATTCCAGCCTTGTTTTGGCACCAGCCACGTCGAAGCACGCTCTCAGGGGTAAATGTAAGTTTTAAGTCGACGAGCAGAAGCTTGTCACGGGAAGAAGTCATTCATTATCTATCAACTTGTTGAATATGGTCGAGTCTGTCTAGCAATTGGAGAATGAGAACGAGGTCATGAGAAGCTTGAAGTGATTCAGTAACTCCCGCTATCTGAGTTATTGCGGTTCAACCACGTAGGAAGGCCTGATTGCCCAGCCAGAGCCAGCTCAGTACGCGAAGCAATTGAGACGATGGTTACCATTCGTTGCCAACACTCAACCTGCACAATTGTCGTTAAGATAGGGAACGACAATTGAAACGAGGACAATCTGAATGGGATTCGTGTCATGGCGGCGACGCTCTTGTCAATTTACACTGCATGCATTACGGGCCAAAGTTGACCCTTTTCTAGTCCGTACCGTAGCTAGCAAGACATGATTCAATACCAGAACTTCCATGCAGTACGGAGTACTGTTGTTGGCTCAATTGCTCCTCGTTCAGGTGGATCTCACAATGCCAGAGACTACCTCTCTGTATGAAATTTTCACTACGAAACTCACAAGTAAAAGAAACTCAACCATCAATGCATATCGCTCCATTACCGGGAGTTTCGGGCCCGTCCCCTTCATGACTTGCTCGCAAAATGTCTTGACATGAATCGGATTCAGACCGTCGATGATACGTATAAAATACCGATAAGATAACTGCAACGGCGGCACACAGTAAATTACTACTGTACGGTGCCGCAAGGATGGCGAAGATAAGCGCTGCTAGGCGCCGGTACGCGCGGTAATCACGTGCATTACAGCCACTGAGCCGCAGATGCACGTGCATAACTCAGTCCAATTGAGCCGCGCCACAGCAGAAAGTGGGAGGACTAGGTCAGGGTACCTGGACAGTCGCAAGTCCACCCGCTACGGTACCACCCCTCGTCGCTCGCGTACAGTAGCAATACCGGCACTCGCCGTACAAGTACAAAGTACCTTGGCAACCGGTACCTCAATTAATATTTGCCCGTACGCGTGCCAGTGCTGGTGCTGCTGGATGCTCCCTCCATCATCTACACCACCTGAGATGGTTTCGCATCAAGCAGCATCACAACGTCTTAATTGCTATGTTGTTTTGTTGTTCGATTGATGTGCCTGAACAGGGTGTCGTCTATGGAACTGTCTGACGGCTTCGTCCAGAACAATATATTGTTATCTCGCCCCTTCTCGCAGTAATGCCCAGAGCAGGCGAGCGAGCAAGCAAAAATCAATAGCTGCCGTCTATCAGTCGCTCATTCATTAATCGATGCGAGTTTCTGCTAAGCTTCTATTCAGCTACGATCGCGTCCTCACCCTTAGTGACGAGCATACCGACTAGTTCAAATTCAAGGAGCACGCGCACGCGTTCACTGGACCGCGTAAAGTACCACAATGGATATTTCCAGCTTCCCCCACGTCGCCGTGGACTCGTCGCCAGTTTCCTCGCAAGAATTGCAAGACTCGCAAGACCCCCCAGCTTCTATCGAGATCCCTCTCCCTTCGAGGCCTGCACCCTATCGACCTGGCGATGGCCCACCGCTAGCACCTATTGCTGTAGCGCTCCAGCACGATACTGATGCCTTCATCGTCGACAAGCGCGTTCTCCCGGGTAAACCCGTTCATGGCGAGCTCAAGCTGGAACTCTACTATGTCGTCGGCTGGCCTGACTTACCGGCCGCTCGGGTCTCTGTTCTTGCTACCGAGATCCTCAACTACGTTTCCCCCTGGGCACTCGAAGACTGGGAGTACAAACAGTCGTTAGAGAGAGACAAAGAAGAAGAAGAGGAGGAGAGGCGGCAGATGGCGCGAAGAATGAAACAAGAGAAACGCGCTAGAATCAACCATGCGCCCTTGCCAGTTGCAGCCATCGGCGCAGGCGCAGTCACGGCCGGTCTCTCTGACCTGAAGAAGCGCAAGAAGCTGAGTAGGGCGGAGATGATTGCCCTCAAAATTGCAGAACAGGCCAGTGTCGGAGAGGAAGATCTCGCGAATGTGCCTGTACCACATACCGCCATCACTGGACCGTCATTGTCGACTCCACGTAAGGGGCTAGGGAACATCACGTCTGATGTCGGCGATTCAGATACCGAAGTCGGCAACGCCATAGCCAGACAACTTTGTCAAGACAGTCAAGACGAGAGCGATCATCAAGCTGCTGCAGATTCAGAGATGCCAGGGTTGCCACACAATGCGCGCATTCGAAAGGACTACACGTCGTTGGATTGTTTTGTTCCGAAGGACTCTCCCCAGACTCCTGCCGATCCTCTTACAGCACCATCACAGTCAGCCTCAACGAGCAGAATCTCTCGACCGAGGTCCAAGGCAGCTAAAACGATTCTGGACGACAGTGCTGAAGACTATCCTCGGTATAGATCATCGAGACCAGACGTATTGATCAAATTGCCGGTACTGCCTTTGAAGGCGCCACCCAGCGCCCTTTCAGCCCCTGCATTAAAGCATTTGAGGCCGGGCAGACCAAGGCTTTCCGGTTCACCGAGAGCAGCCAAAGCAACACGACAGTCCAAAGCATTACAGCAGTCTGATGCCTTGCAGGAGCCCAGTGATTCGCAGGAGTCTAGTGTTTGGCAGGAACCCAGTGCCTTGCAAGAATCCAATGGATGGCAAGAAGAGCCCGATGAAGATCCCGGCATGTTTGGAGAGTCTAGTGGATTGCAAGAGTCCAGTACATTACAAGGGTATAGCGCATGGCCAGAGGCCAGTGTGTCGAACCAAATCGGTGAATCGCAGCAACCCGATGGTGTATCGGAACGGCCGCATCCGGTGTCCAGGACTCCTATCCCGGCCCCGACGCTTCCCGTTTCATCGGCGACACCAGCACCGCACCGCTCCGGCTTCACTCCCATCGCTCCGTTCTCGTCATCCCAATCACAGCCCAAGGTACCCAAAGTGACCCCAGTTCCAGTGCCCTCGTATGCTTATTCGCGACCGGAACAATCTAACACTCAGGGCTCATCATGCCAGTCCGCACAACAGATGTCCACCACTGCTATCAGCCCACCCCAACCCTTCACCGCCATCAATGGAACCAGTCAAACGCCGCACCGTAGTGGTTTCACCCCTATTCAAGTCCAGCTTCCACTTAGTTCTACAAAATTCCCCTCGCCGGTTCCGCAGCCGCCTCCGCCCAGCACAACGCGCAAGAGAAAGCGGCCCGAACCCGAGCCCGAGCAAGAGTACGAGATTAAACGTTTGGAAGATGACAGGGTCATCGAGACGGGCGGCGAACTTGTCCGCTTCTTCAAAGTTCGCTGGGAGGGCAACTGGCCCAAGGATCAGAATCCCACCTGGGAACCGGAGGCTAATATCCCCGTTGAAGCGGTACAAAAGTATCTCCAGAACAGGCCAAAGACGGCCCATCGCGGCCCCGGCGGACGAGGATCTGTACCGCAACTTCCGCCCCCTGAACCCGCTCGGAAATATAATAGTGTCTACGAGGCCGTTCTTGGTGACTTGGAAGACCTCGACGATGATATCGACCTCGTCTAGCTCTAACCGATGCACAACCTCGCTGCGTGTAAGTCATAGAGGGAACTTCTCACCCGTCGACATTGTTGAAAAGAACTTGCACATTACAGTCAAGCAAAACGAATGCCTCGGTGCACGTGCTTTACATCGACTCTGCGCTATGTCACAGAAGAACTCGAGGTCTTGCAGCGCGGGTCATGCCTGAACACCGGCGCGGCTTTCAGGTCCTACGATTGACTTTTTTTTCCGTGTAATTAAGGAGGGAGAGGAGGAAGAGAAAGGTTCCGAGTTCTAGACCGTAACGACTGACGAGATCAACTGAGAAAACCGTATGTGCTTCATGTAGCAATATATCTACGTACCCACGACGGCCTTTGTGTTGTTCTGCTGTTTTCTGTCAGTATGGAACAATTTGTTGCGTAGTGGCTGATTACGAGGCTGGTTAGTACGTAGTCATGTTCGAGTTGAGTCCTGAGAAAGTCTACGGTGTCGGTAGTAATCGAGTAGAACCTGAGTCAGAAACGTTTTGTGTCTGTTTGATGGTATTTGAATTTTGTTTCCGTGCGTGTCCTTGAAATTGGAGGGACGGCAAGACTAGATACGCGGGATCCTCTACATGGAGATTATGGATGATTGAGATACGTCCTCGTTGAGCTGGCCCCTTTTCTATTCCACGAACGGTCATTCGTCCGGCCCTCTATAACTATCACCAGTAGGTGTTGTTTAGGCGGATGTGCAGTCGCTTGTCGTTCGATTCGATGATGCCGGGACGATCGAGTCGTACGGACTTGATTTACTGATGCATGATTGTGAGTGAGAGGTGAGTCACCATGGACATAGTATATCAAGTGAGTCAGAGGTTTTTCTCCTTAAAATACCTTCCGAGGCAGCCCACCGATGTTCCCTATCTAACCATCTCGAGCTACCATTTGCGTTCCCAAAGCGAGACCACAAGACCCCCAAACGAAGATAGTCGACGAAACCGAACACAACGATACACAACATGCCCGCCTACATCTACCATCAAAATCACTCTCCAGCCTGGGCATCACCCGCCTCCTCCTTCTCAACAATAAACGACCTCGACCCCCTGATCGGTCGCGGACCCTATGCCGGCGTCAGATGTACGGGTACATGCACATGTGTTTGTGGGTGCGATATCACGGTCCCGGGATGGCGGCGGGCGTGTAGGCTTTGTCAACATGGTGAGCATGTTGGCTTTCGTGTGAGAGAGGGTGGTGGGCGGAGACGGAGGCATCGGAGGTATTTGGGGGGAGTATGTTGAGGTGGTAGCGGAGGAAGAGATGGGTTGTAGAAGGCGAAATCAAGCACGCAGTGAAAAGATATGCTTGGAATGTGTACAGAAACTGGAGATTTCTCAGATGTATGGAGTGGACAGCCTGCCGACGTTGAAGATTGAGATGCCGCTGGTGGAATATTATGAATCTGGAATACCCTTGGTTGCTCTATATTAAGCTCGATCAAGAGCTCTGACTTAACAATATAATCCAACGAGCAAATCGTACATCCTCGTCCGTGTCTTTCATCTCAAACCTGCCGATACGGTCGTCAGAGGAGCAGTCTCTGAACGCTTCATTATCAAAACTATCCATCAGTGCATCAACCATCAATGAGGCAAGCAGATACCGGTCGCCTGAGCAAACCGGTGAATCAATTCCAGATGATACGCATCAAACATCATCAGTTCCGCTGCCGAATGAGTGGTTTGCATTCACGAACGAAGTTCTATAGACGATGCATATAGCCTTCGCATTAGTACTTAGGGTATGATAAAGAACCATGCCTTCTTTCATACCCAAAACTCATGGGCTTCTCTCTATCGCATGCGCTAGTCCATTACTACCGGTAAGTATCGATCGTTGATTCTCATGGCTGAGACGGGATGCGTGAGCTGGGACACTTCCGCAGCTACAGCTACGCATCAAGCAATGGTATAGTTCATACATTTCATACTTTAGTGAGTGAATTTATCAAAATAAATACTTCCGACATTCAATGAGATGGGAGCCAATTGAAGACAAAGATGAGACCCAACGGCCTGACTCTCGAGTCGGATTCCTGTAGGTGACGAGAGTCTCTTCTTGCCTCAGGCAGCTTGCAGTAAAGAGACCCAAAGAGGTTGTCAGGCTAACCAATCAAAGACCTTAGTTTCCTGCTTTACGAATTATGATTGGTTTAATGGCTTTTCAGGTGGACACCCGCTCCGATTCAGCGGCTGCACGCTAATTGGCTAGCTGCAGCAGGGACTTTTACCGCCCGACTTCCACTGGAAGCACGTCCGGGCGGTGAAAAATCAACCCTGCAAAGTGACGGAATACTGCCCAGCAGAAAAAATACAAACGGCGGTTCCCCTTGTCCACTCTCGTTTGCAGGACGGCTTTCACTTGGTCCAAGGTGGGTACAATTCATGCTAGAGCTCAGAGCAAGTTCGAATTCAAGACTGACATTTATATCCAGGTATTTCACTGAAAAGGACCTGGATTTGTCCATATTCTGATCTCATCTTTTCTCTTGATTCACATCTGTACGAATCAATCGTACAATTCTCAAGATGGGATCCAAGCGCAAGCGCGGCGCCAACAAGGCCGGCAACGTGAACGGCCAGCCGAACCAGAAGCGCGCAAAGACAGGAGGCGCAGCCGGCGCAAACACCTCCGAGCCCAAAACCATTGAGCTCGAGAAGAAGCCCTTCGCGGAGGAACTCACGGGTGAGGTCCGCAAGCGCGAGGCCAAGATCTACGATCTCCTCGGCAGTCTCGACAATGACGAGCGCATTGCTGCTGCCGATGCCCTGATCACGGGCTTGCTTGCTAGTTCCGAGGGCGCTTTGAGACGACACCTTGAGAAGAGACTTTTCCGCGGTCTGGCGAGTTCGCGCAATGCTTCGCGGCTTGGATTTAGTCTGGTTATTACCGAGATTATTCGCCAATTGTACGGTCCCCCGGATCTGGCGCAGACTATTTTCTCTGGCCTCTCGTTTGATGTTGTGCTGAAGATCTTGGTCGATGCGACAAGACCAGCTGGAAACCTTCCCGGTCAGGAGGAGAGAGACCATTTCTTCGGACAGTTATTCGGTCTTCAGTGCTTTGTTGAGGCCAAGATTCTTTTCGCAGACAAGGAGAGATGGCCCAAGGTATTAGACTTGCTGCTCGAGATGGCCGAGAAGAAGGTCTGGATGCGATCACACTGTGGCTGGGTTATCGTGGAATGCCTGCCCCAGATGGGCAAAGAAGGCGCCGAATCGGCGCTTCAGAAGTTCTCGGACATTGGTCTTGGAAAGACCGCTGAGGGAGTCGGTATCTGGTTGCGCGCCCGAAGCTGCTACCCAGATCTCAAGGTCCCGTCGAAACCGTGGACTGACCCCCTGGGCGCTACGGCTCTTCCCGAGGTTGCTCGGATTTTGAAGGAGAACATTACGAGTGATAATGGTGAAGATGCGGCCATGGCTAAGACTAAGCAGAGCAACTGGACTGCACAGTTGCACTTTGTTTGGGACTTGATTTTGGCTGCTTTGTTGAAATCAGATGGCAAAGACGCGAAAGACGAGGTCAAGCTCTTCTGGACTACAGTTATTGATGGTGAGTTTGTTTGCATCTCCTATTCTCTAGAATACGATACTAACATTATATGATTTAGACGGATTCTTTTCCAAGAATGCTTCCGACGGTCAGAAATTCCGTGGCTTCATGCTGTTCCAGAAGTACCTGCAAGGCTTCGCTACCGCAGACAAGTCGCTTGTTAAGGAGCTCTTCTCACGCAACCTCATGAAGTGCTTGATCAACCAGGCTGCCAAGGAAGACCGGTATCTTCACCGCGCGGCTCTCAAGTCACTACAGATCATCGAAAAGACTGTTGAAGCTCACCCTGAACTCTTGATCACTGTTCTGAAGGAGCTCATGGGCAAGTTCGGACACTACGATTTCGATCAGCGCACTGCCACCAAGACCATCGAGAGCCTGTTGCAATGGGTCACCCCTGCCAACTCGAAGAAGGTCTTGAAGCTACTTCGCGAGCCTGTCCTGAACCTGAAGGAGTAAGATCACCATTATGCCTTGTTTGTGTCAATCAATCTCTAACCCCCTTTTAGTGCCTCCGATGATGCTGAAAAGCTCCGACAAGCCTACGCCGAGTACATCTTCAAGATGACTACCCAGGCCAAGATAACCGTCGCCGATTCCGAAGACGATGACAGCAAGAGCGCGCTCGAGATCGGTATCAAGGAGATGGCCTCGTGTGCCTACTCTACTCAAGAGGCATTCGTACCCGCTCTATCAGAGAAGACGAGGGATATCTTCCGCAAGAGACTCTCTTCTGCTTTCTCTAAAGTCACGAAACAGCAAAACACAGCGGAATACCTTTGCGATGCTGTCAAGTCCGTGAAGCCCACGGCTGTGGCCATGAGCGAAGAGATTGAGACTGAGCGCAAGAGTGCCTTGAAGGCTATGGGTAAGCTCCTCAAGTCGCCTAGCAAATCAGATGATGCTTCTAGCAACTTGAACTCCGGACTCGCATTGCTTTACGCCACTACTATTCTTCAACTGTACAATGGTGCGCCGGATGCGCTTAGCATCTTGCAAGATCTCGAAGCTTGCTCTGAACGGATGAAGAGCAAAGAAGCCGGCGCGTCGGAGCTCCTGGTCGAAATTCTCCTTGCGCTGGTATCTAGACAGTCGCCCATGATGCGCCAGATCAGTGAGCAGGTCTTTGAAGCGTTCACGCAGCAGATATCATCTGAGGCCCTTCAACTCCTCACTGAACCCCTGGTGGCTGAGGAGAACTCGAGAGGATTCCAGGCATTGTTTGAGAACAATGACGAGGATGCCGACATGGCAGACGCTGGTGATTCCGAGTCTGGCAGCGACAGCGGAGATGATGAGGATAATATTTCTGAGATCGGATCCGATGTTGAATTCGTCACCCTTAACGGCGCAGAAGCCATGGAAGATGGAGACTCAGAATCAGGTGACGAGGAGGAGAAAGAAGATGACGACGAGAAGGACGAGGACGAAGACCCCGAACTAGCCGCCCTCGACGACGCCCTCGCAAAGGTCCTGAACAGCCACCGTCTCGACCAAGACAAAGACGCCGCCTCATCCGACGACGACTCAGACATGACAGACTCGGAAATGATGGCGCTAGACGACAAGCTTGTCGACGTATTCAAGAACCGGATCAAGACGAACAAGAAAAAGGACGAGAAGAAAGACGCCAAGGAATCCGTCGTGCTCTTCAAGCACCGGATCCTCGACCTCCTGAACATCTACGTGAAACACGAGGCGTCTAATGTCCTGGCGTTTAGTCTTCTTTTCCCATTGTTGGAACTCGTGCGCACGACGACGATTAAACCGCTCGCGAATAAAGCCATGAACATCCTGACGGAATTCTCCAAGGCGTCGAAGAAGACGCGCGGAAAGGAGTCGTCGGTCGATGTCCCGGCACAGATTAACTTGCTCAAGGAGATCCACCAGGAGGCGGCGAAGGACATGTCGCATGCGTTCGGCAAGGCCGCGTCGATGGCGAGTTTGCTGGTTGCGTCGAATTTGTGGGCGGCGGGGCAGGAGAATGTGCATGGTATTAATGCCGTGTATGCGCAGACGTTTGCGGATGTGCAGATGGGGAAGGTGAAGGTTCAGGGGGCGTTTTTCTCGGACTGGGTTAATTGGGGTATGGGACATGCCAATAATGCCAGTGCTCCTGCGGTGAATGCTGCGGCGGCGGAGGAGTAAGAGGATGTGTGGATGCTGTTTGTAAATTGAGAGGGTAGAGAAAAGCGAGGAGGGTGAAGGAGCCCTTGTTAATACCAATATTGTACGACTGATACTTAACACCCTTTTGCTGTTCTGAATGAAGACCGTGAGATGAATAATATGCCGTTCTTTAAATGGACGACCTAGGTATGTGAAACGCAGTTCTTGAACGATAGACTGCTTAGTTTGATTCTGTTAACGATGGTACGTCAACATCATCTATTAGGAGGGGAAGCCCAAACCGTAGCACAGTGAGATCAAGAAGCATCGCAATATGATATATTTTCCAATCTAAGCGCAATCAAGTTCGAGATGAAGCAGATGATGAAGTGGGTATCTCTTTTGTCAAACCACAAACGCCGATAAGTACTACATGGCAGCCACAATTCCATCCTACCTATCCTTCCAAGCTAAAATCCCATGGCTTGAAAGCAGCTTTAAACTTCTCAACATCTGCGACCTCTTCTTCCTGGGACTGGACGACATCACGCCATGATAGTCGTGCTTCGAGACCAAGGAGTTTGGCCATGACTCGACGACCGAACTGAAGATCAAAGCGGAAGCTATCATCAAGCCGCATGACTATCTCCTTGCTCTGAACGCCATTCTCTTTATCGTCGGACCAGATCCAGACGCGGAAGAAGTCGCTCGGCTCGTCCGTAGCGGGGCCAAGATCCGTCTCCTCAAAGGTAGGATATTTCTGGTTCGCCGCCTCAACTTTGAAGCCGGCTTCAACAAGACCCTTTCGAATCATGTCGACTGATATAGGCATGAATTGCCAATGGGTGTGGATACCCCTTTTTCGACTGATCTCCCACGTAACTGCGCCAAGCTTGAACTCTGACAGAGTAGCCACCATGGTCTGCATTCCTTCTTTGAACCGGGTCATCTCTTTAAACACATTCTCGGCATCGGCGCCCATTGCCTGGAAGGTGGGCTCGTGAGAGAGCGGGATGATCAGTTGATGACATGGGAATGAGATGTTGGAAGAGTTGAAGAAAGCCGGACTGGGCAAGGGTCCCTTGGCAGTCGTTACATAGGCCTCTGTGCCGATGCAGCAAATCATGTGGGTGTCTATGTCCACATTACTGAGGCAAAAGAAGCAGCGATCAGGGCCAGGAGGAGGCGAGCGCCGGCGCCGTTTGTTCCGACCGCCACCACGACCATGTTCTTGGTTAGCAAACCGGTTGAAGTGACCCTCTTCCTCGGGTGCTTTGCGCTTGGGGATACTAGTGAATGGCGAAGAAGTACAGCCAGCAGGGGCGGTAGTGATCGATTCGCCAGGGGTAATGTTGAAAGCGTAGAGTGCTTTGGCTTTTTGCGCGTTGCCATAGGGTGCGAGTGATATGAAGCGTGTTACAGCTTTGCTATCGGATTCGCTATCGGTGGCGGGATGTAAGAATGGCTCCCGCTCGTAAAAGAACGCAGAAGGTGACATCGAGAAATGGTATCGTGGCTTCAGCGCCGCGCATAGTTCTGCTACCTCGGGCGAAGTCAGTAGAGCGGCCTTGCTTTCTGGCGCAATGGCAACGTTGGAGTTAGTCGTAACAGCATCGGGCCAGGGGATAGTGAGGAGGATATCAGCCGTGTTGGCACCTCGTAATGCCTTGGCATCACCTGCTGTGTGGAATGGAAGGTGTTGTTCCTTCGATTGGCCCCCGACGACAGCTGAGTCCAACAGCCCTCCTAATGTGACGATTCGCAGCCCGTCTGACGTCTTTGTCGTGCTGCGCTTCCCCAGGAAATGAAGATTCTCGCAGATCTAGACACGTATGGTCAATAAGTATGAACATAAAAGTAGTGCCTATAATAAGACAGGGGGTTCTCACATCTTCATCCTTCTCGATGATCTCCACAACTGGTTGAGGCAAGGGGTTCGTGCCAACCGTGAAGTAGGTCGAAAGGGGCACGCGAATACTGCCGTTCAGCAGACTCTGCACAGTTTCGATGTCTTGATCAGCAGCAAATAGATTTCCTGCTATGATGGCAAAAGCGAAGTTCTGCTTTTTATGTAGAGCCTCCAGCTTCGAGAAGGCCTCCTGAAGCTTACCATCCACGCTGCCCAGCACGATCCTATAATTCGCAACAGTTATTAGTAAATATTCAGACACGTTGCGGTGGTGGAAAAGCCCTACACTTTGGCCGCCATGGTATGCGACGAGATATTGAATTCCTGCTACAAAGAAGAAGAAGAAGTTGAGACGTTGAACTATCAAAAGTCTGATGGTATATTTGGTATAAGGTCTTGAAATGGTTGATACGAATACGTCTGTGAGCTCAGTCGCTGAATGGTCGCGATTTGGACAACGCGGAATCTCTTGAAAGTGAAACTGCTTGACGGGTAGGCACGTTACTAAGGTTGCATGCCTAATCCCAGACCGGCTAAGGCCGTCTTTTTAGATTGTACGCCATTCTGTATACGGTTTGGCGCAGGCCTATGACGAACAGTCCGATAAGAAATGATGGACGCCGATAAGAGCTGCTGCGGCACTGATAGGCGCACTTCAGTTCTAATCAGTCCTATCGGCCTTATCTGCCTGCATTAGCGTCGTTTGAACTCGAAAAAAGTTGATGCCGACTTCTCGACTGAGAGATGCGACTCCAATGGTGGGGCCTCTATTTTCGCAACCTCTCGCATGTACTTCCCCGGCCTAATTCCTTAACCAAGCCTTCATTGGCAGCACCTCACATCGTGACGCTGGGGATTGCCTGCACCCCAAGACAGTCAAGATGGCCCCAACAATATCAGGGCGTGTGTTTAAGTCTCGGAAGAGCAAACCAGCAGCAACACCCCATCAGAAGAACCACCGATGGGAGTCGTTCTCGACCAAAATCTCGAAACTCCACTCTCTCGACCCCCTACGCAAAGTCCGCCGCCATGATCTCGAAACCGAGGATCTCGAATCGACTACTTCGTACCTAAGGAACGGCCTGGAGAAATGGGTCGAACTCAATCTCTCCAAGGGCTTCACGTCCTTCAAGAGGGAGCTCCAGCCGCTATGCGACAGCTTGCCTCAGATAATCCATTTCGAGAAGCGCATCATGGACTTGCTCGAAAAATATATCTCAGAGCAAAAGGTTGAATCATTGGAGCCTTTGCTAGATCTCCTGACTGCATTTGCGCGCGATCTGGGCACGCGATTCGAGAAATACTACCCACGGGCGCTGTCTCTCATTATCCAGCTCGCCAGTCGACCTCAAGATGCCGCCGTGATCGAATGGACCTTTGCGTGTCTCGCATTCTTATTCAAATACTTGTCGAAATTGCTAGTACCCGACTTGAGGCCAACGTATGACTTGCTTGCGCCTTTGCTGGGAAAGGGTCGGAACCCTGCCCACATCACACGGTTTGCTGCGGAAGCCTTGAGCTTCTTAGTTAAAAAGGCTGCCGCACCAGCGAACAGGGAGAAGTCTTTGACGCCATTTATTCAGCATATCCGTGATGACTTTACTGCCAGCAGAGACAACCGTCACTTGGAGCTCTACTACCATGGACTGATGGCCATGTTTGCCGAGGCAGTGAAAGGCCAGGGCAATAGTATACATACGGCTGGACCCGATATCATCAAAGCCCTTTTGCTCTCCGTGCCGAACGACCAATGCCTTTCCCTAGAGCCGATCAACTGGTCTGAAGTTGTCTGTGGTGTTCTTGTAAGTTTAGTCCATCACACGACAGCCGAGACATTCACTCCCATTCCGAAAGCGGTCTTAGAGGCGGCCACGACCGACGTCTCTCGAACCGAATCCCCCCTACGTAATGTTCTCTATATCAGAAGTTTGGGTATAATTACAGGAGTGCGTAAGGGGTCTCGCATTGTTGATTGGCAGCCCATCTTGGGCAGTTTGTTGCAGTGCCTCGAGTCCCTTTCAAAGGACTCGAAGCTTTCGGAGACGGTGGAATCGACCGCCATGTGGAATCAATTGCTAGTGAATACAGCGATAGTATGGCAGCTGGCGCCGATGGACATATTAATTCCTCGCATCACTGAATTCACTGCTGTCATGACCCGTGAGCCGTTGATGTCTTGGTTCATACCCTTCTGCTCCTATTTCTCCGATCTGGACTCTACTCGCTTCCGGAGCATTTTCCTCAAGCCTTTCCAAAAGTAAGACGCAGCATCAATTATCTCAATTGAACAAGTGAGAAAACTAACAGCAATTGCAGGTTCGTCATTCAACACTGGTCAGAGGGTTCTAACGAGGACATGCTCTGCGTTTTCCTTCCACGCATGATCGAATCTCGCGCTCTCCCTTCTACTGGCGAGCCGGACGCTTTCTCATTGCCCCAGTCCTGGCAGGATCAGATTGTGAGCAAATTTGAGCAACTAGAGGTGTCCCCCTTTCCCGAGCAAGGTGCATCTGGCGCATACGATAAAGACCCCAAAACATGGCGTGACAGATGCCTGCCCAAGTATTCGGCCCTGCTGCGTCTTTTAGAACTGACGAGTGTCCGTCCCTCTACGATCGCGCCTATTGCCGAGGTACTGCTGAGAAAACTGAAGCTTGCGCTGAGGCCTTCTCAATCTGTACTTACGGAAGAATCCCGCTTTATCGTTAGCCAAGGCTTCTCTGCTTATCTCCGAATGAGCAAGGTCTGTGAACAGCTTGACACGTCTCTGGCACCTTTACTCAGAGCTGCCACTCCTCGATATCATCGCATAACAGGATTCCTTGAAGCGATGCTTGTCTATGAGACAATGAATGAAAAGGGCGAGGACCGAAGCGCCCGATCTCAGAGCGAGGAAATCGTTGGCAATGAAGGGGAACTAAATCCATTCCACCAGTGCCTTGTTCAATGCTTATCAATGCCGTCGCATGACCATCGACTAGCTTCTCTACATTTGTTGGGAAAACTCGATTCGGCGCCTGATGAGCTGGACTGCCTTTCTCTCATGACCCAGATCGAAGAAACGCCCGTGGATCTTCAAAACTCTCGGGTTTTGTCGATGCATATGCGTAGCCTTTCTGTTACTTATGCTAGTCTGAGCGAGAAATCCTGGCTCCGTTACGCCATCCCTTCGTTCCTCTTCGGTCTCATGACCGTACGAATGACCCCTATCTGGGATTCTGCTGTGGAAGCCTTGCAAAAGATTAGCCAGACAAAACATGGTGAGGAGGTCGTTTGTGACCTTGCCTTCAAATGGATTGACATTCCATCGAAGCGGTGGGAGGGTCCCCCGAAGAAGGCAACCGCTTCGCACCACTCCGGTACAACTGATTTCGAGTGTAGAAATCTATCGGCTCTTCACGCTCAAGCCGAGGAAACAGACAACGTGATTAATAATGCGTCTGATATCATCCTCGACTTATTCGAAAAGGGCCAAGAAGCGGTGCCTGAAACTCCTACTAATGCACGATCACAAGCCCTCAAAGTATTCTTATCCGTACCCGCCCTTGCAGAGAAGAGGTCTCGAAAGATGGTTCCCATCTTCCTTTCGTGGAGCGCAAACCCGGAGGAAGATGATACTCACGAAGAAGCCGACGAAGAGGAGTTGGATAGATCATGGTCTCTTTTCGATAAGAAGACTATGATCGGCGTGTTTGGCCAATTCTCGAACCCCAAAGTCCTGTTCCAAAGTCAACAAGTCTACGATGCGTTGCTCAACCTGCTTGCCAATGGTGATATCGAGGTGCAAAAGGCTGCCCTCAAAGCCATTTTCACGTGGAAGCAGGACGGTGTTCAGCCGTACCAAGAAAACTTGGAGTTCCTTCTTGACGAGGCTCGGTTCAAGAATGAGCTCACGGTGCTGTTTCAAGGAGATAACCAAATTCGGCCAGAACATCGGGGCGAGGCAATGCCGGTTCTTCTTCGACTTTTGTACGGACGAACGATTTCCAAGAAGGGTGTTGCCAGTGGACGACACGGCCTACAAGCCAACCGTTTGGCTGTTTTGAGACAGCTGACCGTGGAAGATATGGGGAGCTTCCTTGACATCTCGTTGGGAAGTCTCCGCAATATTCAGCTAGTCGGAAAGTCGGGTATTTGTGAGGAAGTCTTCCAACGCGAGTTCTTGCCCATTCGAAAACAAGTCGGTTTCCTGAACATGATTGGGGCCATGATCACCGAGCTTGGTTCAAGAGTGCAAGACTACATAGACCGAATACTGCCTGCGACTTTACACTGCTTGGTGACGTCCTCTCGAGTCCTGCGGAAAACTGCAGATGAAGTGGAAGAGGAAGAAGCAGGGGAGTCAGGAGAGGCGCCAGCACAAACCTCTTTACACCGAACAGTTAGAACTTCCTCGCTGAAGTGCGTCATATCACTTCTCCAGAATGCCCCAGCCTTCGACTGGACCCCTTATCGCGACATTTTGGTCAAGGAAACTGTAAGCCCGCGGCTCGAGAAGCTTGATGTCGAGAACACCTCAGGAATCTCTGGAGTTCTCCAGCTTCTCTCTACGATCTCACAGCTGCCGAAGACGGCGATGTTTTTCACTGCCGATGGTCGAATCATTCCCAAGCTGATGGACTTGTTGGCGTTTTCCAAGTCCAAAGATGAAGTCAGGATCTTCTCTATCTCAATTCTTCGGAACCTGATTAAGCTGTCCCAACTGCCAGCGACTGAATGTGAATTCAATGAACTCATTGCAGAAGAGATCATTGAGCCGAGTGTCAATTTGGTCTTGGAAACCGTCGCCAAAGTTCTGCGAGCCGAAGAAAATATTGGCAAAGACCTCCTCTTGGCATGCGTCGAGACCGTGGTTGAGTTGTCACCGATGGTTCAGCAGTCACAGCAAGTTGACACATTGATCAATGTTGCTGTGTTCTTGTTGGATCAACCATCGAAAACAGTCAATCCGAAAACCAAGAGCGTCATCGTTCTTATGCTTCAGAAGTTCCTCGCCTTGGAGGGAATGGTCTATGAGTCCTATCTGTTAGACCGAATCTACTCGACAATCTCAGCGCTATACAGCTTCTTCCGAGACCGAACAAGCCGCGAGACTCTGTCGAATGTCCTCGCAGTCTTACTTCCCAAAGTGAACCACGCTCCGGAGCTTGCCGAGTTATGCGCTGACATGAATGCCTTCCGCCGCAACCGCATCGATGAGCCTGACTATGACAAGCGCCTGGCGGCCTTCAATGCCCTTTCCAAACCTAGAGATGTAGCATTCACACCAAAGGACTGGGAACCATTGATCCACAACATGATATTCTTCATTAAGCACGATGAGGAATACGGTGTTCTGTCTGCTAACTCCGCGGACGGCCTTTGCCGTTTCATTGATGCATTTTCTTCGGCAGGCGTGGAGGAAGACGGCTTTCAAAAAATTATGTCTTCCGTCGTCTTGCCGTCACTGTATTTGAACGCCAAAGAGCTTTCGGAAACTGTTCGTCGAGAAACGATGAAGGTCATGGGATACCTTGTGTCCCATATACCTTCTTGGGGACCAATTGCTGATCTCTCAATGCTTAACCCCGAACCAGATGAGAAAGATCCTGACCCCAGCTTCTTTAGCAACATCCTGAATCCCGCCGCGGCAAGACAGATGCGGGCATTGCAGCTGTTGTCCAAGGTCACTTTCAACACTACTTTGAGCAGTAAACACGTGGCACAGTTCTTCATCCCTCTTTTGGAGCATTTCATTTTCAACCGTCCAGACGGTAGCGATGACCATGGAGTAGGTGCCCAGGCGGCGACCACGATATCAGATCTAGCCCTGGCTCTAGAGTGGCCGCAGTACCGAGCTATTCTGCGCCGGTACATTGGCTATGTTGAGTCTAAACCGGATTCTCAGAAGCAGCTCGTGAGACTTCTGGGCAAGTTTGTTGACATGCTCACGGTCGCAGCAACTGAGAACAACTCTGACAAGATGGAAGTTGATGATTCGCCTAAAGTCAAGGCACATCTGGCCAGCACGATGCCTGCTCTCGAGAAGTTCAATGAAGATGTTCTTTCTAACATCTTGCCGCCTCTCTTGAATTACATGCATGAAAAGGACGAGGCAACCGTGAGCTCCCGTGTTCCCGTTGGTGTTATCGTCGTCAAGGTTCTCAAGCTGCTTTCCGAAGAGTCCTTGAATCAGAAGCTGCCTGGTGTGCTCACCGACATCTGCCATATCCTTCGAAGTAAAGCATTGGAGTCCAGAGAAATGGCACGGGATACGCTCACTAAGATGACCTCGTTATTGGGACCTTCGTATCTCGGTTTCGTCTTGAAGGAGCTCAGAGGTGCTTTGACATCGGGTTACCAGCTTCACGTTCTGTCTTACACTATGCACACCATCCTGGTCACAGTCATACCTGAATTTCAGCCGGGAGACATTGACTACTGCCTCGACGACATCATGGCTATCATCATGGATGACATCTTCGGAGTCGTCGGACAAGAGAAAGATGCGGAGGAGTACACGAGTAAAACAAAAGAAGTCAAGAGCAGCAAGAGTCAGGACTCGATGGAATTGGTTGCCAAGACTGCCTCTATTAACCGTCTGGGCGATCTCATCAGTCCACTTCGTCAACTATTACTCGAAAAGCTTGACCTGCGAATGGTTCGGAAGATTGACGAGTTGCTTTCGAGAATCACTGCTGGTCTTCTGTGCAATATTGCCGCGGCCAGTCGAGACACACTCGTCTTCTGCTATGAAGTTGTTCAGCAGGTATATGCGAGCCAAAAGGTTGTGGCTGGGCCCGTGATCGACCCCAAGATCAAGCGGTACTTGGTCCAGAAAGGTGCCAAGCGGAGTGGTGAGAGGAGCACCACAAGCAAGTACACGTACAAGCTTGTCCGGTTTGCAGTGGACGTCATGCGAGCCGTCTTCAAGAAGCACGACAGCTTGAGAACGGCAAGCAATATCACAGGTCTTATACCAATCCTTGGTGATGCCGTGGTTGGCGGAGAGGATGAGGTCCGAATTGCTACGTTCAAGCTCTTGAATGTGCTCACTAAGGTCCCCTTCAAGACCGATGATGCCTCAAAGCTCTACAAGGTAGCTGCTAAGGAGGCGACGAAGTGTATTGCGACATCAACTTCATTCGCCAACGAGCTTCCTCAAGCTGCTTTGAAACTAATGGCAGTTATACTCCGCGACAGACGCGATGTAGTCGTCAAAGATGCGGCAGTTGACATGCTGCTTGGCAAGCTCAAGGATGATTTGACCGAGCCACTCTATCGCCACATCACATTCAACTTCCTGCGATCGGTATTAGACCAGAAGGTTGAAACGGCTTTGGTGTACGATACTCTCGACTATGTCGGCACTGTCATGATCACCAACGACGATAAGAACACCCGTGACCTGGCTCGGGGTGCTTTCTTCCAGTTCTTGCGTGATTACCCTCAGAAGAAGAACAGATGGGCAAAGCAACTCGGCTTTATCGTTGCCAACTTGAACTACGACAGAGAAGGTGGTCGTCTTTCCGTTATGGAGGTGATCCATCTTCTGCTCATGAAGTCAGCCGATGACTTTGTTCAGGAAGTGAATGCTAACTGCTTCATTCCCCTGATCATGGTCTTGGCCAATGACGATAGTGAGAAGTGCCGTCTAGCTGCAGCTGAACTCATCAAAGAAATCTTCCGTAAGGCCGACAAGGAGCGGACATCTAAGTTCCTGACTCTTGCACGGAATTGGTTGGAGCAGAATGACAACCCCTCGGTCCTCCAACTTGCCATTAGATCCTTCTCGCTGTACTTCGACGCAAGAGAACCTTCATCGAAAGACAAGAAGGATCTGGATCGACTACTCGGTGCTCTCGTTACCGTGCTGAACAAGCTCTCTAGCTTCGCAAAGGAATCAGATCTGATCTTGATTGTTCTGCAGACCATACCCATCCTGATCCAGAGACACCCGTCCATCGTTCTGGCTCATGACGAACTATGGCGCCTGAGCCCGACGGCACTTGTCCATTCCGATGCACGGATCAAAATCTCCGCGACGCAGCTCATACTTGCATACTTGGCCGACTTCAACGAGAACAACAAGGGTGCCGATGCCACGCAGCGTATCGTCGGCTCATCTGGCCTACAACTAGATAGTGCGATGATTGAGCGTCTAATTACTGGTGCTGTTGGTGTTCTGAACCATGGCGTCGTGGCACGCTGGCAGAAGAAGCAAAACCGGAAACTGGACGACTTATATACCAGCTTCAGGAACAATGAACCCGTGGATCTGGATGAAGCCCTCGCAACAGACACCAGTCGGGTTATCCTCATGCTCAGCAAGTACCTAGAAGCCGGTGTTCGCGACGCCAAGGACAACCTAGACGCCAACGGCGAAGAGGGTCCCGAGGACGATAATTCAGAGGCTGGCGACGACGACTCCGAATGGGGCGGCGTCGACGACAACGAAGACAAGAAACCCACAACAGAGCAGCCCATCTCCCTCTACAACCTCTGCACCATGCTCTCCGACATCCTCGTCGAAGAAACCCGTCCCCGCGCCGCCGCCCTCATCCCCAAGGTCGCAGCCCTCGACATCGCATCCATCATCGTCGGCACGCAATCCGCCGAGAACCTCAAACCCTCCCTGCACACCCTCCTGATCCCCCTGCACCAGCTCACCGACCCCTCCATCCCCATCCCGTCCACCGTCGACGACGCCTTCAAGACCCGCCACGAGGCCCTCCGCACCAAAGCCGCGGAGATCCTCGACGCGCTGCAGCGCAAGATTGGTACGGCGACGTACACGGCTGAGTTATTGGCTGTGCGCGAGCGCGCGCGTAGACGACGGGAGGGACGCTCTAGGAAGCGGAAGATTGAGGCTGTGACGCAACCGGAGAGACATGGGAAGTGGAAGCGGGGACGCCTGGAGAAGAAGATTAAGAGTCGGAAGGAGAAGGGGGTTTTGAATAAGAATCGGAGACATCAGTACTAGGTGTCCGTGTGAATGGTGATGGTTGAAAGGGGGAGGGGAAGGGTAAGAGGATGAAGAAGAGAAGGAGAAAATTCGTTGTTTGTTTTTCGTTGTATATTATTGATAAAAGAATGAGAGAGAGAGAGAGAGAGAGAGAGAGTAGAGCGCGTAATTGAGCTGAGATTGATACCCTATCTAAGTCCTTGATGAAGTGAGGCTTGCGTTTCGTTTCTGTATCGTGATATGACTGACTGGATTCACGTGAGTTGCCGGACAACACAACATTTGAGAGGATACCAGATAGGTAGGGAATCAAACCCAACACCAACAACAAAAGTAATCCCATACCCCTTAACCAGATCCATCTATTTGGGTATCTAACTCCTCAATCACATTCACATCAACACAACCTGCGAGGACATAGCTTCGTTATAAATGCTGCCTTATAATATACAATATATAATACAGGAGATTTCATAGCATTCTTTAAAACTTTTTTTACATTTTGAGATTCTTTTTTTACATTTGAGGCACGACCAGATACCGTACGTATCATGCATCACTATGTAGCCAGAAGGAGGGTGGCTCGAGACTCCCGAGTCTACCCTGTAATCGTCCCCCCTTCGGCGCCCCGTGATATCTCCCCTTGTACAGTTTTCCATACGAGGGGATAGTGCGCCCTATATCCCTACATATCCTATATAGGGACACACTGTGAACTCAGGAGTCCCGAATCGCAGGCGGGATGTGAGTTGAGATCGGGATGAAGGAAGGTCGGAAGTAACCCCGTCTAGGAGGCTTCTGGTTCTGCGCATCCGCCGGCTCGGGTTCAGGAGGAGAGGGTGAGTTCTCGAGTCTCGCGGGAAGTATACCCCCAGGCGGTCGAGTCCTGAAGGGCACGCCGGGTTTCAACTGCACGGACACCTGGTCCACGTCGTGGTGGAACGTGTACCGCATGGGGGACTTGACGGCAAAGTAGACTATGCGAGGCTCCTTGGGCTTGATGTCGCTTTGGATTCGTAGTCGGTTGGCGTCGTCTATGGTGACTAGACGTGGTCCTCGGAATTGACGTGTGCTATCGACAAAGCGCACCTTGACATCATCTTCCAGCGCGTCAAAAATTGAGTAAGCTTCAGAGTCGTCTTCCGGAGATCACAAAGACATTGCGAGCATCGGATTGGGAAATATTGTTCATATACCGGAAGGGAATGGATTGGGAATATTGGGGGGCAAGAGATTGGGATGGGGGGAGAGACCGTATGTAGTGGAGGGAAATAAGGGCGGGGGATTGCGGATGAAACCAGTCTCAAAGCCAATTGCTAGAGATGCGAAGGGGTTGGGAGCATCAGGGAGAGGAAGGGTACGAAAAGAGCAAGTCTCAAAGGCGTCGGCCAGAGATGCGAAGAGCCCGGGAGCATCAAGGGAAGGAAGCTTGCCGACAGAGCAAGTCTCAAAGGCGTCTTCTGGTACTGCCATGAAATTGGGAGCATCGAGGGAAATGGGATCGCGGAGAGAGCATATTTCGAATATGTCTTCCAAATATTCGGCGAGATCAGGAGCGTCGGGGGAAGAGGGATGTGGATCATCGATATGGACTTGTGGTCCGTAGGGCTTTGGCTTTCTTGGTGCGATGATGGAGCTGACCGCCTCAATGTCGTTCCAAGACAAGCTTCTCTTCGCGAGATCGAGGCGCGCAGGACGACTGAGAGCTTTCTCCGCGGCTAGATGCCGTGACCGTCCTTTCTCATCTTGAAGTCGAGCCCATCGTGTAGTCGTAACAAAGCGAAACCGGACGCGGTCAGAAGTAGGAAAGTGTTGTATTTTTAACTTACCATCGAGGTAGGCTAAACGTGGCTTATCGGGTTCAACATCAGAGCGGATTCGACGTGTCTTGCGCGCTCTTTTCAAGTCCACTCGACGTACTCCCTTGAATCCCGTTTGGTCCTCGACGGGCTCTTCAGAGGACGCGTCATTCGAAGGACATGTGGCGACGGAATTCCCGCTCTCTTCTGGAGGAACCGGCGAGTCCTGGTCGCGAAGATCGTCGTCTTTTCGTAGTGCTGCGCGTGATGGACGGAACCAACGCGTACCCGAGCCACGTTCTTGAAGGACCTGGAAATTCCCAAGTCGGTAATCCACCTGCGAGGCTCGCACAGTTCCGTCTAGGGGCCGAGTATCCTGCATCTGCAGGCTCTTAGGCGCGATGAACTTTTTTATATGATACTGCCGACGAGTGGACGGTGTATAACTGGTGTGTGCAGTGCCTTTCGCCGACGGACGGGCGCCCGTACCTCCGGTAAGACCCGACGTTGAAGGAGTCGAATGGACTGAATTGGTGTCTTCTCCCAAGTCGGGTGAAGTACTTTCCCAGCTAACCCGACTGTCCTCGCCTGTGCGCCCCCTTTCGTCAAGTAGTTTGTCTTTGAAGTGATCCCAAAAATCGTCACCCTCTGACGGTACAGGTGCTTCTGAAACTGCACCCTTGTCCTGATGGGATCCGTCGTATCTGTCAGAACTTGCGCCTATATCTTGCGTCTGCTGGATCGAACTGTCTCCCGATTTGTCAGGTTCCGCAACCGGATCTTCCATTGGGTCGGCTGGAGAGTAATCTGGCCAAAATTCGATATCACGGTCTTCGCCTAAGGTCCCACGCTTCACGAGCTGCCCCTTTTCTCGCAAGATATCCTCAACCGTTACCTTCCGATCGCCGAAGATATTTAGATTGTCGCTGATTACATGCCGATTGCGACAGGTAGGGCAGGTAATGAGGACAGAGCCCCTGTGGTATCCCTGCTTCGACACAGTGTGGGACGAGCGGCCTCCACATGGAACGCATGTGAATATCAACTTGTAATGCGGATCGGTTCTTCGTCCGTTCGCATCAGTCGGGGATTGAGAAGAAGAGGAGGACGAGGAGGGGAACCGTCTCCCTCCTTGGGGGGGCGGCCGGGGGATTGTATGCGCGAAGCGATGCGCAACGGGCTGGAGAGTCCGAGGCAGGCTAGGGTTTGGCCGAAGGAAAGACGCAGAGATCAAATGAGGAGCGCGAAGGCTTGAGGCTAGGTATCTTGAGGCTATCCTGGTTGTCATCTTGCCGTCGTCACATGTCGTGATGCTCTCTCAAGATGGCAGGCGGAAGACCATAGCAAGGAATTAATGGCTGCGGTCGAATATTACAAAATCGAGTAGGATGGACGATGAATGGCAAGACCGAATATACCTGTGGGATTAATGGGGAAACGTAGGTAGCTGATTAGGTGCTCATGGCGAAAATGCTTGGGGCGTGGCGAGTTGGAGATGGAAGTTCTTACTGCACTCGCAAAGGCGCGAGTCGAAACGATCCCCAAAATTAGTGCAAGGTCGATCGAGCATTCGACGGCCGTCGAAGCCGCACTGTGCGGATTGGCGGCTACAAGATGGCCACACGGCGGAGAAAGGTACCGCTAAGTACCGTACGGAGCACCTTCCCACTGATCCGCATCTGAGCAGCGTGGGCTAGGTACCATAGCGGCAGAATGTGTTTTCAAAGAACGGTTCTTTTACTGCAGAACACCCGTTGCGTGACGTAAAAGCGTTGGATTTTACAAATCATAATCCATTCTTTTATAAGAATCGTTGTATTTAACAAATAATATGCGTTGTTTTATAGAAATCATTCTATTATCAAATCATTATGCGTTGTTTTGAAACAATCGTTGCGTTTATCAAAGCATTACTCATTCTTATAAAGAAATCGTTGTATTATAGAATCATTATGCGTTCTTTTATAAAAATCATTCTACTTTTTAAATCATAATCCGTTCTTTTACAACAATCATTCCATTCACCAAATCATAATCCATTCTTTTACAACAATCATTCCATTTACTAAATCATTACTCATTCTTTGAAAACTTTCATTCTTTTTAACACATTCATTCCTTTTAAAACATTCATTCCTCTCTCATCATCTCCTTCACACCTTCCTTTTACCTTCTACTCGTCACTTCACTTTTTTTCTCCATTCCACACTATTATACATTTTTAAAATACCCACTATTAATAATCTTCAAACTGTGACCCTCGTAGTATAATAGTAAATCGTGATCTCTTGTGCTTATAAAATGTTTGTTCGAATCGTGACCGTAGCAACTAACATAAATACAAACAAAATAATAAATATGCTTATTTATATTCATAAAATAGAGAAAAAAATAGATTTCAATACAAACAGTTTTTTTTCTCAATAAAAACATTTTTTTTCTCAATTATAAGCCTTTATTTGCTTCTACTTAGTAGAGAAACAGATTATTATGCATTTCTCAGAAAAAGAACCATTCTTTCTTAAGAGAACAGTAGTTGTGAAACTAACGTTAGTTTGTGAAGCACTGGTTGTTATACAGGGCACTGGTTCTGCGAAAAAAGAATCGTTCTCTGAAACCACATTTTCCCGCTATGGTAGGTATGTAACCGTTAAGACACAGGCGAGCGCCACGCCCGAGATAAAACACGCCGGGTACCTCCAAGATACGACCCGCTACAAGTTCGTACGGTATTTGGAGTCGACAGACTGACTCGTGAGGGGCAAGGTGGGATGCAAGAACAGACATGCATCGGCCCGCTTCGGTCTGAAATAGCCATCTTGGCAGCCCATCGCGTACGAATAAATATGCGTGCACTTGAAGTCAACATCTCGTAGTTTCGAGCGCATTACCTGCACAAGTATCAGAGTCGTAGTACGACATATCAATTGATGGCATGCAGTTTCAGAGTAACTACCGAGGACGAATTCACGCAGGTTGAGCAGTTCCTTGGAATAGGCAGTTAGCCGATACATGAGGTAGGTAACAGGCTGTCGTCGTCTCTCCCGTCTGTTGTGCCAGATCCGTCAGGCCGACTCGGGCCGGTACACACATGTAATCCGTATTCCGCACCGGTACCTAACGGATTTAACCCTTAAAACACGGGCACGGGACGCAGGTACGGATTACGGTAGGTACCGTATGAAATAAAATTCCCTGACCGCGTCGCTCCCTTCAAGGCACCAGTACGGCCCTCCGCTACGCTCCGGGGACTGGTACCTCTCAGGGTCAGGGAATTTCTTAGGCCTGACCTGGAGGACGTGGTAAAACCTGTCTGAAGGACACAGGATGCCGAATTGGGTAATTCGATGTGGGTCACCGGCCATCATCCAATCGAAGCACTTTCTTTAGTGGGTCCAAAATCCGCGTGTGTAAAGAGCGTAATACTGTCCTTCGGACAGATCATGGCCTCGTGGCCTCGTCATCCTGTCACTTATGTCGATGTCGGTAATAATTAATGTGTGTTTTGTTTCGCCAGTCCGTCACTGCAGGGCAGGTGCAATACTTCGTAGATCCCGTACACGTCAACATTGTTGCCCGTGAGACATTAAATCCACGGGGGTCCGTGGATGTATGGGGAGCCCTTTGCTCTTTGCAGATGACCAATCTCCCGATTATGAGCTCCCGGCAACGACTACCTAGGTAGATAAACAAGTACCGGTACTAAACATGTACAGACAGATCCATTTATCTGTCGTCGGATATTGATTAGTAGGTCGTAGTCACAGGCCGGCATCTTCAACGGGATTTTTCAGAGTCACTTGAGAGCGGCAATTCTATTCCGTGACAAACAAGCGCGGGCGAGGAGGGTTCACTGCCACTCCGCGTGGGTTCCCTGATTATGGAGTAATCGGGTCCTTTATATCCCCGATACAAGGGTTCACATCTTATTTTAGCTTAAACCCGCATTCGTAATTCACTAATCGAAACATATCCCTATATCCATAAAGACCTAATGACACGGATTACGAAGCAATTCAGTGACCACCTGTTCGGTATGAGAGAGTATCTCTCTCTCACTTTCACCTAATAGTTTCATAGAATCAGTATCTTTTTTCATTTTTGGAAACCGGCTTCCAAGCTGCTACACAGGTTCTGAAACATGGCCGCGAACGGGGTCCCACCAGATGCCGCCACAAGTCATCCCTCCACCTCACCGGATGAGAAGGAGGAGGGGGAGTTCTGGATATTCGGCTACGGGTAAGTCTCATCATCCATCAACCCAGCAAGCCTCGAAGAACAACTCGTATACTAACGTGTCTGAGTAACAGGAGTTTAATATGGAAGCCCCCGCCGCACTTTGGTGAGTCGGGGCCTTCCCCTCTCTCTCCCCCTAACTCATCACGGGACGGAGACTGATCCTGACGGCTTGTTTTCTCGTGTCTTAGACAGACGAGTGCCGGGCTGGGTCACGGGTTATGTGAGACGATTTTGGCAGGTATGGCGTCTCTCTGTCTCTCTGTCTCTTCCCGGCTCTCATCGGGACAAAAAGATAGGATCATGTGTACTAAAAATTTCCCCAGGCAAGGTACGGATTACTTATTCGTTTCCCACTCCGGGAACCGGGTCATCCGAATGGCCGTGTAAAGGGGATACGTATCTTCATCCCAAGCTAACCCGGCCCCATAGTGAGGATCACCGCGGGACACCCGAAGCGCCCGGGCGCGTCGGTACGTGGTTCAACACTTCTTTTTTATTGTCGAATATCTTTCCCTAGTGAGAGTTGTCTCTGGAGTGAAATGCAGACGATAAAAGACAAACTCTCCCCGAACAGATCCAGTTCATACACCTTAACGCCTCCTAACTCCTCACAGTGACCCTAATCGAGCGCCCCTTTTGGGCCTCCCTAGCCGACGTTCACGACACCGCCCCTGAAAAAGTCTGGGGAACGGCCTACCGGATCAAAGCCGGCCACGTCGCCGAGGTGAAAGAGTACCTCGACATCCGGGAGATCAACGGGTACACAATCCACTACACGCCGTTTCATCCGGCCGAGGAGCTGGCCGAGAGCAAGGCGTCAACCGAGAACGAGGTAAAGATCAAGGGTAATCGTTCCCCCATCCGCACCCTCGTCTACATCGGGACGCCCGACAACGAGCAGTTCGTCGGCCCCCAAGACCCGCAGGCTCTCGCCGAACACATTTACCGCAGCAAGGGCCCCAGCGGCTTGAATCGCGACTACTTGCTCGAGCTGGAGAAGGCACTGGACGCGCTCAGTCCGGAGAGCGGGGATCCGCACATCACGGATCTGTCAGATCGTGTGCGCGAGATCGAGCGGGGAGTTGCAAGCGGCGACGTCAAGGTTGAAGTCGCTGCGGCACCTGTACCGCATAAATTTACCAGGAGGGGCAGTATAAATGAACAGGAAGAAATGGAAAAGGCTTAAGAAAGAACTCCTTCTTCCACTCTTGACTGTCGGATGCAATGTGGGTCTCCTTCGTGTACGCATGCGCACGAGAAACAAAAGTTTTTAAATAGATTTTTGGAGATCTTAGATAGTTTGGACTCGGAGGTCCCAGACTCCCAGGTAGATAGAGGTAGGAGATCCCAGCTGGGTAGAATGGAGTTCCCTCATGAAGATTTTGGTTCCGCCTATAATGTTTGCGTTTACGATCGGGTAGTTGTATAGGCCTCCTCCTGGATACTGGTGTTGCATAGGTCTTGTATCCGAAGCGATGGCGACATTGATTTGCCATCTGTCAAACGTGACGCCGTTCATGGCCTGAATGGCTCTTTGGTCAAGCAAGACAGTGTCAAACCGGACGACTCGGCAACAATACAGCATCGGCGCACTCCAAATGTCGCGCGCTATTCAAGATGTCTCCTGTAATGTACGTAATACGCCGGCATGGCATTCAAAGCAGGGTCAGCAGGCCGTCAGTGCCAGGTGTGCAGATCGGAACGAGCCGAGAAACTCGGGTGTACCTTCTGAGGCGTGAATGATGACGATGCAATCGATGCTTTGGGAAGTGCCGAACTATCACGCGAGGCAGGCGCTATGTGAAAAGTTGCCGTGAAAAGAAAGATCGTTTACTTCTTCAGGTAGGTACATCCCATGTGCTGATAATGGGAACCGTTGATCACCTCCTCGGCCTTTTGGTAGAGTGCTGCATCCCATACCAACGCAATGCAGGCCGTATTTTGGTAATGTGTACCGTCCATGAAGAGTACCTCGATCTGGATTGTGTCTGTAAACGATAAGACAGTGTGAGGTAGGGATAGATGACGATGATCTTCGACTGACTCCTTCCTCTCTGCTAATGGGCCTCAGCAGACATCCATTGGTTTCCTCCCTGCGTGGAAATGGGTCACAACGAGTCACATCCGCCTTGCCACTGTTCCCATCATCGGCATTCCCACAGCTTCTCAGACGTACAGCCCAATCGCGAATCGCCTTTTAGTCTGGAGAGATTGAACCAGATATCCCAAGCGCTAGATGGCCATGCTGTTGTTCAACGCTGGCTGAAGCGAGTAGCGACTCCTATTCCCACCACGCCACCGGTATCACCGGAAACTCAGTGGCAACCCGCCCACGACAGAAGTGTCTCCCCTTGTCGTCCAAGTTCAAAGCGCGTAGATCCATCATGGAGACCGCTACACGTTCCGCCAGCTCAAGGATCTCTGTCTCCTTGTCTCCGACAGCTGAAGGGTCGGAAAAGGAAAGCAAAACGACAGCAACTAACGGACGGTAGTCCGCTACTTAATGATTCAAGTCCATGCAGAGAGCTCTGGAAAGCCGCCCGTCCAAAACCATCGGCCAATCATCAACGAACTTCATCCTACCAGTCTCGGATTGATGAGAGGCCGGATAGTGTATTTGCTGCTTCGTCCCCTTTATCGCATAGAGTCGTGGAACCGGCCTTCGAAAAGCGACCCAGACACAAGACCAGGGCAGACAAATACGACTTGAAGAAACATGAAGGACGCAAGAAATGGCCAAAACCTCCCCATCATAAGGAGCGCCTACCAAGAGAATCCAAGTCGAAGAGACGGAAACGACATAGTACTGGAAAAAATGTGATGGACAGGTTCACATCTAATGCTGTCCTCAATGAGAGAATCACAGTCCGTCCCCCGATGCTCCATTGAAGTACCTGGCTCCCCTAACTGACCGCTAGGTTCAACCAAATTTGAAGCCTGGCCTCTTCAATAACAAGCGAGCATCCAAAAAGGGACCGGGTAAGTACCCCTAACAGAATCTCATGACAGTCAGTTAATGTCACCATAGTAACCGACCTCTCATTCTCCTCGATGAAGCCTCCAAAATATCAAGAACATGAGGCTCAGAAGGGACTGTCGAGTTCAAGGCTAAGCGAGCATCAACGTAAGAGTCGAGAAATTGAAAATATATCATCCTTCTTCCAGCCCACTGGTGCGGGAGCGCCATTGAGCAAGTCAAAACCTGCCACGAGTAAGGACGATGGAAAGCCTCAAGGCAAAAGGCCGACGAACAAAGACAACGCGACTCCATCGTTACGCCAGGACTTTTTGGCAACTTTGTCACCATCCAATACCTTGCTTCAGCGTCGCCACCAAAATTCCTCTATGCACCAAGAAAACCACGGGTCAAGGTGTACTGTGGTGAGCAACCCTGATTGTCGTCCAGACTCTCCTCAGGGCTCGAAAGCGACAACGTATTTCACGTGGTCTAGCACTCAGGATTCGCCACAGATGAGAAAGCACACAGCGGACAACCAGGTCAAGTCTATAGAGCCGTCAATGTCTGCGACGCCCGAAGATGAACGGATAGCTGTGATAGCAACTGGGGTTTACAAGGGAACAGGCATTTGTCCGTATGACACCTCCACCGAGAAGAGAACCCACACGCTGGAATCCCATGACGAATCTACATCGACAAATTTTAAGGCTGACGGTCAAAAGAAAGCACATCAGAAGCAGCCGTCATTGCCAGACAGGAATACGGAATCAAAGCTTGGGTGTCAAGAAGATGGGAACGCTACATCAGTCATCCCTATTCATTTGGAAGAGAGGTGGAAAAATATACGCTCTCCTGAGTGGAAGTTACCGAGAGCTTTTGACACTGAAGAGTCCACAATGAATGATCGAGGAGGCGAACTTCCCGATTCAACAGCAAACGTGAGGCCTCTCAGTCGTCAGAGGATAGTAAGAGAAGCTAGGGCTGTCCCGATGCAAGAGGCATGTAATACTCGTGAACCGTGTCGTCACGGTGATTGCACGCTTGCTACCCAGGTCACGTCAACGACTGAACCCCCCGTTTCAATCCCACACAGAACAGATGATCTTGCCCTACGAAACTCTCCCAGCTGCCCAACTCGGTCCACAATTGCCTCCCGAGATGCAATGCCACCTCCTCCTCCGGTTCCTTCGTCACAGTACAACCCCTTGGAAGGCAGGAACGTCAATCTCGACCCAGGAACGGACCTCAACTCATTGACTCTACATAACACAGCACAACCATTCGAGACACACGTACCAACATTTCCTCACGAGTATGCGCCAGCACCTGAAATTAGCAAAGCAACAAGTAATCCATACGAACCGGGAACAGACGTTGAGAGAGTGATTCAAAATCTCAATTCGGTCTCATGGATCCCTCAGGCTCAAACTTATACAATCGTCCATCATGAGCGAGAGAAAACATTATCACGGCTAGGCATGAGATCAACGATTTATAAAAGTCAGGGTAGAGACGAAGTAGCTCCAGAGGCTTCGCATCCCACTCAACACTCTCCAGGTGGTGCAAGCGAAAGCATGGCCGACTTTATCGCAAGAATTGAAAGTGAATTCGAAAGAGAAATACATATTGATGAAGACTCCCTGTCTAAGTCAGGTACCGAAGCAGAGAATTCCCTGCCACATCCAGGGACGAACACATACGGTATAGAAAACGGACATATTACAGCTGACAGACCAGATAGGGGCTCCATCCAAGCCTCTGTTGATTTGATGGATCCTACCAGCTTCACAGAGACCACACACCAGGGGATTACTTATCATCATGACGAGCTAGGGGCAGCCATGAGAGGCGAGACTATATCGGTGGTACCCACAGAGAAACTAAAGGAGGAGACTGACGACTTCCTAGAGATGTCGAATTTTTGGCGGCCTAACCAGTTCTCATACTTGTGAATGTATACACAAACTGTTTTAGATACTATATTTTGTTTTTTTAAGCAATAGATATTCGATGTCTTGAAATTTGCAGAAACACACGAAGCCTGTTCTACTCTACTCGGGCTCCTGGTCCTTCCACTTAGCCCTCAAGCCCTCGACGTCGATATCACAACGCTCGGCCTTAGCAACAATGGCCTTAGCCTTACCCACGACAGGCACATCGATCATGGCGCCGTCAAGAGTCCAGGCACCCCGACCAGCAGCGGCGGCCTTCTCGTCCGCAATGACAATGCGCACAGCCCACTCAACCTCCTTCTGGCTCGGCGCAAACAGCTTCTGCACCATCTCGACCTGCGAGGGATGAATGCACTGCTTTCCGTTGAAGCCCATGGCCTTACCGCCCCGGCACTCCTCCTCCAAACGCGCAAGTCCCTCCTCGCCCTTGTAGGACGTGCACACGAGATCAATGATACTCGGCAAGGCAGCGGCGCGCGCGGCCGTCGCGATGGCGGAGCGCGCGTACAGGAATTCAGAGAGAGACGGCGTCCGCGTGATGGACATGTCGAGGGCGAAGTCCTCGGCTGCGAAGACGAGACCAGACAAGTAAGGGGATGCAGAGCAGATGGACTTCAAGTCCATGATGGCTTGCGCGGACTCGATGAGTGCGATCAACTTGATCGGATTTGTGGAGTTGGCGCCATGCCTCTCGGGCGCGAGATGGCGCAGCGCATCGGTTACGAAGGTCAGGTCGCTCGCGCTGTTGACTTTGGGCACGACGATGGCGTCGACGCGGGAGAGGGGCGCGAAGGCGGTTAGGTCGTCGAGGGCGAAGGGGGTGCTGACGGCGTTTATCCGTACCGCGAGCTCGCCGATTGCGGAGGGACGACTGGGGAGGGTGGAGAGGTGGGTGCGGAGGGCGGCGCGGGCTTCGGGTTTGGCGGAGGGGGTGACGGAGTCTTCGAGGTCGTAGGTTACGTTGTCGCTGGAGAGGCTTAGGGATTTGGCTATCATCCGGGGAGAGGAGGATGGCACTGCGGTGGGTGTTAGTTGTGGTGAGGAAAGGAGGAGGAAAGGGGACGCACCGTAGAGCAGGGCTCGACGCAGGATTGCGCTTGATGTGGCTGCCATTGTGATGGATGGTGTTGAGGTTCTGTTGTTATTACTTCACTGACTCTCACGCGATTGTGATCATGACATAGATAGATAGGTATTTGATTAGATATTAAGAACGAAGTATGTGAATCTATAAAACAAAAACAAGGACGGCAGTGTCGCGATAATGATTCTCGCCATGGTCTGAGCCGAGGTTAAGGGTACTGACCCGTCCGGGTGGTGTTCGTGAACGCGGTGAAGTTTACGGGATAATGAAGTTAAAGTGCGCCGGGAATAAGTCTTTGGGTGTTGTTCCCCGCGTTAGAGGTCCTAGTGGCCGGAGCTGGTTGGTTGCGTTGCGTAACGGGATCTACGGACGGAATGGATTACGGGTTGGTTGGTGTTGGTTTGTTACGAGGTGAGTTTAGGTTATGGAGTACGGGGTTGGTTTGGTTGCGGACTCAATGTGAACTTGAGACAATATGAAGGTTGCTTGCAGTTGGTGAGGGAAACGAATTGCTTCCTGCTGTGTTGCTTCCCTAACTACTAGGTACGGCATGCCTAAATATCGATGTTGTCTCTCATTGAGATGTCTTGAATCACAAAGTCGGACTCACTGCCGTGTGACCTGCACAAGCCCCTTCGTTTTCCTAGACAGGTCTTACATGAGGATCTACATACGTATCGGTAGGATACGGGATGATTAGGGGTAGGTAAGGTGGTTCGCGACGGCATGGTTAGTTGCTCCATTCCCAAGTGTGATCAATTTCATATCGCTTAGGGGTTTTGGGGGAAGGGTTATGAATAGTTTGCCTGAACTGATGGGTATTGATCTCTGAATGAGTGAACATTCAGATTGAGGTCGAATCAATGAGATGCCGCCTACAAACAGCCCCTGGATTTCACATCCAGAATATGTGTCGTAAGTAACGACAAGCCGCTCATACAAGCAAACGGACACAACGTGAGCTTGCTTGTTCACCGGGAACTCTGCACTCACCGAGACGAAAACGGTTCATCATCCACCGCTCACCTTCATGAAAGACCGTTTCGCTTTATCCGTTTCCAAAACGTCAAAGCCAAGACAGGTGAAGCCTACCACGAGGTCAGCACTTCACCGTCACGGTGAGCTCACCAAGAACCGAATGGTCTCCATTCGACGGAACCCTTCAGCCTGAGCCGGTGCACGACGATCCAAGTCCGCGACGCATCAGGGCATCTCACGATGAACGAAGAAGATGACGACATCCTCCTGTCTCCTGCTCGCCTCATGGTCCTCACATCCATGAATATCATAGATGCGTGCGTTCACATGAAACCAACAACTCCCTCGTCCCATACCTCCAGTATCGCGGTTGACCTTTTTCCTCCAACTCCAAGTCCCGTCCGATCACCTGCCCGCAAGCCTCAAGCTCTATTTTCAGCATCATTAGGCACGAACCCCATGATCACGCGCTTAGCTTGGGTATCTCCCTCCAAGCCCTCAAACGCATAGAGCGTGTTGTTGGTTCAAACAGCCGCCAGTCGGTCCGACGAATTTGGGCATCGTCCAACATCCGAGCGTTGGGCGCCATGACGACGATACCATCTCGTTTCGAACCTCATAATGAATGCACATAGCTCGGGGTTATCCGGCGAGGCCGACGCAACACCCCAGATTGGAACCCTCAGAAGACTTCGAGTCCCGCCACAGTCGCAACTGTGTAACGCCAAAGCCTTCCTGTCATTCTCAATGATGCCAAGGTCGAGTTCGAGTTGGTAAAGGCAGCGAGAGGATCCCGTATCCAATCTCTCTCTGACGCTCTGATCACAATCGACCTGTCAAAAGAGGCGCCTCGGTGAATTCTGTCAGGCACGGGTGCAACCCGCGTAAGAAATCCCCGACGCAAAAATATCCCAAAACAGAAACAATCCAAAATAAAAAAAGAGATGGAGGATAAAGATGTCAGAGAATAATGAAAAAAAAAAGTAGAAAAAACTGATGCATCACAAATGTGATGTTCTCCGGTACGGGGAATCGAACCCCGAGCCCCGCGGTGAAAACGCGATATGTTAGCCGTTACACTATACCGGACTGACTTCTGATGTCAGCATCCCCCATTACATCATCCCATATCCTCCTCCGTCGCAGCCATGCATCACCAGGAACAATAATTCATGCGCGCATGCCGTTGAAACATCACAACGTGTCTTCCATAATCTCAAGTCTCTTTTTTTCTTCAAAATGTACAGCTACGTATCACATCCTACTATCACCTGTCTAATGGAACGATGGGGCCCATTGGAAACCCCCCATTCGCAACATGGCATCTCCAAAGTCGCCCAAGCTTTCTTCTATCTTTGCATCTTATCTTCTTTCTTCGAAAGCGACTGGACCATCGTCAAGATAATGGGCCCCGCCGTCATGCGCGGCACGTAGGCAACTTGCCGCTGCGTGCGCTCGCATCAACTGGATTTCAGCTTCATTCTTTTCGACGCTGCCCAGTGAAGTGATTCTGCAACTACGAAGTATGCAGTTGCAAAGAGACCATGCAGCGCGCATCAGTCCTGATCTTCCTCGCCCTTGCGGCGTTCGTCCACGCGGCCCCTATCACAGCATCTACATTAGCGAGCGAGCACCGACCCAGAGAAGAAGCAATCACGGTTCGGCTTCCTAGTCGACATTCATTCTCTTGCTTGACGTTCCAGACGCGACTGGGTCTCTTATCGCATGATTGTCGCCGTCTTCTCATGCTCTCTGGCGACAGAGGCATGAAAGAACGACCCGAGGGCGGATAACTCGACTGGAGCCAACGATACGGAATACCTATCATTGAATTCAGCTTTCTGCTGTGTTGGCCGGCTTACCATGCTGCATTATTGTTTTGATACCTACCTGGGTCGTTGATCATTTCAGGGCGGAAGAGTGGACTCCCGGGTCAATGGAGACCAATTCTCGCTCGTGATACCCTCCGTATGCCATTACCTACCCCGTGTCCATTGCAACTCCCCCTCGACGCACGCCGCCCCGAGATCTCCAGCTCGTATTTCCATCTTTGCTGGCACCGGTGATGCGAGGGACTCCTAGACCCTCCTGGCGTCCTGCGGCGGGTAGAGCGTGCAGTCGGACAAATCGCCAATGACTCGCCCATTTGCACCGTTCCGAGCAAACTACCAAGCATTATTGGAACCCGGCGCGCGCCCAATTGCTACATCGTCAGTGAACTCCCACGGCATACGGATAGGTAGCACCTACCTACCTACCTACCTACCTACCTACCTACCTACCTATCTCGTAACAAGCGTGATGGTCCCGTCTTAACACCTAACATGCAAATCCGTTGATTCGGGTTGGTAACTGGTTGCGCCATACATACGCCTGGGGCAAGCCAAAACAGCAAACCACGTCAGCGAAAAGTAGGTACCGTGGTGTAGGTACCGTATCGCACCGCACCGTACCGGACCGCCTACATTCGTTGAAGTGCACAGCAGCGGACCGCATGAGTCAGTGTTGCGGACGAGTAGCCGACACGCTAACCCATCGTTAAAGCTTTCGAAAGCGGTGACCGCTCCCCCAAAACACTTCCGCAAACAAACAAAGTCCACGCAAGCAAAACCAGCTGTCCGCTCCATAATACCTGTTAGGATAGGGATGGTCTCTGTCCTACCTAGGTAGTTTTAGGTAGTTTTAAGAGCTCTCCAGCAATGGAAGCCGGCGCTCTCGGAATGCCGGATCTCGTGGGTAGGTAGGTACGGATTACCGCCGTCAACCGTGGTGCGCCCAATGCAACCAAAGCGGGACAAAAGAGCAGAAAGCGATACCGATTTGAGGCGATTTGACCCAGACCACAGCATTGAATACCCACCAAATCAAGGGGCCTTGGCTTCGTGGCATTCGGCTTGATCTGATTAGGTAGGTACCGCATCCGTAATCCGTAATCCGTAATCCGTAATCCGTAATGCTTGCTCATCGGCACCTTTTCCTTACCTTGCCTAGGCATTAACCCAATGTCAATATTGGTGGTTCTTGTGATCAACTGAGGCACCGACGTGGAAGATTGTGGATAGCTCGGCGAGCTACTCACCAACCTACCTGCCTAGTCATGGCTGCCGGGATTCAAATCGCATAGGCATGCCATACAGAAGAGGCAATCCGTATCATCGCCGATATCTAAAGTAGTGTTGCCTAATTCGTAGTGCACGAAGTAACGGAACAAAGTACGGAATCTGCGTAGGTTGATAATGTCGCGAATATAGCGCTCCTATGCAGTGCACGTAAGAAAACGGCCCGTGCCATCTGACCATCAAAAATTTTGAACCTTTTTTGCGGCTAATCAAATCTCCACTTGATCAACAGGAACGGCGACAAGACCGGTGGTTGAAGACTTGATCCTTGGGCCAAGGTCCGGCTGCCCGGCGATTCTAGACTTCGCGTCAACATCTTTCACTGGCGGGCGAGTAATGCCTGGTAGCGTCTTGCCGGCGGTGACTCATGAAACCGCCAACAAACTGAGCCGATACCCGTGTCGTAAGCACTTTGCCATATCCTTCGCCAGGTTTCTCTTCTGGGAAACCGAATTAGCTTGCGCCCTTTCACGCATGCAGTTAGCTACCGAACATAGCGGCGGCAAAAATGCCAGAGGCAGAGGTCATGGGTAAAAAGAGGCAAACCTGATCCGTGCCTACGCATAACTAGCGGTATCAGAGGAAAGGGATGAAGAAGTCATGTTGAGATGACACATTCTGATTCCTCACACGCCTCCACGTCACTCGATGCGAATCATCGTGACAGGCCTTCCAACAGGAATACAGTGTTCCGTATTCCGTACTCACGCTAGCCAGGCATTCACGACAAGAGTCTTGCCCATCGTCAATGTTCCGTCTCATCCTGGACTGGAGCCTTGTGGCTTCTGGAAAAGCGAGTCGAACGCCCCCGTGGGCCGTGATGCATGACAAGACTAGGGGGGGCTTTGAACACGCATCGAAGGATCGAAAGAGTCAAAGAGGCGTGCGTCTAAGCGACCTCGAAATACGCCCGGTTCATGTGGATCATGAGACATGTCTGATCTGAGCCCAAGCGTTTGAAGGCTGAGACCGAGATGGACGATATCTGGCAGCCTCTTTTCTGGCCATGAGCATCGTGCGCCTGAAAGTCTCGTCTCAGGTCAGGTCAGATCAGATGGAAAAGACCAGGAAAAAGCTGGTGGTTGCAAAGAATGAGAGGCAGCGGCGACACAACGCCCCAGCCAAAGTCGAAGTACTATCAGCTCGATGTCTCTCGTCTACGACAGTCAGCCTGCCTCGTGCCTTCTGCGGGTGAGCAAAAGCAAGTGGCAGGTCGCAATGACCCGAGGCCTATTCCGCCAGCCCCCAAACCGGAAAGCTCGCCTTTCCATTCTGTGCAACCACCGTCATGTCTAGGAAGGCACGATACCTGGTCTACGTAATTTGATATTCTCGGCCAATCAGGATATTTCATTGAAGTTTGACATTCAGGCAAGAGCGAGCCGACATTACGATCTGAGATAATCCGTAGGTATTCCATATCATTCTGCGAGACGCTCGTAAAAAGAAATCCTTCTCGGGTAAACATTCGTCTTAACACGCCCCAAGGCAATTCGTATCGTGAATTGCCATCTCAGATACCTACTCATTTTTGTGAAACTCCCGGTGTCAGTCATCTGTGAGAATCCATTCACTGGTCTCTACTGAACCTCGTAAGTTACGTTTAACTCCTGTGAACGGATTATTCCGTATTCCAGAATCCGTATCTCGTAAGCCGGCAAGATACCACCGCACTGGGAACCATCGTGAGTTAGGACGGACCTCGATTTTTTGCGACTAAGACATCTCCATCTCTAATTCGTCGATAAGGTGATAGGCAACCGGCAAATAGAAACCTACTCGATGCGGGAAAAGAGGTCACGGTTCAATGCGCAGGGAATGACACGCAGTCAAACCAGATCAGGTGCCTAGTCCTAGATACGGTTACCCTCAGCAAAGACGAGCTCACTAACGGAAGAATGTAGGTACGGAGTTACACACTACGAGCAGAAACCCGCAGGCCCTGGCTCTTCTGGCTCTTCTTCTGGCTCTGGCTCGGGCTCAGGCTCGCGACGCTAAGCAGAAGCTCGTCTGCTCTGCTGGGACGTGCCATCCCTGTCTCGATGCCTTAATTCTCCCTTGTCGGGTGCAACCACGTCATCTCCCGCTTGCATGGCGCTTGCTCCACTCCTTCGTTCCAGCCTACACTAGGCCCTACACTACAGGAGCACGCACCACCAGGGAGAACAACCCTCCTCTTCCTCTCTCTTCCTTCTCCACTTTCGTTCGTTGACGGAGGTCCGTGAACTGGTGATCATGGAGACGAAGGGGGGGAGGGATATCCGCACACTACTGCCGAATGCCTGCTTCGAGTAAGTAGGCCCCTGACCGGCTCCAAGATTCGGCTGCAGATGGATCTCGAGAATTGAGATCTTGACTCCGTCGCTAACGTAGGTAGGACTTTGTGTTCGTTGGAAGGATCCAGGATGCCGATGCCGTGAGGCGTCCGGATCACATGGCCCGTATCGGATCAGCCGTTGTTTAATGACGTTGTATTCACTGAACGAGTGACTGACTTGAGTGTAATCTGTGATGTATGATCGGTCATACCTCCAGATTACTCTTCAATATCGACTCGTACCGATTACATGTTACCTGCCTCGGTGTTCATTAGATGAGGTAGGTAACCTACCGACTCATTCACTGACGCCGTGACGAGCTGGTTTCGTGTTCAATAACGGGCATAACTGGCCGAGACGATCATCACGCCTGTGACGGGTCTCAACACGATTCCAGCAAACCATTCGTCAACGTCACAGTATCCCCAAGGGAGCGGTGGGATAGCAGTCATCAACAGCCGAGTCTAGAAATTATCATTCCCTTACACCGCCATGTATGTAAGGCCGTTTGGGTAATTCTCCTTCCCTTGCTGTATCGTCGCAAAGGGGAAATACACATCTGACAGTAATCCGTAGTAGGCCGTCGGGCCTTTCCATCTTAATGGATGGATACTCCCCCTCCCTCCCTTGTTGATGCTGCTGCTTGCTGCTGCTGCTGCTGGCGGCCCCCCTCCACGCCCCCCACCTCTTCTCTAGAAGCGTCGATGCGCATGTGGCTGGCATGGAATCCATTCCATATTCAGCCCATCGACGCAATCTGATTCGCCTGGGCGCATGTACGCTGAAGGCAAGGCTTATTTTTCCCTTTTCTCTTTCTCTTCCCTTCTCAGGCGTATCTCTCAAGAGGGGGGCATCCCTAGCACTATGACTGCGTCGGGAGCGCTACTGTATTGTTACGTTATCGCCAAGGGAAGAGGAGGTGATGAGATGAGGGCGAGGGCATGATGCGTGTGGATATCGGTTCCCTTTTTCTGCCTACCTACCTGCCTACATTATGTACGAGTACCTACTCGTACAGGTAGGTAGGCAGTTTCCATTCATTAGCGGGATGGACATGATCTGCCTACCTGCCTACTCATACATACAGGCATGTTGGTGACGATGGTGCCCACCATACCCGGTTCAGCATGGGAGATTTCTCCTACCTGCCTGACCCCCCTTAGACTAATTGCCGCCGCCGCCGCACTGCAACATAATGAGGTAAGTAAACCGTAGTGCTATATGTATGCAGGTTTGAATGAGTAACATTATCAATCCTGTGCCACTAAGGGGTGTTCTGGACAGCTTAGTACGGGGGCATTGTTGTTTGGCTGAAGTTCTGGAAGTGATTCGCGAGCAGCTAGGTGTTCTTTGGCGTTGAGATGCACGAGTGCCTATTCCCCCGTGATCATCAACGAAGACCAAGTTCCCTCAAAGAGTCTAGATAGGCAAATAGTAGGACCATCAGCACAGCACGCCTCTGCGTGAACTGCATGATGGCAATCCGCGAACTAGTTACCAAAAGCCTCACTGGAGTCCTGTCCAGCTACGGTTACCTCTCTGAGTCAACTCGACCTCCCTCTTTCAACACCCCCTTCATATCTATCTTAGCGCCCGTGACTCTATCTATCACCGTTATGGGCACCAACAGACAAGACGGTGAAGGGCTAATCATAGTAACTAACCGAGATTGTTTTGATGTTTTCCCTTGAACGGGTTTGCCTACACTTCGCTTGCGTTACGGTGACTCTTACATTTGTAAGATTAGGGAAAATCCCGCTGCTGGTGCAGCAGCAATGAGGTTTTTTTTTCTTTCTTCGTTTGCCTGCAGTGCCTAGGTAAAAAGAAGAGAAGAATGAGAAAGAAAGAAAAAAAAAAAAAAAACATGGACAGGGCTTGCGTTGCGTTGCGTTGCGTTGCATCGAAGGGGGAGCCACCACCACCCCTCGGCCCCACGATAGGCACTTTTTTTTCATTCGAGTCCTCTCTTTCTTCTCTCCGCGGGGGGTAGGTACGAATGAACCAGTCAAGACGAAGTTCGCGCCCTTTAGCGTTGCATTCATTAGGTAGTCTTGGCGTTGATTTTTTTTTCTTCTTTTCGCCCTATCACGGAATAGGTAATCGAGACTAACGGGGGGGAGAAAGAAAAAGATGACAGAGAGGAAAAAGTAAGGCGAAATCGCGTCGATCATTGCTGGCGAATCAGCTTGGCTTGCGTTCGCTTTCCTGAGACATGGAGGGACCAGCGAGAACAGAAAAGAGAAGGAAGAAAAAAACCCGCTGTGGAGTTTTGGATACGATACGATGGGGACTCCGTTTGAGAATTACTTCCTAGTCGGACCTAGGTTAGTGTCGACAGATGAGATGGAGATGTCGACAAGGATGTCGGCGCTGTTGGGGGGGCTAAAAAAGGGTCCGTGTCACGGCATTTCTTTCTTTCTTTCCAAAAGTGGACTTCATCGTAGTCGAGTTGCTCTTTTTTTTTTTGTAGTATTTCGTTATGTGTTTGGTATGTGTTGTTACTATGTACATTGGCGATATTTACTCTCGCGCGTCAACGTTTGTTTGTATTTGGTTTCTCTGAGAGTTGAAGTGACTCAGGAAACCCAAGGGGCCCGCAAAGCTGCTCATCAGCAAAGCGTTCCACCACCGTAGCGTTCACCACCACGTATCGTTGACAAAAAGATCCCGTAAAACGCGCCCATATCTCTCTTCTTCGCCCTTCATTCGTTTCGTCGCAGCCGCTGCCGAAGGGGGGGTAATCGAACCCCGTCTTTGATTCTAAGTCGTGAAAAAGAAAACAATAATTCCTCCCGGAGTTCCCATCTCGAACACTTTTTCGTTTCAAGTTTATAAAATCCCTTATTGCCCTTTCCTCCCTTTAAATCCCTTTCCCTTTCTCTTTCCTCCTCCTCCTCCATCCAGAAAACATAAAAAACAAGATACAATTCGTCGTCGTGTTGTTGTTGGTATTTCATCCCCAAGCCAAAGTACCCGAAGGTCGCGCTCTCTTCTTCCTCGCTCAAAGGTCGGAAGTACGCGCCCCGTGCCCAGCGGTCGGCAAGATTAAAAACCTCCCCCTTTTTCCTCCCGTTTTTTTGTCGATAAAAACATGCGCCGCTCTGGTTTTCTCTCTTTTTGTTGCTTGGAGATATATATAGATGTTGTGTGTGGTGTATATATGTTGAAGAATAAGATGATGACCGCCCTGCGCCATGTAACAATGCTTTTATTCTTCGCGCGACATAAAATTCGAGTTTTCGACCTCCCTGGGGTTTATGTGTCGAGAACTTTTAGAGATGTCGAGTTGTCCGTGACTTGTTTTCCAGCTCCACGGTATAAGTAGTAGAGATCAAAACAAAGAAAAATGATAAAAACAGCGTAAAGTAGATACAGTGAAACAATAAAGTTCCAGACTTTTTTTCGGCTTTTGATGGATCCTCGTTCTTTTCGGGTTGAGATGGCCTCCGGCGACTCCTTTTTTGGTTGATCATTATAAACAATGGTGCCGACATACTGGCCACTTGTCGATGTCGTCGTTTGTCGTAACCCGGGAGTGTGTAGGTATGTATAGGCCAGAGGGTTCCGGATGGTACCAGGTAGTAACCCAGAAACTCCTGGGCGAGGGTTGCGTATCCGAAAATCAGGAGAAAAGAAGAAACGGCAACAAGCATAAGATGTCCCAGAACTAGCTGGCGACACTCATCTCTCTCTTTCTCTCTCTCTTTTCCAAAGTGGAATCAAATGAATCAACTCTCAACTGAGAGCGTTCAATAGAAACTCTGGAAGTTGGCCAGCAGCGGGAATTGAGGTTGATGAAAGAGACTCGGCTGATGCAACTGAGGCGCCTGCGCATACCGGTTCACCACATCCCAGAAATAGGGGAAGGTAAATTTGTTCGGCGCACAGCTGGGCTGGACGAGACTGGGGTCCGGACAAGGGTTGCACGGCTGGTGGTATACGGCCTCGTGCATGACTCCGGGATGCTGCTGCTGATGCTGCGGCACGTACTCCGGCGTGAACGGCGCACTCTCCGGGTCAAACATCTGGATCTGCGGCTCCGGCATGGCAGCGGAGATGTCCTCATTCTGGATCTCGAAGATCTCCTCGTCGTTCAAGTCGTCGATGGTCGAGACGCTTGACGCGAGAGAGCCCTCGTCTGAAGAGCAGGTGGACTCCCCGTCCGAGTCCGAGCCCGTTGGGGAGATGATCGACGCGTCATAACTCATGTCGTCATTAGCAACAGTCTCGCAGTTAACGTAAACAGTGTGTTCGGGTGAAGCTGGCGGAGTGAGCAATGCCTGCGGCACCGCCGGCGCCGCCGGAACGGTGAACTTGGGGCAGGCAATGATTCGGTTTCTGAGCTCTGGCAACGTTATCCTCTCATCCGGGTTGCGCGTGAAGATGCAGCCCAGGATATCGTTCAGATCGTCAGACAACGGCAAGATGGTCCTCAGGAAGTCTTGGCTCCTAGTGAAAGCACGGTAGGTAGTATCTTCAAAAGAGGCCTGTCTCCACGGGTTGCGGCCACAGGTCAAGTTTACCAAAATGACACCCAGGCTCCATACATCATTGGGAGCGCAATAGTAAAAAGGTCTCCGGGATGAAGGATCCAGACATTCTAGAAAGGGTAAGGAAGAGAAGTCAGTCAATGATCCACCGGGGCTAGGGGCAAGGGGGCGGAGGGGGAGTTGGGTTGGGTTGGGGCGGCTTGGCGCAGCAAAGGCGTCGTACCTGGGGACATGTAGAATGTCGAACCACAGCCGTAGTCCTCTGATCGGTCGTTAGCGATAGCCAGACCGAAGTCAGCCAGCTTCACGGTGTTTCCCTGGTTCGACACAAGAATGTTCTCCGGCTTCAGATCCCGGTGGTAAATACCCAATCCATGGCAGTGCTCCACGGCGTCCAGGATTTGCAGAAAAACACTCTTGACCATGTCGTCCTTGCCAACATATTGACCGCACTCTGTTATATTGAAGAAAAGATCTCCCTCGGAACAGTATTCCAGGACCACGTACGTGCAATCCGGGTCATCGACAATCTTGAGCATGGAGACAACATTCCGATGGGCTGAAGCTAGGTAGTGCAGTCGGAGTTCTCGGTGTTGAAATGCCAGTTGCCGTCTGTCCAGGGGGGACCCATCAGCATTAAACTTGCTGAGCGTCTTGACAGCATATTGGGTTCCATTCTTTATGTCGACGGCCAAATAAACTACACCATAAGCACCGGTGCCGATAATCCTTACCAACTGCAGGCTGCCTCCTAGGAATTTGCCTAATCTTTCCTCCGGCGCAACTGGGATGTAGCGTGGTGGACAAGTTACCGGTACCGCGTAAGGGTGTGCTGAATACGTGGTCTTACTGCTGTCGTATAAAGGTGAAGCCGGCGGCGTAGGATATCCGTATACTGTTGCATTATTCATGGTACCCTAATGGATGACGGTCCTAACCTCAATCCGGGCTTGGGAATATTTCTTTTTTCTTTAAATAAAAATAAGAAAAGAAAAAAAAGCAACGGAAGGAAAAGTGGCCGTCTGTTTTTACGGAAACCGAGGGCCTTTCAAAGGAGAAAAAGCGATGGCCAAAGGAAATATTCCACGGGCAAGAACTCCTTGGGGATCGAGTATGTCCAAGAGAGGGTTATCCGGGAAACCAAACGGCTGGGGGGGATATGTCTGCCGCGGCGTCGCTGGGCGAGGAGGGGGTGTGAGAGAAAAAGGATGGAGAGAGATAGCTTTAACAACGGTGAATCAACATCGATGCACTGGCGCTATCATAATGGTATGGAAGCCGTTCTATGGTGAGTTGGAAGACGGAGAGGTAGTTGTGATGGTCGAAAGCAGCTTCAGCTATCGCAGACGGGGAGGACTGATGTAGATAGATATTCGGATATCAATGCTGGACCAGAGAAATAGTGTGACAAGGGTCTGTCTTACACTAGCGCAGATGCGCCTTCATTCACCTCATGTTGTCTTACCACACACGCACGCACGCATGGCTGCACTATTCTTAAAAATTCGATGGCGCTAGCCGTAAAGACGGCCTGCCTAGGCCTGTGGTGTATTCATGTGGACACGGCTCCACGAGTGGAAACACCGCGGCCTCTGACTGGGCGGGCTTGGTCGATGGAAACTCACAGGAAGCAGGGGACATCCGACAGGGAGGCCAGCCTCCATCCAGGTCCCAGTCCAGTCCCAGCGGTCCCAGTCGCGGTCCCCACTCCAGTGCGCACGCCCAGTCCCAGTTCCAGGAGAGGGATCATGGATGGGCCATGGCTAACGGATGTCAAAGAATGAATCCAAGTCCTTCGACACTAGGGCACTCTCCACCCGGTCCACAGGCGGTCCACTGGCGGTCCACTTGGGGGGGACGAACAGATGAGCAATCCCGAATGGGGCAAAGCGCAAGGATCGAGGCGTGCAATCCCAGCTAGCGTTGCTCGCCGCTTCGTAGCTCGTAGCTTAGCTCCTCGATCGTCGATGTACATTGACTAAGATTTTCCCTGGCAATATGGGCTAGCCAGGTGGGCTGGTACTTCGTGAATCGTACTAGGGAGATGGGGCCAAAAGGGATCCTGTCTGACACGAAAATAGTCCACTCAAACACTTGGTCAAGCGTAAAGCAGACTGCGTAGTGCGTAGTGCCCTGCGTAGGCATTCCGTACCGGTTAATGCTGCTTGCTCTGGGGCCTTGGGCGTGTATCTTCTTAGCCACATCTGATGAACCAGCAAGGATCGAAGGACCTGGGCCATGCGATATTGCCTTGGCTATGATAATGGACAAGAGTAACAGATGGAAAATGCCACATGTGTGAATGAATGTACGAGTACGTACATTAATCATGTCAGAAGTTGAAATAAGCAGCATGAATGAGAGAAGGGACCGATGGGTAGTATGGGGATACCTGGTCGTGTCGGCATACCCACAATGCGTAGATTGAGAGAAGGGAGAGAAAGAGAGAGGAGAACGCGCATAAACACTCTCACGCTCACTCACGCTCTCACTCCCTCACATTTACTGTACTACTCGTACATACGACACTCACGACAAATAGAATAATAAAAATAAACAAGGCGGTTTGATATGGATCATGGTGCATGTGGGAGTTGATAGGGACGCATAAACCAATAGGTACCGCCCAACAACGGAGTGGCTACGAGTAATCCGTAGGTAATAATCCGTGGTGTAATACCTAGCAGAGAAGGGGGTGTGGACTCTGGAACTCGGGAGGGTGAGGAGGGAGAGTGTGTGTACGGAATAGAGACCGTACTGTGATAATATCGGGTAACTCGTGGGCTTGTGACTTGCCAACAACAACACCAACGAGACGGGTTGGAACACACTTGAACGGTCTTGGGGCGTGGCTGCTGACAACTCCGCTCTCAGCAGCAGCACGTTCGCAACGGCGGCAGTATCGTATGCATTTCGTACAAGTACGTATCCTGTATCCTGTTCCTTGGAGTCATTAGTGTGTTCGTAGTGCACGGAGTATGAGTACGGGTTCGGATAGCTCTGCCCGTCGCTACTGGTCGGGGGGCAAATGTAATCGTAATCTCAAGTCCACCGACCCGTGACTCGCATGAATTTTCAACGGGATGCCTACGCCGTACGAGACAGTCACACACGGATAGACCCTTCGAGCTGCGTTTTGGGTGCTCGCTGCTCCGGACGGCGTGGGCTAGTCGTCCGTAATGCGTGCGGACTGCGCAGTAGTAGGCGATACCTGACTTGCGCTCCGAGCCTACACGAGATGCGAGGTAGCCGATACGAATCACGATGCGCTGAGGCACTGGCTTTGGTAGGTACTGGCACTGGCACTGGCATTCCGCAGTCTTAGTGCGCCGGTAAGTATAAAAATAGGCACACCTACTCCATTGGTACACTACCTACACCACGATGTCGTGGGCGCACGTAACGGCGAGGATGGAATACGTAGCGGGTGTACTTTAGGTGAAGTATGCGTTAGGAGTTTGACTTATAGGGGGGGGCCGACGATATAGCGACCTCCCTGCTAATCGACTAAACGAACGGGCGACGACTCGTTCGGGATATCGCTCAATTTACTTTTACTTTACACGTCGCCTTGGTTACATAATGATGAGCCCGGCAGTGCTGGCTGGAGGAAGTAGCAGCAGCAGCACGAAGCAGGCACAGGCAGAGTCTGACGAGTTGGCGGTGATGACGAGGGCAGGCACGGAATACGGATACGGAATACGGAATTGCTACCGACAAAACGGTAACGGATTACAGTCACCTTGCTAGCGCTGGTAGCGCACAACTTACGGTGAGATACGTCGCTCCGGCTCAGCTGAAAGTTCACCAAGACTTTGCCACTATTTTCATGATTCATCATCGCCTTCTAATATCGTGCCTCTCTATCTACTCGTACAATCACACCAGCAGCAGTCCAGCACTGCCAGGGCTCGCGAGGCATCTTCCGGACCAAGAGGAGACTTTTCATTAATAATCGTCACTCAGCAATCAGCAATCAGCACGACGCCTGTTGGTCGTTCTGGAATTAATTCCCGTTCGCCTCCGCCGTTGGTTGGCAGCAGCTCTCAGAAGAGCGGCAAAACACAAACCGTCACGCTCGCTGCAGCCTATAGGCTTTAGCAGCTCGGCTATAAGCGAAGCAGGTCAGGTCGCGATATTCCTCCATCTGCGCCGTCTCGGCTTCGGCCAATATAAGGGCCAGAATGCGACATGGCAATTATCGAGAACTGGAATCTTGATAGCGTCTCCGTCGCTCCCCTCCCTGCAGGAAATAGCCGTGAGGCGTAGCAGCGCTTCCTCGGTCAGCGGCAAGCAGGATTCCCTTTCAGATCTGCTTGCCCCCCAGTCAGCACCAGCCAGGACCAGTGAGAGCCAGTGAGAGCCAGTCAGAGCCGGCGATTAGGATTAGGTAGGTGTAGTGTACGCAGTAGGGAGGTAGCATTGCTGTTCGATGAACCAAGCCGATCGACCTTTTGGACAACGCCTGCGGGCCCGCCCTGGTCGCCAATATGCTCGTGCCAGCATTAATACTTTCGTAAGTGGTAAGGCTGCGTACCAATTAAAGAGTCTAGGTGCCTACGGAATGCCTACTCTGCGCGGAACTGCGTAAGAGTCGACGACGAGGAGGGGTCTGGCCATAGGTAAGTATGTACTACGGCATATTATTTGTACACTCCATCTTATGGCCTGCCGCTGCTTCTGCCGCTGTCGCCTACATCCTGCGTTCTGCGTACTCGTACGTACATACGCAAAAAAGGGAGTGTTGGTGCGCAGTCAGAGTAATATGGACGGAATGCCTCCTCCCTTCGCAGTCATGGTAGCGAAAACGTCCCAGCACGGTAGCGAACAACTGCTGCCCGCATGTGGATTGTCGCTATGCCAATGACGCCAACAGCGATGCCGCCACCAGGTCATCATGTGCGCTGATTCGCCAGGAGAAGTCCCGACGCCCCAGCTGTGCGGTTACAAGGTGCGCGCTCTTCTTGTTTTCTCCCGGGATACCTAGTGGTCACCCTGGTCAAATCCTTCTGTGCTGCGTGCTGCCACTGGTCCCATCACAGATGAACCACACGATTATCTCCGACGTTGGGTGGGTAGGAATGAGACACACAAGTCCGGTCTCCTCGCCCGTGTCGCATGCAACAGCCTTGCAAGGGATCACAGATTGGTTTGGCCAGTCCAGAACCAAGTCCCACATCCTGGCAAGAAGTGAGGCTGTCCATGCCGGGGTCGACCAGAAGAGGGATTTCGATGAATGGGTGTGCGCAAGTGCCTACGCAGCACACCCCCTAGAACCCCGTACGGAACAAAGTACAGAAGAATAGGTATGTACCTGTCGACGGATTACATGTCTAGGGATGCATGTGAATCTCCTTACGTAGGAGTTACCAGTTAAAATGAGGCGAATCGCAAACAACCTACGAAGTACGATCTACGAGTACCTACGGGATCCAAATGTATGGCACCGCTACGATGACGCTCCGCTGCTGCTGCTGCCATTATTACGCTCATTCTGTTGTTTCGCTCTGTTTGGCCCGGCCGTCATGCCATTGCCACGTGAGACAACTTCTCAGACTTCGCGAAACCTCGGTCTGCGAGGTTGCGTAGGAGAGACCCTTTTTTAGGCAACCCGTAATTGCTTCATCAGAAACGTTGACCGTTTTCTCTCTCTCCTTTGCGCAACATATTGCCGTAAGGAGCGTCGTGTCCGTCCGTGTACGGGATCAACTGCTCGAGTTGTTCGTTTGAAACTCACCGCTCCGGCAACGGTAAACAACAACTCGACGGGTGTCCTCGTCCTCCACTTACACCTTGTCATCATCGTCAGATTCCTCGCAGAAAACGACGGTTTCTCGTGCATCGCCGGCAGTAATACCTAAATCTTAGTTCTTACGCGTGCTTCTTTTTCTTCAAGCTAACTAGGAAAATGCCCGAGGAGCAAGAAAAAAGAAGATAATACATGCTTAATCCTTACATCTGGTTTGTTGTTTATCTTCATCAAAATAATAAGCCCCAGACGCCCGTTGCATCACATCGAACCCTCCACGACCGGCCGACCTACTATAATACTTGCTTGCATGTTTAATTTATGCTGTATTCCGTCCAGCCATATGGCCATCTGGCGTCGTGATTCGTCGCATGCCCTTTTTCCCATCTTCTCTCCCTCATTTGCTCCAGTTAAAAGGAAGCGCCCGAGACATCCGACACGCCAGAAAACGACTACAGTCAAACCGTGACATAGGAATAATTTGGGAACGGCTCTCCTTTATTCCTACTTCGAGGCTTATTCCTACTATTTGGACCCACTTTTCCGATCAGCCCCACTATTCTTGCTGCATTTGGGAGGTACCTAGGTACCTTTATCAATTTACACAGTATTATGCTGTTATAAAGGTTAATTTTGTGACCTTTAAGTGCCTGCATATAAGAATATATATGCGGTCTTGGCATAGAAATTTTATTCCTATTCCTATTCCGAGGGTTTATTCCTATTCCCATACAAATTTGGCCCGGAACGGCCATTCTTATTCCTATGTCGCGACTTATTCCTATAAATTCAATTCTTATATCAAGGTCTGACTGTAGCTGGGTAGCCCCATCACGAGGCCCGTCAGATTTTCTCAGACGATTTTCTTTCTCTCTTTAAACCGAAAGCTTGGCTACCTACCTACCATGCCATTCTGCCCCATTGGGGGATTTCATCAGAAGTCTCATGTTCGTCTCGTGGAACAAAATACCTACCTACCTACTAACAAGCAACCCTCCCTTGCATATTTTGCTTGCTCGGTATATTCGTACTAATATAACGGCTTTTTGCTGGGGTTTGTGATGAGATATCGTGTTCCTGTTGCCTGTCTAGGCAACCTACCTCCGTATTCCCGCTGCCGCAGTTACAGTACAGTAGAGGCGAGAAGTGGGTAAAATGACGAGCAGGAAGAAAAAGTCCTGCGTCTCGCTATTCGGAGTTCCTAGCTAGCTAACATGACACTGCTGCACTCGTAAAAGCCGAACTTGGGCGCATAAATTCCTGGTCTTTTTGCTTTCGCCAATGAATCGATGCAGTGGGGCCGGCGTTGATCGGCATGAGACAGGATCGTAATAGGGACGTGGCAGTGCACACTGATGAATCTCATCTCCGGCTGTGCAGTTCAGTGTCGGCGCATTACTATCTCTCTCTCCATCTATCGATCTCGTGTCGTCTCCCTCACTCTCTAACAACCAGGTTCGCCTATCTATCTACCTACATATCACGATTACTCCGTACTTACAGACAAGATACCCTACATGACTGCCTATTGCACTTACGTATATTCCCTCCCTGCTAATAATAATCACCATGATGATTCGTGGGCTTGCCGTCGGCTTTTAGCAACGGTGATTGCATCTTGACGAGCTGCATCGTCGCATAAGTGAAACTTCTCGCGTATTGCGTCTTCTGCATGAAATGATATGTTCGCCGTGACCGAGTCCAATAATGACAGCGGTTCAGAAATGAACCCGACACCAACATCATCATCGTCTCTCTACCGAGACTACCTACTTACGTACCCCTCGGCGACCAGGTAGGCAGGTAGCTATCGTACTATCTCGATACGAGTCGTTTGCTATCGCAACTCGTCGTCATCACCAACAGCAACAATGAAAACGGAGCCGTGATGAGAAAATACCTACGGCGGTATAGCACGGATGATGGGGCTACGAACGCCCGGGCCGCTTATCCACACTTTTCACGAGAAATGCGAAACTCCCCTCTTTCGCCTCCGTGCTCACAATCATGCCGTCACGAGATTTCCCCCTACCCATCGAGATAAAAAAGTCGTTTCATGCCCCTGAGGGATCGTCATTTACGGTCTCAACTTCCCCTTCCGGTCTAGTAAAAGTGCCAAGGGGCCCAAGCAGCAGCAGCAGCAGCAGCCGCCTGCCTGCTCTCGTTCGGCAGATACCATCCATCCATACTTCTTGCCTACCATCTTACATCTCCCCAGCCCAGACATCTCATTTGCAAAGGGAAGGGGGGGAAACACGGAGCTGCTGACTGCGAGAAAGAAACTGCCCGCAGCAGTCATATATTACTCGCAGTTCACATTTCCACGTGATAGGACGGATGCTACCTTTTCTCTTCTTGTGTGTGTGTAGAGAAGGGAGAGTGTTCCCCCTTCAATGGACGGACCCCCGGCTATAATATCATATCACACGATAATCCCCAGTGTCACCCTCCCTACTGTTCATCGCCGATAGGACTTTTCTTTGCTGCTGCATTCCCTTGATCAGCATCGAGGTTTCGTCGTCAACCCTACCTAGGAGTACGATACTAATGACCAGTCAAAATGGAAACTTGCGACGTTCGTATATTAGATCAATGCGTCCTATAGCAAGAGAGGCGCAACAAACCTCGTCATCCTCGGATGTAGGTAGGCTCAGTACGACTGTAATATTCTTTCATGTGTGCCACCAGACGGCCTACGCAAAAGGTCCTTTGGAGGGGGCGCAGAGAGCACGTAAACGAAAATTGTAATAGTATCATTATCCGTTGATCAATGTTTCTTTTTTGCGCACCAATGGCGCACGGCGATGCGCGATGTGTGCCGTGCGTGAGCAGAGTGATCAGGTCAGTCAATGTGTGTGCCGTAGATCTCATAAGGCTTACTACGACGATGATGATCGGACGGGAGCGAGAAAGCAGAAGAAAAGAGAGAAAGTAGCACGTATTCTCGGTTATCAGAACGCCACTTTGCAGATTGTATGCTGTCTCTCCTCTCTCTTACCCTCCTCCCTGCGAGTAAACAGTCCCGAATCTCGATGTGGCGATACACATAGCATCCAGGCGAACACAACAGCAAGTTTCTTGTTTCGCTTGCTTTCATGAGCAGCAAAACAAAATAGGGGGTGAGACGCCAGGCTTACTAAATAATATCACCGGACCACTGCTTTGCTTCGATCTCCCTCGTGGCCAGCAGCTCCGACCCTACCCTCCCCTCCAATCCCCCCTCCCCGGCCCCTTTCTCCAAGAATGTATGTACGTAAGGTTGCAGATAGAGAGAAAAGAAGAAGGGAACAGCGCCGTCCAACCAGAACCGCGCATGAATGAAAACCTGCCTGGGGGCCACGACGGGGGAATTCTTGGTGGCAGCGCGCGTCGGTCACCGCGCGGAGGATCTGACAAGTCAGCCTCCTGTTCGGCTGGCCGCATAGCACATGCAAAATAAACAAGAGAAACAACACAACCGGCTGTGTTGTGGGATTGGACGGGGAGCATAGAAAGCACACATTAACGGATAGCCCGGCGGCTGGGCAAGTTTATTATTTTTCCTTTTCTTTTCTTTTCTTTCCCCCTGATTTTTTTTAATTGTAAGCTGCCGCGCGGTAACTTCAGGGGGTGGGGGGATCTGGATGACGACGTTTTCGTTAACTTGATGCAGCCTTGTGCCTCTTGGTGTTTCTTGTTGCCTTGCCGTTGTTGCGTGTCTTTGATTTGGGTGTCTGATGAGTCTTGATATTGATATCCCCCCGTGTATCGTGATGACGCTAGATTCCAGCGACGGCCCGAGACCTCCTCTGACACAACCACGAACACGGTGCTCCCATCGAGATCTGTTCACAGATCTTATTATTTCTCCCTTTTTCCAATTGAGTAGCATATCTGACCGGAAAACAAACTGCGCCACTCCGTCAGCAATGCGACAACGACACCCATCGAGATGATGGACGTGTCGTCGTCTCTCTCTCATCAGGGGGCATGATCTCGCGAGATCTAAACAAATTGGTTCCTGACCACAACAACTCAGGAAATCCCGCTTGTTTGTGCAGCCGCCGGCTGAGAAAAGTCGTACCAGTGCGACGACTGGTAATCCTCATCTGGGACGCCTTCTTCTCTTCTCATCCTCTCATCATTACTTTCACCCGACGTTCCCATGGAACCCAGTCGCACAACACCTGTGCACTCTTCTCGCTTGCTCCTGACAGATCCATTGGCAGCCCGTACGGCAACGCCCGCCCCGGTGTCGACAGAAAAGGGCGTATCACCTTTGTGTGTTTCTTACTTGCTTGTGCGCGGACGCGCCCTGCGATGCGCACCAGCCCACCAAGGCAAGAAATTCGGCAAGGCTTCCTTTCTCCCCCTTTCAATCTGTGACAGCCCGGACGCAGCCCCATCTCAATTCGATAGCAAATACATACATTTTGCATCGGTTCTGCATGCAAGGAGCCGCGAAGGCGGACATTCCCTCCTCCGCCCATGCTGTGTATCACGATCCGGTCTTTTTTCTGCCTATCGTATTAATTACGACGTAGGAATAGCAGACCAAGATCTAGAACGTGTACCTGTCTTCGTCTTCTTCGCCACAGAGGAGAGGCTTGGGTATGATGATGTCAGTCTAGTCTTGCCACATGCTTGCCTGCTTGTCTGTCTGCCTGCCTGGGATCTCAGAGAGAGGGCGAGAGGAGAGAGAGAGAGAGAGAGAGCCAAGGCCAAGAGCGGTGTCCCACTTACGGAGCAGATACCCAGTCAATACTATCGTACACGCTGGCCATCTCTTATCTACACGTGTTAAAGGCTATAGCGGCCCTGTTTAACGACACGATATCTACCATCTGACTAGACTAGGTACGGACCTTTCTCCCCGGACCCCACGACCAGCTTCGCCCTGTCATGATCCTGCCCTCACCTTATCGACAGCTAGTGTTAAATGTACTCGTAAACGGACCCTCTTCTGGTGCACGCGTACCCGACGAGACGAAACCTGAACGGCGACTGACTGAGTGACCTGACTGAATGCCTGAGGCCCGTGTAGGGTCCTTTATACAAGTAGGTAACGATCAGCCGCTGCAGGTGACCGACCACGCGCCGCTGCTGTTACCAACTCAGAGGACGGCATACACGGGAAAGGTATTCCGTAACTAGACACGGCATATTTCCAGATAGAGCATGTTGCCAAAAAAGGTCCATGCCGGATAATATCCAAGGGATGCTTCGCTGGCAGGTTCATTAATTCCGTAGATCTGGCGTACGCCAACTCCTTCATGCAAGGCAGCATCTCCGTCTGGGGTTCGTCTTCTTTCTCTTCACTCACTCCCTTAACAGTACGATATTCAAAAACGAGCATTTCTAACCGCCCCTGTTCAAGAGAGAGGGGCGTCTACGATATATTCCGTCTTAATTAACTGATCGATATACCTACCCTTGAATAAAAACATAGCAGAACAACAGCAACAAAAAGTGACCTGTAAGCAGCATCCGCCAGGATAAGCCGTAAGCAGTTAGTCCTCAAGCATCTATTACAGAAATAAATAATAACTCCCAGGTGATATTCCCATACCAAGAGCGCAGTTCCATGGTTTCGACGGCCTTTAGCCATGTTGTGGCTGAATTAAAACACGATCCGCTGACTTGTTGACTTGTTGACAACGGATTTCAATCCCGTAGAGCCTCGAAGGGGGAAAGAGAGATCACATGAGAGATCCTTTCGATAGACAAGACAAGCACTAGTTACGATAATCGGCATCCCATCCCTCAATTCCGTCTTCAACCCACACTCCAGACCTTGGCTGTCCATATTAAGACAAGCACGCTATAGACTATTACCTCCTACTGTCAGTCAGACGAGACAAGCAAGCCGCCGGGTCGGTATGTGTGAACGTGTACAAATCCACCACCACAGGATCATCCACTAAAGATAGGTTTCACCTTTTCTGTTTTGTTGTCTGTTTCTTACCCAGGCAACGAACGAACGGGGTCCCGGCTCGGTGTGTGGGAACTTCGTGCATTCACACGTACACCTACTTGGCCAACAACAACCAACCCGCACACCCGGGGTTCATGACTGACTGACTTGCCCACGGCTTTACTCCGTAGGGAAAACAATTCCAAATACACGGGATACCCATCCCAGCAAAGCCCGCCAGTTTGTCTGTCTGAGCAACAACAAGCCGAAGGGAATCCAGGCAGGCAGGCAGAAGGGAAAACAACACCCGCAGACAACACGCCGTGAAAACGGAGTGCTATGTAAGTCAGCAAGCAAGCAGGTAAGGAAACCTCAAAAACGCCCCGCCATATAGCCTCGTGTAGCTTGCTGGTAGGCCCACGAATCCTCTCTCCTCCCGTCCGTGCCCTCATCACAAGCAGTGACTAATCATTACCTGTCGGGATGGAGACAAGCAACTGATGGACTGACTAGCTTGCTATTTGTCATTGAGAGAGAGAGCAAAGTGTGTTGTGGTTGCTATGGAGCAAACAACGATACCGACTTGGTGGATGGACCCGGGAAGTCAAAGATTACGGTGTGCGTGTGCACTGGTGGCAGGCAGAATGGATACATATTTGAATAGACAAGCCACCCCATGGATGGACTGACGGACTGACGGATCAGTGGAACGTGTTACTCACTTACTAGTGACTCGTTCTATCTATAGCGGAGACTGAAACATCAAAGGGATTTCGAGGTGGCTGTGCGCTAGGTAGGCATTGTGAGCAAGAATGGATGGACGGGAGGACAGGTGTCAGCAACAATCATGGCATGAAACTAGAGACAATAAGGTGAGAAACGACGCGGTTCTGACTCGTGTATTCTTATGCGTAATTCAACAAATGGCACGTTGTAATAGCAATACTCGCAGTATCTACACCCTTTCCTGGACAGTGTGCTCTCTCCTTGACCTGATGGAAATTCAATCGTCCCTGACCGGAAACAAAGGCAAGGGAGGCCTTGCTCAATGCAATCACGTCTTCATCCGTACAGCCGGTACCGTATGATTCATGACTCATTCCGTCAGCTTAATCCTCGTGGCTTCGTCGGCTATCACGAGTACTACTGACTCCTGGGTCCTGAGTACGAGTAGGGATTCCGTAGTCGTCCATCATAGACTGAAGAATGACATAATCCAACATATGCACAACGCTGAGGTGTCTTGCTGCTTTGCCCGATGAATCTACTCCCCTTTCATGTGGAGTACCCCTATGTACGATACGCCGAACCAGCAAACACATCAAATCTATCTCGAGGGCCCGACCGCTCTAGACAAAAAGAAAGGGTGCTTCAACGCTTCCAGAGGTGTGATTCTCTTGTCAGGATTCAGGGCAAGACAACGCTCAAGCAGGTCCACAAAGTGGTTCAGATCTCTAGACTCAGCATCATTCATCCCCCCTGATGCGGCCATGAGACGGGTACGGAGATCGCGTGTAGGCTTGACAATAGCAAGAGTGCGGATGGTGGTCTGTAATAAATCGAGTTGGATTAGTATATGAAAATCAAGCATATCGTGGAAACAAGACGCAACAGACACAGGGAGATCGGAACTTTGCGTCGGTGACGTAAAATAAAGAGCGGTTGATAGTCGTGAACTTTACGTTGCATTGCTCCGATGCGAACGTGGAACAAATCATTGGTTGAGAAAAGCAGTTGAGGAGCGCTATCAACGCCCCTGATAGCCCAAGACAACAAACAAGACGCGAGAATGAATACGAAAAGTGGTAAGAAATCACACGTGAAAAATGAGATTGGCGTACCTTTCCAAGGACTTTGTCCCGTTCAGCGCTCATGAAGTTTCCAGCTTCGTCGAAATGAAGATGCGACATCTCACCACGCTTGTATAGCTTCGCGCTGAACTTGCCTCGAATCTCCATGATGGCCTTGAGCATCTGGTTGTTACTGTCACCCGCAAATAAGATCTTGCCAGTGTACAATTCGTACAGAGTGCAACCAATAGACCACATGTCAATGGCGTAATCGTATGGCATACCGAGAATGATCTCAGGAGCTCGATAGAATCGACTGACAAGATACGGCGTGATCTCAGTGTGCGCAGTTGCTGCGTCGGATCGATCAATCGCTGTGCCCAAGTCGCAAATCTTCAGGATATTACGAGTTTCATTGACCTGTGACAGGAATTAGCTAGGAAGAGATCAAACAGCACGTACAAGCAGAGCCTTACCAGAATATTGTCAGGCTTCAAATCAGCATGGATGATACTGCACTTGCGAAGGTGAGCTAGCGCAACAAATATTTGGTGAGCATAAGCACGAGTAGCACTCAGGTTGATACCAATGTTGTTGCCAAACTTCTTGAGGACTTCGCGTAGATTCAAGCTGAGATTCTCAAAGGCCAGACAAAGATGCCCCTTGTGCTCGAAGTGACGCTCGAACTTGACAATATGCTTGCGATTTTCGGGATCGGCATCGTTGAGCTTTTGCAGAATGGCGATTTCAGTGAAACCTCCCTTCCTCAGAGCATCGTTATTCCGCATCATTTTGATGGCAACAAGCTTCTTGTTAGTGATATCGACAGCTTGCGCCACACCCGAAAACATGCCTTTACCCAAGGTTGATTGAACTTGATACCGACCGTTCATGATCTCGCCGATACGGATTTTGTAGTAACCATCTTTGTCGGCACCTTCCAGAATGCCGCCTTCGTTGGGTTGTGCTGGAGCAGTGGGGAGCATCTGGTCGTCTACGGCAAGACCAGCATGTAGCGGTTTGGGCGCGGCGAATTTATCTTCGTCAAACTCCTCTGCAAACATATCGAAGTCGTCGTCATTGTCAGTCGCGGGTTTGCTCGCGCTCTCGTCTTCATGAACCGGAGGTAATTCGGCCTTCTGGTCATGGTTCAAAATCTCCCCATGCGGACCGACATGGCCGTTACGACGCTCGTCCCTTAGCTCGTCCTCCCTCATATCAACCGTAGGATCGTAGTCTGCGGCCGAAGGTCCATCTTCTTCGTCGGCAATTCTAGAGTTGCCATGAGTATTGATAAGCTCTTGGTCGTTAGCAATATCAAGCGGGGCAGGTGACAAGCCTTCCTGTAGGCCGGGTGAACGGGGCGAGAAGACTGCTGCGTAAAAGAATCAGTGCATGTTCCTTCATGGACGTCAGATTGTTCTTACCATTCGGGGTGTTGTCAGAGGCAACTGGTGTGCTACCTCGTGTAGGAGTAGGGGATGGGCCGTTGACCCTCTCAGGCTGTAAAGCATGCACCAGCAATGGCGTCGCGGCTCGAGACTTTTGTAGGAGTTCCTGACGCCGACGCCGCCGTCGCTCAAGTTCCGCATCGATATCGACGGGTTTCTCTTCTTCAAACTCGTGTTCAGGCTCAGGCGCCTTGACCGAATTATCTGCGTGGGCGTTATCCGAGCCCTTTGTCATAGAAGCCGCATCAGATGAGGCAATACCTGTACTCTTGACTGCATTGTTTTCTTTATAAGCATCTGGATAGTCCCGGCCGAGCCTTGAATTGTTCTGATGGTGACTTGACCTATTACTACTGACGGCGGTTCCAATCGTGTCACGTCGCACTCGATCGGTATCTCGTCGGGAATGATCACCATGGTCACGTCCCCCCCGCGATGAACTGTACGGGGAGCGGCTGCGGTTTCTTGCTCGTTTATCGGGATAACGTTCGCGGTCAGAACTTGATGAACGGCCTCGATCGCGACTGTAATTTCGGTCTCTATCGTCGTAATGCAGATTCGCAGTTGATTGGCGGGCAGGCGGACGATCCTCATCGCCATAATACACGCGAGTACGGCGGTAGCTATCGCGAGGCTCTTCGTAGTGAACACGGAAACGTCGGGGGTCGGGGTCTACGCGACCCCCACGGTAGGAATCACGATCATCGTGAGAGCGCTTGTGGCCGCGAGGCGACCGGCTGCGTCGCGAAGTGGTAGGGTTGTGCCTCGAGCCGGTCTGATACTCAGGGGATCTTGAGCGTGAATAGCCAGCTCGAGCTCTGTCCATACGGTCAACAACAGGTCCATCAAGCTGAGGCAGTGAAGTTGCCTTCGAGTCTCCAATCTGGCTCTCTACTATTTCGCCCTCATCGGAACTGGATGGCGACGCCATCTTGCTTGCTCACTTTATTTTCACAGGATGCACACAAGTGCAAGCCGTTTCCAATCTTTGCGATAGCAGATAGTGTCAGCTTAGGAAAAAGAAGATATGTCAACGCGCAGAAAATTGGGCCGAACCGGAAAGTGTTTCTTCTCTCAACCCCGTCGCATCACGATGCTTCTGGTCGATTTGCCAATGGACAGGAGAGACCACTCGATTGCTTGGTCGAGGGCCGATCTTGCGGAGATAGAGAATTGTACTAAAACGGAACGAATATCGTGGCCCGTGGCGAGTACGCGACAAAAGGGAGTCGACCGTACAATGAAGAAAGGCGTTGTTGATTGATTGATGATGGGGATTGGATTGGGAAGAGGCTGAGGGAGACCGGGAGTCCCGGCCAGGGTTTGCAAAGAGACACCCATGGTAAGTACCAAGCAGTCCGTGCATTGTACAGTACCAAGAGCTACAGTGAAGATACCTACCTCCACAGTGGATCCGGGGGAGTTAAACCCCCTGGCTCAAGCATGTGCTACACCTCCAGCACGGTACTTGTACGTGCCGCGATGCCTACAGTAGGTACAGGGCACTGTGCACTCTGACGTGATTGTTACTGTGATGGCTTAAGGCCTACCAGGTGGGCGTCAGCTGACGCCACCAGTCCTACACTGACACTACATAATAGAGGCGATAGCGCTGCAAGCAAAGTTTCATGCCCCGCGACCGCAAACCTCTCGCGACAAGTTATTCCTCTGAAATCCATCGCCTTTGTTCGTTCTCTCCATCTCCAAACCGCCCGTTTCTATTATCACTTATCTAATATTCCACAGATCAGTCAAAATGGGTGGCCAGAACCGTGAAGGTAAGAAAATAAATGCATCGAATGTTTCGGTAGGCCGGCGGTGATGCTGACCAGCTTATCAGGTGGTAAGGTGAAGCCCTTGAAGGCTCCCAAGAAGCAGCAGAAGGACTTGGACGATGACGATCTTGCCTACCGCGAGAAGCAGAAGGCCGGTATGTCTCTCCGGACTCCATGAACTACTAAAGGCTTCGCATAGCTGACGAGCGAAAAGACGCCAAGGCCCGCGCTGAGATGGCCGCTAAGGCTGCCGGCAAAGGTCCTCTGACCAGCGGCGGTATCAAGAAGAGTGGCAAGAAATAAACACCTCGAACTCGACTTGACGGATACGCGACATCACGACGCCGATCGCGGCGTCACCCGGCCGACGATGTGACTTACACCGATAAACGGATCGCTACGACGTTTGGAATGTTAATGGATCGATGCTGGGAGTACTAGGTTGCTTGTTGGTATTTCTGCCGTAGCAGTCAATACATATTCATTGCAACTGCAGTCGACCGCATTGTTGCATGGCAGACACCGTCGCAGACGAGATATTGTCTGGGCTTTAAGCGTATATTCTTGCTAAGCCTACACGCTGGAATAGCTTCAGGGGCTTACAATAGACCTGCGATTTGTGACATCTGCTATCATACTAGATATATTGCCTGTAAGGCTAGTCTAGAGAACGCATCACAAGACTTGTGTGCGTGATTATCGAGGAGTTCACTCTCAGTTCGGGGTACAATACAACCGGTGCAGGACTTTTCGGAACATGAGAACTCAAAAGAAAACAGAAATGTGACAAGAAAGCTATCCAGATATCGAGTCGAAGCTGAACGACATTATGCGATATTCCAACGGGTTTATTTCTCAGGCTACCCAAACACCCCTGATTTTCTCCTGCGCATATATTCCGTAGAGCTCCTGCACCTGCACGAGGGATTACATCACATCACGCCAGCAATCGCAGCTGGCACCATCTGACACGGTATCCGATGTCCACTCCCCATCACACTCAACTGTTGACTTATTAATCACTCCGAGTACATCATGAGCAGCATCTTACCTCTGCCTAATACATTCATCTATATCAACTACATCTCAGAATGAGATACAAGTGATCTCATTCACTCAAAAAAAGAAAAATAATGCCAACTCCTCGGTAGTTCATTCACTCACACCCTCCCTCCTCATCTCCCCATGGCCTCACCCAACTCATCCGGCCCGCGCGAGCGCCGCCGGCGTCCCTCCGTCGTCTCAACCCTCACAGACACAGCCATAACAGCCGAGAAAAAAGTCTCATCAGCGCTCCTCCTTCTCTGGGACGAACTCCCGCACTGGCGGCGCGACAACGCCTTCATAACATCCGGCTACCGGCCCGGAAGCAACAGCTACCTGACCTCCTTCCTAAGCATCTTCAGCGTGCACAACGAGAGCGTCAACATCTGGACACACGCCATCGGCTCACTCGTCCTCGTGCCTCTCGCAATCCTGTATCTCTATGCGGAGATCGCACCGCGGTATCCGAGCGCGAGTCCGGCTGATGAGCTTGTCTTTGCGTGTTTTCTCGGCGGCGCGATTCTGTGTCTGGGTATGAGTGCGACGTATCATGCGCTATGCAACCATTCTGAGGCCGTGGCGAAGTGGGGGAACAAGCTTGATTATTCAGGCATTGTGTGTTTGATTGTGGGCAGTTATGTCCCGGCGTTGTACTATGGGCTTTTCTGTATGCCGGGATTGATGCAGATGTATCTTTATATGGTGAGTTTCCTTTAAGAGGAGAGGGGAGAGGGTCTCACTTGATCGTCCCAGAAAGAAATAAAGTGAAAAGAGATAAGAATCTAGAGGCACTGCTAACTCATATATTCCAAATAGATCTCCATCCTCGGTTTCGGCTGTGGTGTTGTGTCTTGGGTTGAGAAATTCAGGACTCCCCAATGGCGCCCATACCGAGCTGCGATGTTCGTGGGTCTGGGAGTCTCCGGCGTCGTTCCCGTGTGCCACGGTCTCAACATCTACGGGTATGAGTCCCTATGTGAGAGGATGGGATTGAACTGGATCCTGCTTGAGGGAGCGCTATATATCTTTGGCGCTTTCTTATACGCTGTAAGTTGAACCCCTGAGATTGCCAATTGGCGTTGCGTATCTATGGCGATTGATATTGATTGTGATTCAAGGTGCGTTGGCCTGAACGAACATCTCCAGGGACCTTCGACATTTGGGGTCACTCACACCAACTCTTCCATATCCTGATTCTACTTGCCGCTGCATCACACCTTCAGGGCATGGCGATGGCATTCGATTACCACCATGGTATTCAATGGGCTCAGGGGTGCTAGCGGTGGTCTACGATAAAGCTCTCTTCTGGAGACGCACTCATATGTGTATGTACCATTACAGCCCTTTAGAATTGTACATATGATAGAGCAAAAAAACCATGAACATTAAGCGATCAGCTTGAATTATTTATTATCTGCTATGTTCAGACAAGTTACCACGATCTCAGGTTAATTTCACAAACTCATGGTGGGAATTATCTGTAATTAGACAAGATCCAACTGCAAATGGTAGCACTTTGTAGACCGCCGCTCTAGTCTCTCGTCTGCCATAAATCGACCCTCACTCGGCCATCTCAACATCAGCATATTCCTCATCACTTGCATCCACCATATCGATATCCACATCCTTTTGCGCGTAGCGCGTGCCACCACCACCCCCTTTATTGCGCGGCTCCGCGCCAACATCCATAACCCGCACCAAACCAGACCCCATACCAACAGCAGTCCAACAGCCAAAGTAAGCGTTCGGGTTCCACGCCACGGCCGTGATACGGGTCAGCGGTTCATACAACACAATTGGGCCCGGACCCGTAATCGATGCTGTTTCCTCCTCCTCCTCGCCGCCGTCTGGCTGCGTCGAGGATTTAGCGCGGTACTTGACCCGTTTACCGTTGGGTTTTCGCTCCTTGCTGGCTTTGGCGTTGTTCGCGTCGTTTGTGCGATTCTTCCTCTGCGTCTCGGCCATTTTGACGCCAGTTGGATGCGTATTCGGCTCAGGTAAGAATCCATCCAGAATCCGGCACGTTCCGCGAATTTTTATATCCTTGTCTTCTTCAAACTCAGGGAGCACCCGATTGGAGTATTCGTGTTGGAAGAGCTTTAGTTTGAGAGTCTTCTCCCTGTGACTCGTTAGTTTGCGCAGGACGTTGAAGATCCATACGCTGCCGTCGGTGGTTCCGGCGAGGAAGTATGGCTGGACGGAGCCTATGCTAATGCACGTCGGCTGGCCATTGACAGTAATGAGATGGCGGCATAGAGGAAATCCTCGAGCGGGCAGGAATGTTAGGTTGGGGTTTCCGGCGAATGCGGATGGCCACATTGAGGCAAACCCTCTCATATGGGTACTCCAAGAAAGGAGATTCGATTGTAACGATACCAGAATGTTCGGGTGGTAAGTCGTCTCCGAGCAAGGACGTCTCAGATCGGTAACTGCTACAACACCGCCTATGGGTATCGTCGAAACGAGGAATGGGTCGGAAGGGTAACCAGAGACAATATCCATGATAGCAGTGGAGTGGACGGGGTGTCGCTGTAGCATTCGAACAGGGGAAAGCGAATAGACGATAACGGAGCCGTCCGAGCAACCAGCTGCGATGCGGTTCATATTGATCCACGTGAAACATGTGAATTCGATCGGGGATTCGGGAGGGGGCTGAAGCCAAATCCTCGGCTCCTCGACTTCTCCTGTAACACCCCTAGTCAGTGACAAGCCAGCAGCAGCGGCATTGAAGCAACTTACTGAATATTTCTCCTGCGTCACTGGAAACTTCATTATACTGAATGTTCATAACTCCAAGGTTGCCATTGGTACACAGCACAGCGAGTAACTGATAGCAGTGATAATACGGTACGGGACACCACTGTATCCTCGACACGCAGGCCCACGGGCCGCACATCAATCGAACCAATTCTGGGGCGTGTCTCGAGGGTCGATCGATGCCAAACTGATCTTTCATTGATTCAAACCGGAAGACATGGATTGCGAATCCTTTCTCTTTGGATTCACTTGAGTCATCCCTGTTGCTTGAGTATTCTTGGTCCGAGAAAGGGTTGACAGCGATGGCCAAGAGCTGGGCTGCTTTGCTGGGCAGCCAAGCCATAGATACTGGAATTCCAGCAACGTCCAGAAGCCAACCTCCATTTACCGTTTTTTCATCGTCCATGTCCACGATAGGATGGCCGGCATCTGACAAAAGTATGGGATTGCCGTAGCTGATGCGGTATGGCTTTTGATCTGTGACATGGCCCAAGAACACCACCAACTCCTCCCGAGCCAGTGGGATGAAACGACGGAAAGCTGTATTTCTGTCGATGAGGACAATTCTCTGCTGGGCGGCCTGATACCTCGATCCACCCCTAACTAGTTTAATGTATTTGGCTCGCTGCGAAGTCAAAAAACGGGCGGGCATCCAACCACTGTGTGCTCGGTCTTGCTGAAGTCGCGTGATCAGCTTGGGTGGAATAAGCTCGTGATGCCACCACAACTTGAGGAAGTCCGCGATGATAGCCCTCCGGTCCGGCTTGTCGCCAAACCACCAGTCAACAAGTTCGTAAAATCGAGTCCACCTTTTAATAGGTCCTATGTAGGTCCGGGTCCACCTCTGACCGGGATCAGATGGGTAAAGAGCCACCTCAGTGAAGGGCTTGGGCTTATCCGATTCACTGGTTGGAGCTTGTTCCAACTGCGCAGGCTTGCTTGCGGCTTTGGCCTTGCCCTTGGTCTTGGTATTGGCCTTGGCCTTGGCCTTGGAAGCTCGACGACGACGACGATGAGGCTTGATTGAGTCCTCCTCATCGACGAATTCGTCTGCGCTCTGCTCGCTTGCCTGGGCGAGTGCTTCTTCGCGAATGGCAGCGAGATCCTCATCTGACGTTGACTCTGTTTCTATCAGAGCGCTGTCATAGTCGGGTTCGACATAGCGCTTATCCTTGTTCGCTTCGCGTAGCTTCATGGTGCAGGTACTGCGTGGGTACAGTACATAAGGACAAGGTAGGTAGAATGATTCTCGGCCGGGGTTTTCTTACTCGGAGACCAAAGGCCGGGACTCGAAGAATGCCGGTCTAGGTGTTCCGTATTCCGTACTGTTACAAGCAATGCACGAGGTTTGCTGCGAGCTCCGCTTGTGAGGGGCCCGGAGTTACCAAGCATGCATTCCAGGTTACCTAGCTTGCTGGAGATCACCTAACCCGTTACCAGTTACCAGCTCCTCGGAAATTGCGCGAGGGGGCGACGGATGGTTGCTAATTGTCGCGAGCCGACACGGGTACGAAATTCACTCTGTAGGTATTGTTGCTTGAAGATTAGTAGGTATCTGGTGCGACTGATAAAAGATAGGAGGATTCGTTGTAGGTGGTGGTTAGGTAGGTAGTTGTTCTCGTCAAGACTTCAAAAATGTATGTCCGGACAAAAATGCAGTGTCGGTACGGAAGACCGTCAGTGTACTACGGATTAGAGGCTAAAGGGACGTATGGGTACCCACCACGGAGCAGGTACGGATTACGGAGGATGTGCGGATGACGAGTGGGTATGCGCTTATGTAGTGTACTTCTTTGACGCTACGCACTTAGCGAGCATTATCTACCTACACCGTAATTGGATTAGGCGGGTGCTGGTTCACCACGCTAAACCACTAGGGAACAGTAGATACCAAGACAGGTTAAAGGTCTACCGTTTGCTTCATTTCCGCACGCCGCAAAGAGTCGTGAACTGTTTACGGATTAGGCTATGTTAGGCAACTGCTTTTAGTTGCATACGTAGGACTACGGATTGCCGACATGGAGTGACACTCCGGTTGGTACCTAAAGTGAAGGTACCGGAGGGGTAGCAGGCAGGACCAACTCCCTCCAACTTCTTGCATCATCAGGTTGCGCCGTGGACATGAGTCTTCCCTACGAACGAAACTGTTACGCATAAACAAGGTACGAGCACATCATCTCGCCGTCTCAGCCGAAACACCCAGGCGATTTGCTACTCCTGTGATGGCTCTGCCCATCCACAACACGCCGCGGATTGCTTCCGTACGCTATTCCATAGGTATCTCGCACCTACGAGTATCCCAGTCCTGCACCCGTGAGCTACGAGTACCTACATTCCGACCCTGTAAACACCTCCCTAAGATTTCTAGGCCGTCATGGGTTCGGACATTTTTCCTAAATCGCCATCGTAGCCCTGCCTCCGTACGTGGAGACGAGCACATGGTCTCTCTCTCACTCTCGAGGTACGGTATTCCGCACGAAAGTAATCCATCCCGTACAACTGCGAATGCGTACATAGTCCGTTCACAAAGTGCCATGCATGGATGATGGGACGGGTAGGTATTGGTAATGGCCATTCCCTCTCTGTTTCGAATCAGGGGAATTCCTCTTGTCAGCAGGGACGTTACATCGCTGCGGCTTGGCCTACCCTCGTCGAGTCCTCGTGCTCTCCACTCGCATCTTCGGAATACCTACCTACCCAGTGAGTAGGTAACTCCCTGCTGCGCGCTCTGTCGGGGTAGGGTAGTTGAGACATGGGTTCCATGCCGTCCCTTTTGGAAGCCCTGCGCGGGCGCTATTATGGTCTTCTTTTTTTCCAATGTTTAATGTGTCTGCCTACCGACCTGCTTCGTTTGCGCGCATTCTTAACCTTTGCCATCCTCTTTTTCACATACCGTCATACATGTGATTTTGGCATCCCTTCGTGGAGAATAACCTCATCTCTGTTCTGATGCCAAAAGACTCACGCTATGGAAGAAGCTGCCGCAGTCGGCAATCTTAACGCCGTGGAGAGCATATTGCCAAGCCTACTGCTGAGCTACGATCAGACAGTTCCCCTCCATGAAAGAGCCGCCCCGGGAGCCAGTACCATCCTCGATCGGTCTATACGTGCCGCCGCCTCACATGGCTGGTTCGACGTCACCCGCTTCTTCATAGCGCAGGGCGCTGTTATTGACGATGCCCTCATCTGTGCCGTTATTAACTCTGGCTCCATCGAACAATGCGAACTGCTCTTAAGGCACGGTTGGGATGTCAACCGTAGTTACATCAGTGCTTCTGGCGACTGGCACTTTTGTACTCCCCTACGGTAGGCTCAAGATATCTTATTTACACCTGATCGCAGCTCACATCTTTTCAGCGCAGCACTTGGGGACATCCAGCTCTGTCGCTGGTTGTTAGCGCATGGTGCGGATCCAAACCAATCCGAGTACGGCTTCACACCCATCATGGTCGCCGTTCGCTTTCACTCTCCAGAAGTGGTCCAACTTCTCATAGATTATGGCGCCGACCCCAAGACGCCGATGCTCCTTCACTCTACAGCCAGCGCCTCGAACAAAGCGATAAAAGAGGCCTACCCTAACCGTGAGGACCAAGACAGGATACACGTGATGAAAATACTGCTTGATAACGGCGCCGATGTCAACGAGATGGAGCCAGACCCGAAATCGCGGCCGCGCGACGATCTCCGCCGCAGACGGACGATCGACACTGGCACACCGCTCCACTACGCGGTGGCCGCGAGTAATCCCATTACCGTGAGCTTCCTGCTCGCACACGGGGCAAATACGAAACTCCCCAGCTGGTCAGGACATACGCCTCTCCAGGCCGCGGAGTGTTTGGAAAACAGGTACATTGCACACATTCTAAGATTGTACGGATAAAGAGTTATGACTGGGTATTCTATCTTTGCATTTTAGACGGGACTGGGGGAGGGATATGTCGTTACGAAAGCAATTTTTCCCATGTATTACTATCGGCGGGCATTTGTCTACTGGAGTTGTTTGATGTTTTTTGGAGGACGAACGGTTCGCAAGACTCAGTTCGAGAGTCTTAATATATTCGATCTAGTTATCTGATGACTTGCTCATGCGCTCATGATGGGAGGAGTTGACGCAAGATATCCTAATCTTTTCCCAACTAGGGGGGTTTAGATCCGTTGGAACCCTTTATATCCGTGCACTATGAAGACCATGAACCATTTATGATGAATGCGCCGTTGGAAATATTAGATATTTGACTACAGCCGGGCGAGGGAGACATAGAAATAGCGTCTGAGGGTCATAGGGATGACAAGCATGGCAGACAGTTCACAGCTCTGGAAGAGAGGTGCAACAGGCGTTGAATATAGCACCATGGTGTCGTACCGTCTTCGTGACCACTCATGCCATTTGACACTCTCACTCTCCAGCTTGTTTCATTTTTTTGGTATTTCACAGACACAGATGATGAATCTTGTGACGTGAGACTTGCCCATTAGTACTACAGCCAAGAGCCTCTCCAGTGCCTCGCACATTCGCAACGGCAACATCGCCTTGTTTCTCATGTCTACACTGCCAGCCCTACCAGCCCACCTAGTTTTGGATCTATGGTCAAGTGTAAATGCGAATCTTGACCCCTTGTGAAGTGTGAGGCGCATTTCTCCTCGACGGCATGATCCATTCTGTTTTGTGATCATTTCTCGGCCTCTTCCGCCATCAAAGGAATTAATGTCGCACCTCGGTCTGGCATCTTGTCTTACGCAAAGACGCGGGTAGCCGGGTTGATCACGATATCATTCAAAACTACATCGTCCCTGATCGCCTTGGTCACCTACTTCACAACGCAGGCCGTAAACCCGTTGAGAGGCTGAGCATGGAAGTCCGCCAATTAATACTCAACGCTCGTCAGTCATACAGCCATGAGATATGTCCGACCTGGCAATGAGTTGCGATTGGGTTGGGAAGCGTACTATGAAAAGCTTGACGGGAAAGGAAAGGAGGCGGGGAATGGGAGTTGAGAGACACAATGAGCCACCACGGGAGTGGCTGTGACCAGTTAGAATATTTCCATGCAGCGTCAGCAATAGGCGCATGAAAGGAGAGCAATTTTTTCGTGACAATCATAAAGTGGGCGATTCCAAGTGGTTTAGGTAGGTAGGTGACACGGAGGGGAGGGAACGGTAAGCAGGTTTGTGTACTCGTACCGGTACTGCTGGCCTGGTGAATCGACTGTGTCCGTACATGTGTCTGGGTCTCCCATGTACGGAAGTGCGATTTAAAAGTTCTGCGTGCCAAGGTTTATAGCGTGGACGCCAAGACGTTAGTGTACCGGCTAATTATGCCTCATTTAATGCATAGAATTCACTTAGTAGAGCTTTCTCTATAGTATGCATCTATAAATAGCAACGAAACTGGTGGACTATCGCACGCCTCCTGAGCGTGCGATAGACCAGCTATCTTATTCGACTCGCGGCCTTGCAAGGCGTTCTATCGCTCTCCTCTGGTCCCGACCCGCCCTATCGCTCGCCTCATGCCACCTCTGCGCCCTATCGCTCGCCTGGTGCCACTTCTGCAACCTATCGCATCCACCGATCGCTCGCCTCGGGCCCCTGAATCGTTCTATCGCTTCCACCGATCGCTCGCCTGGTGCCACCTCTGCGCCCTATCGCTCGCCTCATGCCACTTCTGCAACCTATCGCTTCCACCGATCGCTCGCCTTCGGGCCCCTGAATCGTTCTATCGCTTCCACCGATCGCTCGCCTGGTGCCACCTCTGCGCCCTATCGCATCCACGATCGCTCGCCTTCGGGCCCCTGAATCGTTCTATCGCTTCCACCGATTGCTCGCCTCATGCCACCTCTGCGCCCTATCGCATCCACGATCGCTCGCCTTCGGGCCCCTGAATCGTTCTATCGCTTCCACCGATCGCTCGCCTGGCGCCACTTCTGCGCCCTATCGCTCCCCCCTATCGCTCCCCTCTCGTCGCTTAGACATCCTATCGCTCCCCCCTATCGCTCTCCTCCGATCTTTAAAGGCGCTCTATCGCTCTCGTATAGGCAAAGTAAACTGCTTGACGGGTCGCCCACGCGGTCTTTTGGGCCCGAATGCGTTGCGACCTTCGATATATTCGTTCCCGCCCTCTAATTCTAAAACTCGCTTGACGTGTTCAGGGATTCGTTCAATCCACGCCTGTATCTGCGATTGCTGAAGGTCATCCCATGCCTTGGTCCACTTCGCAACAGCTTCAGCCCTGTTCTTAGGTGGACCGTAGCGGGTCGTCTGACGCTTCATCCAAAACCAGCAAGGTTCAATAGCGTTGAGGTCAGGAGAGTTGCCGCACCAGACCATGCGTTGGACGTTGGCGATATCGTAGAAGTGCTGTTGAATACGATGGCTGTGGCTAGGAGCTTTATCTTCTTGCACAACGGTGCCTGGGCGAGTCGCCGCCACCTCGTGTGCGAAGGGGAATAGCTTTGGATGCAGTATCTCCTTCTGGTAACGCCACCAATCTATTCCGCCGCGTTTGCTTCGTTCCAGCTTGCCTTGCTTTTGAGTAAAGCGCCAAGTTGGCTTGCGGCCAGGCTTCGGTTTTTCCTCCCTCTCCCTTGCGACCTTCGCCTCCCAGGCTTGTCGATGCATGGGCTCAAACTCATCATTGAGCTGTTGGATTGCCTTCAGCGATTCGGCCTTCTCTCGTGGAGATTCTTTATTCCAACAGTGGCAGGGGCCTTTGAAGTCATAGGAAAAACAGCCCCAAAACTGGAATTCGGAGTACCCCCTCCAACGCTCGCGTACGCAGGTCTTCACCGCCGCTTCGTCAGATTTCCGCCATATACGATATCCTCCTCGGCGAACGTTGAGGCAAACTGCTGTCTCGTCAGTCCAAATAACTGCTTTCCAGTCCTCTAGAGTCCAATCCTTATGCTGCAAACACCACTCTAATCGCTGGACCCTCATCTTTTGTGACAGGCCTGGTTTGCGAGTTGGCTTTGTTTTCGAATAGCCTGCGTGCTTGAGGATGCGGCGAACTGTTGCCGGGGAAACATCGATACCCTGTTCATGCAGGTCGACGGCGAGGGTAACACAGGACTTCTCCCGGCCAGCCCTTGTATGCTCAACGTGTTCAATGATGGCTCGACGAGTCCTTGACGTATCCTTGCTTGGGCGACCAGGCTTAATCTCCTGGAACCACTCATCTTTGACCACAATCTGCAGGCAGTTTGGATCAAAGCCCCGTTTCACAGCCTTTGCGTATATACGGTTGACTTGGGAATCCGATAGGCCGCATAAGGTGGATATTTCACGACCAGTCAAGCCTCCGCCAAGGGGCGACTTCAGGAAGGTGATAATCGCCTGCGTCGCAACGTTTGCGTGGTGCTTCATGTGAGCGATAGGTTGAGGGAAGTGTGTAACGTCAAACAACGGATATGCCGCGACCAATCCACAAGATGCTCGAACTTATCAACTGTGCCTTCATTTTAATCTTGCAGCGTGGCGTCTGCTTACCCATGAAGCCGCCCGCCATGCTGCGTCAACGTAGCGGTCAAGACGCGTCAATATTGAACGCGAACCACCAAGATACGCGATTCGGCTGCCAAACAGAGACGCGTTGAAGTCGAGACTCTCGATTCTGCCACAATTCAACAACACAATACAAAAGTTCCTATGAGTTGTCATTTTGAACCACAGAATAGCGACGACGATTTGTTGAGAAAGCGCCCAGGAGTTGCTGAGTTCCCCGAGGTCCCCGAATAGAATGAAGTCTCCAGAGGGCTTTTGCAGTCTGTCTGTATTAATATTTGTCACTTATAGCTGCCACAAGGTATGGAAGAATCTCCCACGCGTCCGATAGCACGCACTCACACGTACGATAGCACGCACATGTGTTCGATAGCACACAGACATGACCTATCGCACGCCTACACGACCGGTCGTAGGCACCGATCGCACGCACAAACGACCGATAGCACGCACACATTCCATACTACGTACACGTATACAATGCGATAGCACGCACACGTCCGATAGCATGGACGAGGATGGAATGCGATAGCACGCGTACATTCGATGGGCAGACGTGCTCAATGCGATAGGCCGCTTCTGTGGTCAATCCGATCGGCCGCTGCCTTGATGTGGTCAATCCGATCGGTCACTGCCCTGCTGCGATAGGCCGCTGCCCTGATGTGGTCAATCCGATCGGTCACTGCCCTGCTGCGATAGGCCGCCTCGACCCCTGGTGAGATCATCCGATCGGTCGCTGCCCTGGTGTGGTCAATCCGATAGACCACTATAATAAGGGCTTCTCCGTCAATGGACTGGCATCAAAGCTTCCCTCCGTCGTCCCTTCTAGAGTCTCGTCAAAATTCTGTTAAACAGCCAAGCACAAACCAAGCACTTCAGCTTTTCCCACAATCAACATGAATCCCAATTTCCACCCCGAACATTTCTTCCTTATGATGGCAGCGCGGGATACACACAGCCGTATCCTAAGTTTTTTTGATCTTGACTTTGCGGAGAGCATCTTTGGCGAGGAGCGAATACGGCCTCTTCGAGAGGCGATCCGGGAACCAAATACCGCCCTCCTGGATTCCTTCATGGCGGCATCACGGGAACGAGACGCACGGCGCCGTGAAGACCACGAACGCCGTACGCTCGATATCGAGTCAAACTTCCCTGCCGCCCCCGCCGCCGCTCCCCCCGCTGCTCCCCCCGCTGCCCCCGTCGCCCCCGCTGCCCCCGTCGCCCCTGCCGCCCCCGTCGCCCCCGTCGCCCCCGTCGCCCCCGTCGCTCCCAACGGGTCCAACGGGTCCAACACCAACCCTGATGCAGATAAACGCTGCTTCCGGTGTGATCAGAGCGGCCATCGGGCATCAAGATGCCCCACGAGGGGCAAAGCGGGGATACCATCAACGTCAGGGCAACCCGACGTTCCCATCACCCAGCCCGCCTCCTCGCTGGGTCAGGCAGACTCCAAATCTGCCTGCCACGACAATCAGGCGCCAACCACCACGGCGCCTTCTAATGACCCTGCGCCGGCTACCGCGCCGGTTGCAGATGCGATCGCACGCCCCTCCCCTGCTCCTCCTTCTGCCCCCGTTCTCTTCTCCTTCGGAGCCATCAACGGCTTCCGATCTTTCAATTTGCCCGCCACGCCTGCACACGACCCCACAACTACGCCAGTCATGCCTCCCATGGCGCGTAGGCAAGGCGCGGTGCTGAACAACGTCAAGGTTGATCAGCCACAGGTGTTCAGGGAAGCCTCCTCTAATCCAAGGCTGACTGGCGCCCCCATTGGTGCGGATCCGATGGAATTAAGGGGAAAGAAGAGGACGAGTGGCACCAACTAGGCTTCTGCAACGCGGTAAAAGCGTTATAGGAGCTTCAACGCGGTAAAAGCGTTGAGGCACGCCACTGGCATCAGGGGAGTTGGGTGGATTTGGTCGTCATCCCGCTACGTAAGTGTTGCGATTCTTCACCTGTGATATCTATCTGCTAACCCTTGTTCCCTTTTAGTTGAACGTTGACGTGGTAAAAGCGTTTACGGGCAATTCGGTATCGAGCTCGCGGTTGGTTCTTGGCATTGGAGTTCAGGTCGTGGATTTGGTATCGTTCGTTGCATTCGGCTGACTCTTGAATCCTAATCCTCTTTAATTTTGCCTATTGACACGGACGCGTGCGATAGAAGGACTGAGCATCAGTCGCCCTATATAGTAGAGGCGGGCGGGGGTGCCCAAATCTGCTATATAGAAGGACTAGAAAGTCATCCAAGATCCGTTTTGACGTAGAGGATCGGCGGGTCTTGGAGGGCTGGACGGTCGTTGATACTTTCGTTGAGAGGAGCAAGAGTCGTTTGTAACGTGATGGTATAGTTACCTCAAAGGTCGTTGTTTTTACTAGGGCAATATGGAATATGAGTTGCAAAGTTGATTCCCTGATTGCCATTTTGAATGTGATGAATACCTAATTAAGGCGAGCGATCGGTGGTATTAAGCTAATTGGAAGCGGTCTATCGCTTGCTGGATTCGCGAACCGTGCGATCGGTTGGAATTAGAAGCGGCCTATCGCTTGGCGATTTCAAGAGCCGTGCGATCGGTTGGCACTGGAAGCGGTCTATCGCTCGACCTTGCAACGAGGCGTCCGATCGGTTGGCACTGGAAGCGGCCTATCGCTTGGCGATTTTAAGAGCCGTGCGATCGGTTGGCACTGGAAGCGGTCTATCGCTCGACCTTGCAACGAGGCGTCCGATCGGTTGGCACTGGAAGCGGCCTATCGCTTGGCGATTTTAAGAGCGGTGCGATCGGTTGGCACTGGAAGCGGTCTATCGCTCGACCTTGCAACGAGGCGTCCGATCGGTTGGCACTGGAGGCGGTCTATCGCTTGACGAAGTTGTAGATCGAAGTGACACACTGATATTACCTTTTCAATTAAGCTATGAGATACTCCGAATCTACATGTGATTCCATTACGAATTGAGGCCGTACAAGTCCTTGTTGCATGCATTCTGTAGGACAAACACACTTACAAACTTATTCCGTAGTTATTTACCCCCCTACTCGTCGAACAGGTGGTCCAGAATCCGACCGGAGGATTGGTGTTGAAACTCCTCACCAACAGACGAGAGCGGCGAATCTGACGTCTCTCGGGCCTCTTGCCTGCCAGTACCCTCTTGCGTGCCAGCGTCTGACATTGGGGACACACTCGGGGTACGCCCTTCTGTTTTGCGTTTTTTGAAGATTGGTTGTTGCATAGGGCTGAGGCTTCGTCCCTGCTCATCATGTGACAAGTCTGGCTGAATGCCACGAAGCCTACCGGAACGCCTGGTGGGGGGCGGCGTCAGAGTTGGCAGGGGTTTTCTGCGACGTTTGGGCGGGGTGGCGGCTGGCTGCGAAATCGTGGTGGATGACGCTGTTTGCACTTCCGCAATGATACCCGCAACGTTGGCAGCAGCGTCAGCCATCACGATGTCTGACTGGTTTGCCACTGCAGCGTCAGCCATACCGACGTTAGGAGTATCAACTGGAGGTTGAACAACGGGAGCGATCGCATTATCATCCGCATGAGCGATAGGCTGGTTGCCATCCTCGTCAGGGCGTGCGATCGAATTATCAACCATAGGTTTGCTGCCATCCTCGACGTCAGGGCGTGCGATCGCACTATCATCCGCATGAGCGATAGGCTGGTTGCCATCCTCATCAGGGCGTGCGATCGGATTATCAACCACATGTTTGCTGCCATCCTCGTCAGGGCGTGCGATCGCACTATCATCCGTATGAGCGATAGGCTGGTTGCCATCCTCATCAGGGCGTGCGATCGGATTATCAACCATAGGCTGGCTGCTATTCTCGTCAGGGCGTGCGATCGCACTATCATCCGTATGAGCGATAGGCTGGTTGCCATCCTCATCAGGGCGTGCGATCGGATTATCGACCATAGGCTGGCTGCTATTCTCATTAGGGCGTGCGATCGGATTATCGACCATAGGCTGGCTGCTATTCTCATTAGAGCGTGCAATCGCACTACTAATTGTATGAGCGATCGCATCGTTATCGATGGAAGAGAGCTCGATCGGAATACCTGGGCGCAAGACCCGTACCATCGCATTGACGAAGTCAGCGATCGCATTGGTATCGGGGAGAGCGATCGCATTGTTTTGGATGGGGGAGCGTGCGATCGGATTGTTTTGGATGGTGGAGCGTGCGATCGCGCTATTGCCCGTTTGGGTTGACGGGGCACCCGACCCTGGCCCCTGTGCGATCGGATTGTTAAGTTCCTCAAATGGTCTGGGATCGACAATGCCGTCGTTTGCAGCCTCCTGGAGTTCAGAAAAGCGAGCGATAGCTTGACTATCTGGCTGGCCAGCTGAATCTGACGAGGTGCGCACGACAGCAGCGTCGCCAGTCATCTCAGTAGGAACGAGACTTTCGTCCTGTTCAGCAAGAACGGTATCCATCTCCTCCTCCTCTTCTTCCCCCTCGTCTTCGTCCTCGTCGTCATCATCATCGTCGTCAAATTTGAATAGATGTTGTGATTGTCTAGAATTGCCGCCCGGTGGGTCCCTGGCAATGAGTATTTCGTCGTCATCATCATCGTCGTCAAATTTGAATGGATGTTGTGATTGTCTAGAATTGCCGCCCGGTGGGTCCCTGGCAATGAGTACTTCGTCATCATCATCATCGTCGATAGGAGAAGAGTCAGCTTCCTCTATGATCTCAAGGTAGTTGCGGAAGGCGTCTCGCAGGAATTGACGGTTCTCCTTTCCAATATTGAAGAAATGGTTCAGCGGCGACTCCGTGGTGGCAGGCAGAAGTTCTCTAACACGAACCACGGTGCTCACGACTACAGACACAGCAGTTAGTTCCCGTATGAGTGTTTGCGCGAGAGTATCCTTACGGCTACAGTCCCCTTCCTGGCCGTTGTAAGCACATCCGGCACAGTAGGGATTGCCGGGGGCGATGACGCAGCAGTCCCATAAGTTCTGATTCCTGCTGCAGCGAGTGCAGGGAGTATCGGCTTCCAAACCAGAGACTTGTTGCAAAGCAGCCTTGACGTTCCGATTGGCGGCCGAAGATCCAACAGGCATACCAAAGTCGGCACGGCGTGTGCTGCGTGGATTGTATACCAGTGGACGAAAGGCGGTAAGATCCAGCAAATGCTGAAGCGACGAGGCAGTTGGTCGACTTGGGAATCGTGCCTTGACGACATCGTAGGTCTTGACAACAGTCTCCCATGCTGTTGGGGTCCTGGCTTCACGTTTTTTGGGCATGGCGATGGCGGTAGTTTGAGGGCGTTCACCAAGAAGAGTTGTAGGTGGTTGAGTTGTGGTTGCCAGTGAGTAGAAGTGCTAATAACTTGACCCCTCCCCAATCCGCCTTCAAATGCTTAAGAATGTGACAGCGATAGAACGTCACATCACCCATATTGGTACACGTGAGCGGCAACGAGGTACCTTTTACTTCTATGATAGACCTATAGAGCGCTAAAAGCTTATATAAGTACGTCACTAGGGCTCACTGGTACCTTGCGACAACGTGGCTGGAGATATTGAGTCAGGAAGGGAGGCGGCCGGTCGCTCGCTCTAAAAAAAGCTTGTGCGATAGCTCTGCCAGACGTCGACCTATCGCTTTACCAGTCAACCTATCGCTTTACCAGTCAACCTATCGCTTTACCAGTCAACCTATCGCTCACCAAGTCAACCTATCGCTATCTAAGTCGTCAACCTATCGCTTTACCAGTCAACCTATCGCTCTACCAGTCAACCTATCGCTTTCAAAGTCGTCAACCTATCGCTCTACCAGTCAACCTATCGCTTTCAAAGTCGTCAACCTATCGCTTAATCAAAGTCGACGACCTATCGCTCACCAAGTCAACCTATCGCTATCTAAGTCGTCAACCTATCGCTCTACCAGTCAACCTATCGCTCTCCGATAGGTTGACTGATAGGTTGACGACTTTGAAAGCGATAGGTTGACTTGGTGAGCGATAGGTCGACTTGGTGAGCGATAGGTCGACTTGGTGAGCGATAGGTCGACTCGCCATATGCTTATACCGGGTATCTTGGCGTACGCACTAATGCATGCAGTTGGCGTGCTAGCGCACGCAGAATTATTAAATCGCACTTCCGTACAACCCCACATGTATCGTGAAGAAGAAGACATGGAGTTGTCAACTTGTTCAAAAGAGCCCAAAGACACCGCTCGCGTCAACTTGATCCGAACTCACGCACCTCACGCTTATCGCATTGAAACATGTACTCTCGACCTCGTGCCGATGATGACTTTGCATACGATCCCGCTGGCTGAGTGAGTCCGGTGCAGGTAGGGGCTACCTCGACGAGCGTCGACCTTTGGCTAGCTCTTCTTTGAGCTAGCGCACGAACATGTGGAATCGCACTAACGACCCCCTTTCAAGTCGGCCCCCTGTTCCCTCTTCCGTCCCCACAGATTCCAAAGATTCGTCGTGTAATCGTCTAATCGTGGGCTGATACTAGGTAGATAGCCATGCAGCTTGTCTGAGTAGCTACATGCATACATATTGTTATTTTCTCCTTCGTTGGCTCATTCTTTTTTTGCACATTCCTTTATCCCTTCACAGCCAACCATCCTCATGGATTCCATCGTCGTCAGTCCGGAATTGACGCCGGCTGACTTGCTGGTTCTGAAGAATCTAGCCCGTGATCTCCCTACCACAAGCCCGGCTTCGACTGCGAAGAGCACCGGTTCATCCGCTAGTGCTGTCTCGGAATCCAAACCTCTGAATGGAGGCATGTTTCAATACAACATCTCTTCACCTCGAGAATGAGAATCACTAACACAATGCCCTGCAGGTCTCACTCACAAGTCCTCTGGGAAATCCGAGGAGGAGAATGCGCGCGACATCGCCACGCTCCAAGGCCAGAACAGCCCCTCGAGCCCAGACTTCGAGCCTACCATCTTCTCATCATGGGACGTGAAGGATCTCAAGTCCCGCTTACCGGTGGGCGTGTACGAGTACTTACTCCTGCCCTACGTCTCCTGGGCGCAGAAAGTCGCGCGCTTTGAGACAGACGTGGTCATGGTCACACACATCCTCATGCACTTCACCACCTCCCTCCCGAGTGCCCTGTGGCTGTTCTACCGCTTCTCCTACGTCCACGCCGTCCTCCACGTGGCGATGCAAGGCTGGTATATCGGTGCCTACACGCTCTTGCGACACCAGCATATTCACCAGCGCGGTGTCCTCGCCAAGCGCTCCTGGGTGGCGGTCTTTGATCATCTCTTTCCTTATATCATGGATCCCCTGATGGGCCATACCTGGAACAGCTACTTTTACCACCATGTCAAGCACCACCATGTCGAGGGCAACGGACCTGACGATCTCTCGTCTACGGTCCGCTACCAGCGTGATAATATCTGGCATTTCCTCCACTACGTCGGACGTTTCTACTTCTTCGTCTGGCTGGACTTGCCGCTCTATTTCTTCCGCAAGGGCCGGTATACGACGGGTTTGCGCGCTGCGTTCTGGGAATGGTCCAACCTGATCGCTATCTTCTTCATGCTCCGCCTCAGCTTCAAACCGACGCTCTTCACGCTGCTTATCCCGCTACTCGTCATGCGGCTCGGTCTCATGGTGGGAAACTGGGGCCAACACGCGTTCGTGGATGCTGATGAGCCGGACTCGGATTATCGCTCGAGTATCACGTTGATTGACGTCCCGGTATGTTTTTTTTTCCCTCGCACCAGTTATTTTCGTGTGAAACTAATATTGATCCCAGAGTAACCGCTACTGCTATAACGACGGCTACCACACGTCGCACCACCTCAATCCCCTGCGTCACTGGCGCGATCACCCCGTGCATTTCTTGCAAAGCAAGGATACGTATGCTCGCGAACACGCGCTTGTGTTTCATAATATCGATTATCTTATGATTACGGTTCGGCTTATGATGCGGGATTATGAGACGCTTGCGCGTTGTCTTGTGCCGATTGGGGAGCAGGTGGGTTTGTCGATGGAGGAGCGGGTTACTATGCTCAAGAGGCATACGAGGAGGTTTAGTGAGGAGGAGATAAGGGTTAAGTTTGGTGTTGTGAAGGCGAAATAGTTGAGTTCTATAGATGGATGGTGATAGAGGGGGTTAGATGGGTAAAGGGGATAGAGGACTGACTGGTTAGAATAGATATTGGTAATGCGAGATGGGATGGGGTGAAAAGCTTGTTGTGAATAGAGCGTTTCGTTTCGCGATCTTGAGTGTGGCGATGGGAATGTGTTGTAGATGGGAAGACAGGATCGGTACTGCAAGGACGCGGCGTGGCGTAGGATCAACAGAGTCGCAGTTAAGACATTCGGCTATGCATGGATGGCTACAGGCTCGCTTACTATCCCTGCTTCAGGTACGATTCGGTTGCCAAGAGTGTCTAGAACCTGGACTGCTACTGGCGTGGTTGTGAACTTCTCATTCTCATGTTTCGGATAGGAGTTGAAAACATTCATCAGGAAATACTTTTGACTTGATCAAGGACCATCGTTATCATGAAAGACACATCTAAGCGATCTACATCAGTCATCAGTCATCATCTTATCATAACCTTCATCCCATCCCATCTCAACCATCCCATCATGACCCTCATCTCCCAGTCTTTACGGAAGTCTCAAGAAAACCTCAAGCAACTTCTCATAATCCGGCGTTCCAAGCCCGGTAACAGGATCCCACCCCGGAACCGCAGGGAACCCATCCGTCCCACACCCAGGATTCCCACCAACCGTAATATCATTAAACGCCTCCGGATGCGCATACAGCGTCGGATTCAAAAACCCAATCGGCCCCTTCCCCCTCTCCAACCTTGCCTCATTCAACAACGTAACGATACCCGCAAAGATCGGCGCAGACGCACTCGTGCCCCCCACCCCGCTCGTCGTCCCGTTCCAGACTGTAGCCACGTTCAACCCGATCGCCGCGACGTCAGGGAACCCGCGCGCTCGACCGGTGTCGTTGTATACGTTCGGCCCGTAGTTTGGCGCGTAGTGCGTCATGAAGTGCTTGACTGCGGAAGCCTGGTAGGAAGGTAAAGGGAAGTAGTTGGAGAAGCCGCCGCCGGAGTAGTATGCGTTTGCGGGGCCGGAGCCGGGCTGCGAGACGGCGCGTTCGCCGCTTTCGATGTCGGCGCCGTTGAGGGTTGTTGCGCCGACTATTTCACCTCTCTTAGCACCACTTCTTTCGATTGGGGAAAGGGGAAAGGGACTTACCGGCAGTGATATACGGACAATTCACCGGGAACGAGGGCGAGAATCGCGTCCCCTCGGCATCGACGTACAGCTCGTCTGCGTTCAGACAAGAGTTCGGATAGCCTGAGTTGTACCGGTTTGCGACGCCTGAGTCTCCGCTTGCGTAGATTACGCTTACGCCCTGGAGTCCGAGTTTCATCCATTCGTGGCATTGGCGGACTTGGTAGAAGTAGGGGAGGGCGCCCTACCAATATATTAGTTCTGTGGGCTTGTTTGGGATGGATGGGGGGTTGCACACCTCGATTTGTCCGTAGCTGACGGAGATCACGTTCGACTTTGGCGCACCGCCGCATTGTAGGGGTCCTTGGTAGCCTTGCAAGTTCGCGTTGGGATCGGGGTATGCCGGGTCTGGATTTGTTAGTTTTTGGATCAAGGGGGGAAAGGGAAAGGGGTACGCACCGACGTACGGCGCATCGCCGCCTTTGTACGTGCAATAGCTCTCATCGAGGGCGTCGAGGAAAATGTTAAAGGTACCGACGCTGTCGACGTTGATGCCGTCGCCAACCTGGTAATAACGCACTTGCTGCGGGTGGATTATCGCGTACGCGGCCTGCACGTCGAGCGCGGCCTCGACGCCGGAGCCCTGGGATAAGGTCGTCAGGTTCGCGGTTAAACCGCCGTCGATGGAGATGAATTCAGGCCGCGTGTTAACCGGGATCTCCGGGTCCGTGAAGTTCTTGAAGTAGATGTCTAGATCGGGCTCGTAGAGGTAATCCGCCCACTCCGCGATCCCGATCTCGTTGCCCTTCGCGGCTGTCTTGCCCGCGGGGAACTTGTACAGTTTGCGCAGGCACTCGACGGTTATGAGTTGCCCGCAGGGTAGGGAGCCGAGGGATGCGCCGCCTGAGACTTCGGTCATTAGTTCGTGCCCGTACCGCGTGTTTGCGATCGGTTTGAGACCCTCGAGTTGCACGGTTGGCATGACGAAGTCGACGTGCTTTTGGACGTGTTCTGGGAGATGGTAGGCGTCGACGGCGAGACGGATCCCGCCGTTCTCGGTGTGTTGGTAGTGCCAGTATTCGGTTTGGAAGAGGCGCTCGGCTTCTTCGACTGTGCCGTCGAATTGGACCCAGTTGTGGCCTGGAGGTGGTTAGTTTGTTTTGTGGGTGAGGAGGGAGGAGTGAAATACCCTTTGACATGGAGATTCGCGGACGCTCGATTCCGGATTCGACGAGCCATTTTACGATGGTGTTCTTCGTCTCCGAGCTGGGCGCGAAGGTGTTTGCGACCTCTTCGGCTGTCCAATGCTTGCCTGAAAACAACTCAATTAACCAGTGTTCTATATGACAAAATGTCGATATCTATTACGCACCGAAGTTGGGCGAATTGGGATCCGAGACTTCACTGATGTACCGCTCTGCATTCTCCAGGTTACGCTGGCGCAGACCGATGCGAATGGGCAGGACCTGCGTCGGCACGGCGCGATCGCGCTTCTCCCAGAGATGCGGCGTGACATTGCGCTTCTCGTGCAAGACGTGCTTGACCGACGATGGGGCGGCCAAGGTCGTTGTGATGGCAGAGGACGCGAGCGTCACGGCCAGAGTTGAGAAACGCATGTTGGGCGTCTTACACACTTCCTATGCCGGTAGTGTGGGATGGAGAATCTGGGGAAATGGGGAAGCCAAGAGGGCCAAGAGGGAACTCCCGTGCCGGAGGGGATGTTTATTTATATAGGGATGTCAATATGTGAGACGATGTGTGACTGAATTGCGTGCATTGTTCGGAATACGACGTACGTAATGGCTGCTCCTGTTTCCTACTTGATCTGGACTGGCGGCAATGATGCCATTGCTGTCTATTTACTACTCAGAGATGTTGTCGAGTCCCTATCTATCCGAGACACACGCTGTGCCGCACATCAAATGACATTGACCTGCCTATTTGGTGGCGTTGAGGGGCTGCCGTTATCTTTGGTGATGTGTCTAGTGCGAGTGGTTTCTGCGATCTGCATGGTCGACTCGGGAATGTCACTTCGTGCCTTTTCGAAGACAGACATTGACCAATTATCTGTTGCTATTCTGTTTAAGACATTGTCGAATCGGTTTAGAAAGATATGAATGTTTCCTGTTTACTACTTGAGACTTGATTTCGGAATACCCATCTCGGCTTCCCGTCTCTTCATCAAGTTCACGATCCGGCATGAGAACTGATCAGTAAACAATGCAAGCCGAGGATACCCTTCTCCTGCCTCCAACTCCGTTATCGCACGACTCCAATTCACAACCAGTAATCAGGTTCTTTTCTCCCGTCTCATTGGCCATGTCCGACTTGGAGAATGCGTCGACGATCTCACAGCAGATAAGCAGGCACCTTGCCGTTCTCGGGCCGCATCATGCAGTGTCCGTCTACGGGTCATCGTGCCTTTTCACCCGAGTCAGTAATACAACGAGGGGGAGTTCTTATGCAGTCACAAAACGAGGAACTCGATAACATGAATTTAACTGTTTTATCTTTAACTGTTTTATTTATTTATTCCAATTTCATCCCGGGGTATCTAATATATAAACGCTTAGAACTTGGAAGCAATGAACTCAGCCGCCGCCTGCGCGAACGTCGGCACCTCGGCCGAGTGCACGTCGAGACTGTCGCCCAGGGCGCAGAAGGGGTCGTGCACCATGCAGTAGCTCTGGATCACGTCGGCGTAGGTGTTGAGGAGCGCGAGACTGTCGCCGCCGCGCGAGAAGAGGCCGCTCTTCGTCGCGTTGCCGACGTCGAAGCTCTGGCCGGTTGTGTAGGTCGGGTCACCGAAGACGGTGACGGCGTCGACTGGGGTATACTGTCAGCAACTCACTCTTTATGGTCAAGGCAGTGGAGAGACTTACTGTACTGAGCGTACTGGGCAGTGATCGGGTCGGGCTTGAGAACACCGCCGGCCAAAGCGTCGGTCATGACGTTGCCGCCCTGGCTGTATCCCAACAGCACGATGCGGCTGGCGTCACCGCAAGCATCGACGTACGCCTGGATCTTGTCGATGGTGTCGGTGATACCCTCGTAGACGGAGACGGGGTAGGTGCCGTCGGTGACGATGGCAGCCGGGTAGTCGATGGCGACGCTGGTGGAACCCGGCACGAGAGACTCGACCAGGCTGGTGACCTCGCTCAAGGGGCCCTCACCGGGGTCCTCGGTTGAGCCGCGGGCTGCGAGCATGTAGAATCCGGAGACGCAGGTAACCGACTGTCGCTCGGTCAAAGGAGCGGCAGAAGTGAGGGCAGCCAGGCCCATGATACCAGCAGCGACGCGCATCTTGGTCGAGGTTCTAAGGAGGCAGGCCCGGAGGGACGGAGGGGAGGTCAACACGAGGATGGAAGAGACGCGGGTTTGAGGGTCTACGCATGTCGTTTTCTGCAGGCACGAAGACAATCTTCATTTTATACTTCGACGTGAGGCCGGATCCCAGGCCGACATGATTCCAACGCCGCCGGCCATTGGCTCGACTACGCCCCCCTTGGCGAACATGTGGAATACCGTTTGCCCAAGACGTCGATTCGTATTGTTTCTAAATCGAACTAGGTAGGTGGCTAGGAGCGGCGGAAGGATCAAGCAGGATTCGCCGTGCCTGAATCCAGAGGTTGGAACGGCGAGTCTACCTACCTACGAGTATTCCGTACATGCTTCGTGCATGCATAGAGACCGTAACTCCGCCTTTCCGAACAAGAGCATGATCTTCCAAGACGTCCCCGTCGGTGAGACGCTGGAGACGCGTGCCACGCTTTCCCCGTAAAGGCAGTCCTCCGAGCCCCCAAGACCCTCAAGCGCCGATGCTCTACCTACCCCCTGGCTCCCAGCTAGGAAGGATAGCGACCATGCCCCAGTCACTAGCTAAGCGACTGCCATGGAAACGAGCGCGATTTACCCGATGAGGTTTGTGAGGTTTATATGTTTAGTGAACGCGGCAAAAAAGTTGTTCGCGAAGTTCATGCTGCTCGTGAAAACGTTTTCTCTTTTCTCGCGATGATTCGTTGAGGCCGTGAAGACACCACCTTCTGCTCGGGATTCTACGAGCTGTTGCCCTGGTACCTGCGTCGAAGGAGTTGGGACTAGGACTGCTAACTTCCGCGCAGAACTGCCGTCACCCCTGCAGATATACGTTACTTGTTTGCGACTCCAACCTCCTTCATATTCATGTGTGTCAATACGGGAGCATTAGGTAGGATGTTTACTACATACTTAGATAGGTAGGTGTCTACTCAGTAAAGATACGAGAGAGAAAGGTAGGTGGTAATTTCTTCGGTAATGAAAAGTTGCAAGCGCTCAGATGGATTAGAAGAACACTCACTTCTAGAACAGAAACACGAAATGAAGTTAAATTTACAGTGATCAAGACGATCTCGCGATACTTCCCGGCGTTCCGACCCAAAAACAACGGACAAATAACAAACAAGGTGGCAAACACACGTGCCCTCGGCTTCTTCGCCAAGACCGATTTTAGTCTGTCTGTCCCCGCGTCGAAGACAACGTTCCATCTGAAATCTGGATCGGATCTGATAAAAGAAGCAAGGCAAGTTAAGAACGTGATACCTAACCCAGCAGGAGAAAGGTGCGAACTTTTAGATCGGCAGATAGCGCAACGGTCTGGCAGATATATTGCCCGCATTTTGTTTGTTAGTACGAAGTACGAAGAGGTGGATGGAGCAAACAAATGGGTCGTTGGAACGTTTGCACGTGCGCGGATTCATGCGTGTGGGTTTCTTATCGGCGAGTGATTCCGTGCCTGTTGATCTGTCGGTGAGATTCCGTGCTTGAGGTTCGCATGGAAGGATTTTGTTCAATGTGGTAACTTCTGCGAGGTGCCTAGAATGTCTACGAGTATGATACCTAACATGAAAACTCACTGACAAGCTGATATGCCGATGAGTCCAAATTAGCACACTAAGTCGTATCCTGAAATCGAACGGCACAGGGCCCTGGAATATCACGTCACTTCTACCGCGCCGTATTCAGGTATATTTCAGATTGCTTCAGGCAGAAAATAGATAAGTATGGTTTCATTAAGCGCTCTGCTGAAACTACCTACCTATTTATGTTCCTTGCGTTCATGCGAGGATTGGATACCTTGGTACTGATCATGAGATAGAAGGTGTGCCTAACCGCTAGGATCGGCGGCATGAATCAGTTGGTTGTGAAGAGAATACCGGAACAACAGGAAGAACGAATTTCAACTCCTGCTCTTTCATACATCGACTCTTGTATTCCTTGCATTGGAAGGATCATCGCGAATATTCAAATTTGTGTTATCACTCAGGGCGACGTTCGATTCTCGGATGAGAGCTTCGAACTTCACACAACAACGTATTCCATCGCATCCGACAGCATGATTAAAACAAATACTTGATTTATTCGTCTCGTAGAGCTAAAAGGGTGTAAAACGACAAAAGCGAAGCTAACTTATTCTTAGAACTCATCCATCTTCTTCATAGAGCAAAGCATCGCATGGCGATGACCATTCCGTTGTCCCGTTGCCGCCATGTCATCGCCATACGACTCATGTAATAAAAACCCATCCATCCTCAACACCAAATCCCCACGTTCATTAATCATTTTTGCATTCTCCCCATCGTCGTAAGAGGCCGCATCACCACGGCTTCTCACCCTTCCGAGCCTTGCATTCATCTAGCACCACCCTTAGCATAATACTCATCCCTCTTCCTCGCCTCATCATCCGTAACGTCCGTAATGCGATTCTGCGCACTAATCCCCGCAGACGCATTCATGCGTCGCCGCGCACCCGTCGCTTCTGACTCGTACACGGGTCGTTGCCCGGGCAGCTGGTGGAAGCGCTCCGTCGTCGTGCCGCTCCTGTCCGTGTAGCTGCGCTCCGCGTACGTCGTCCGCTGCGGCGGACCCCCGTTTGTAGAGGTTGAGGAGCTGCAGTAGGTGTAGGAGAAGGATTGAGATGGCATTGTGTTTGTGTGTTGGTGAATTTTTCCTGTGTGGCTAGGAAATGATGAGATGTAAGTTGTTCTGGTAGACGGAGACGTTGGATGTGTGGTTTGGGTGTTGTTCTGTTGAGGTTTCGTGGTCGTGGTGGGTTAAATATTGGTGGGTGCCTCTGACGTCATGGGGGATGACTTGCTGGTTTTGATTGAGGGAGTGACGCAGGGCGATGACTGTGTGCCTCGTTATGTGAATTTATTTTGATTGGTGCATGTTTGTGTTCGGGTCCGACCCGACATGGTCGGCGTCAACTGAGTCAAGAGGTTGCCGTTGTGCCGGATCTGCGACGGCAAGATAACCTTAACTTGGTCGTGTTGTTGTCGCACATTCGGATGTATATTCACGCGGTAGGGACTAGTAGTATCTACTTCCTGACAGGCGCTATCTATCTTCAGCGATGCCAAGAAAGCAGTATAGCCAGGTCGAATATAGGCATCGGCTGCCTGCCCGGAATCGTGCGATGCTCAACGGCTGTCACGAGGCCAAGCCTCCCGGGGCGGGACGTGGTGATACGTGCTACAGAAGATACGGAATAGTCTGATCCGAAGGCATTGATTATCTTCTCTGGCTGGTTTCTGATTCATCAAAACACGTTTACATCATCATTACAGTAGGTCAACAGACAAAGACGGAGATCGGGAGAATGGAAGTAGCAGGAACTACTCGTGTCTATCTAGGTATTTGATTACTTTGTAGGTAGTATATCTCTCGGTGCTTTTCTGTTGTTGGTAGCGTTTAGATGCGTTGTGGCCTGAGTGCAGAGAATAGGGTGGTATTCTGATGGGTCTTCACTGCTAGGAAACATCGTCGGTTATCACTTGTTAAACCAACGCCGACACTTCTTCCTTCCCCTCATTCTCACTCTCTCCGTCTGTCTTACGAAGGGTCTCATTGAGTGCCGCCTAGTTTCAAACCGATCGATTGCCTCTTCTCAGTCCCCAGCAGAACATCACGACAATGGGCGCTGTACCCTCCGTCCCGACGGACAAGTCCCGGAAAGTCCAGGTCATCTGTGCCGGGTATTCTCGCACGGGCACATCGACGATGGCCGTCGCCATCAGCAAGCTTCTCGATGGACCCTTTTGTCACGGTGGCACGCAGATCATACATCGCGAAGACGGTAGGCATTCCGAGTCTCCCCTTCACTCTCGACCCTCCTGCTAATAACACTCAAAACAGCATACTGCAAAAAATGGGTCCAAGCCTACGAAGCAAAGAAAAAAGGCGACAAGGAACGACTCCTTAAACTGTTGCGCGAAGTCACAGCAGGCTTCGTCGGCGTGGGCGACATGCCGAATCTCGACTTCATCCCCGAGCTGATGGAGATCTACCCCGACGCCAAGGTCGTGCTTGTGGAGCGGGACCCCGAACGCTGGCTGGAGAGCGTCCAGTTTATTCAACGTGTCGTTACGAAGCCTTGGTTGCGGTACTTTGTCTGGGTTGTGCCCGGTTGGCGGTGGTTTCCGTCTTTGATTCGGAATTTTGGGGAGGCGGCGATGCGGTTGGGTGCTATTGAGCCGAAGGAGCCTGTTAAGGCTTCTTTGAGTAAGTGATTGATGGCGAGATGAGGTAGAAGGGTGAGGCTAATATTGTGCAGGATTGATTGTGAATTGGAATAATAGTAAGTATTCGTTGGCGTCTATCCATGGTGGTGTTCGATATCGCAACATGAGATGCTTTCTACTATCATTCTATAGCGATAACTGACTCCAGCTGTACAGTGGTCAAAGACACCGTCCCACCAGAGAAACTCCTCGTCATGCAACTCAAGGACGGATGGGACCCCTTATGCAAATACCTCGACGTACCAGTCCCGGACGAGCCATTCCCCAGAGTCAATGACGCTGAAGCTGTTGAAAAGTTCTCGTCTGATATCACGCTTCGTCTGGTTCAGATCTGGGGTACGGCTCTTTGCACGACGGCTGTCGTTGGCTTTGGCGTTTGGAGGAAGTGGAATGTGTGATGAGGATGATGGGTTACTAGTGTGTTTTTGATTCCATGATATAATGCCGGTAGGAGTTGTTTACTGTTTTTTGAGGGTATTCAGGGGTCAGTTTGCGCGGCGGAGATATACATGACTGTATGGCGGCGAGGAGACGTAGGCCGAGAAGATCAGGCGATAATGTCTGAGAGGTAATGGCAGTCAGGGTGACGATATCAACTCATCGGAGATACAAGAAAGACTTTGGCAATCCACCAGTTAGAATACCAAAGTGGTAGTCTGGGCATATGATACAAACATGAAACTTCTTCGCTTCGAATGATGATCATGATGGCAATGCGTTTTGATTAGGTGACCGCAAACGTTTGACGTATCAGCTGACGTGAGGGTGCAGCGTGCCGTGCCGCCCAGTGCATTATGAATGAGGAATCAGAAACGCATGAATTTCGATACCCCTTTATGGATGAGTACCTCATTCTGAGAACCTCTGGATACCCCTATCGGAGAATAAGCATCTAGCAGTGTTCAAAACAACTCTTTATCTGCTCGTATCATTCTTTAATCGTTAATCACTCATATCTAATGCTTTGGAGTAAGATGCAAGAATTGCGAGTTGCCCATATAACCTACATGATTCCGTTCTCCTTTCCGAATCGATGATTTTCTACAAAAGTGAGCACGCTTACACAAGATATCATGATATGTGGTCGCCTGCCTCGCTACTACAGCCGAGCAAATTCATATATGCCATTATACACGCTCGCTAACCACCCGCTCACAGGTCCAGCCTGCGCAACAACTCCCAGCCCACCAGCAGCCCAGAGCGCAGCGAGCGACACGGCCGTCGCATTGATGGCCCACCAGGCGCGGCGTCTGCGACTGCGCGTGGGCGCATCGAGCGTGATCTTCTTCCAGTTCGCCGGCGGCGCGAGTTCGAGCCACTTCGACATGCCCCAGACCATGTGTCCGGTTCCGATGGATAGGAGTAATCCGTATGCGATCCAAGAGATAGTGGCGCTTCGCGCAAAACCGTGGGCCACGTAGCCGAGACCGATGTTGCTGCTGTCGCCGTCGACGATGAGAGGGAGCACGCGGTTCATGGCGACGTGGGAGCAGAGCAGGACGGTGTAAACGTAGCCTGAGGCGGAGATGTTGTTGAATGCGGGCCATAAGCTAGATGATTGGGAGGACGGAAATTCCGCTGCTTTGGATGAGGCGACGGGCCAGAACCCCGGACTCGAACCACCGTGATACCGTTTCTTGTTGTTGCTTCTTCGAAGGAGACGGATCGCAATACCAGAGACAACGTGGGCGAGGACCGGGAGGCCAACAAGCAGGGGCTCGGCGAGAGGTGTCTGGTACAGTTCACGGGTCATGAGGAGGAATGGCTCAGAGTAGGGCACTGAGCGAGTGGCGAGGGGTATCAAGGACGTGTTGGCGAAGTGAAGGCCTGCGAAGAAAGTGAAGGTGTAGCTCGAGTAGCGCTGGAGACGGGTCACTATTTCGTCCAAGAGCGCAAGTTAGTGTGTGCGTGTTTGCGCGCGTGCGCGTTTGTTTGTGGATGGCGTGATAGACGAACAGTAGAATATGGGACCACGACCGCTTCCACTCAGACCCAGCGACGTGGGCATGTCCCGGGAAGACGACATCAGAGACGATGTCGACGACTTCATGGATTCATGCGACACCGATGGGAACTCGTATTCATCTTCGGGCGCCTCTATGGGCGAAGGGTCGAGTTCGGCCAGAGAGATCAAGGTCTCCTGGGACTCCTTGTGGCGCAGATGCGACTCGGACGCCATGGTCGCAAGAGCGTCGGACTGGCACTGCCTGGATGCAGATGGGATGGTGGATAGATAGACTGTGAGTCTCTATCTACCTAGGTAGAGAATATCTACAAACATGTTGGAGGGAACCAGTCGAGTCTACGGTCTAGTCGGGTTAGCTTTTTAGTATGGGACTCAGAATTGTCCCGCATGCGCCTGAGGATTAGGTAATTGCAGTTGTACCTGCGCTAGGTACATGTTCATGTGCGTAATCCGGGGAGATCGCGCAGTAACGAATAAGGTCTCAGCCATAGTAATCCGGGCGATATTCGTAGTACTAGTGTGGTACATTCGTGGTGGTGTGGTGGGAAGAGAGCTGTCAAAAGATGGCTGGAGGGGGAAGCGTTGCGGGGTGACGGAGCGAAGACTGGAGAAGGTAAAGTCTCTAAAGTGCGGGCCGTCACGACCGTGACAGATAAAATCGGGCCGGAAACCGGGATCTATACGGATTACGCGACGGACGCTGCGATCTACGGATTACTTGATCATCTTTATCATCTTCATTCCATCTTCTCTCACATTGTCCTGCCTTCTGCCACCATAATACCATTGTCATCTCCTGCTTTGGTTACATATTGTAATACTCACTGTTGATCCATAACCAAATTCAACTTAATAACTCCCACTTTACTCACTTACTCTCACCCGATCGCCGACGCCCGTCGAAATGCCTCCCGTGAGATCTTAATCCATGAATTCCCGTGGAATAACAAACATACTGATTCTCTATGCGACAGCGTCATCAAACCCTCCCCCCGGCGCAGACCTCTTCAGCGCGCGCCGCCCTACAGTCCTTCTACTGCGAACTATGCTCCAAGGGCTACTCGCGAATGAACGACTATGAAGCCCACCTCGGCAGTTACGATCATAGTCATCGACAACGCATGAAGGACATGAAGCAGATGGTCAAGGACCCTACCGCTGGTGCACGCGCCCGCCGCGCAGAGGCGAAGGCCGACGGACTTATCAGTATCAAGTTGGGTGGTGCCGATGCGAACACGGGCGGAAACGACAGTAAGGGCGCTGCCACGGGCTTCAAAAAGGGAGGATTTAAGAAATCGGGGTTCAAGAGCGCGTTTGCGCCTGTCGGAGGTTCTGGTCCCGAAGAGTCGGAGACGAAGATGGAGAAGCCCCCGGTTATTCCTGGGAGAGAGGATACGTCTACGAATACGATGAAGTCGCTTGATGTTGAGAGTGATACCGATGACGAAGGGTACGAAGTGTACAATCCACGATTTCCGACCGACTGAACGAACCAAACGCGAAGGGAACAAAATCAATATTCAATACGCGTTCTGCCACGACGTACGACAGCCGATCCGAGCCTGATGGGGGATTTAGTACTGAGATATCCGCGACTGGAGTCATCCGTTCACGGGGATCGTCACTATGCCGAGTGGGAGCTGTCAATATACGCAGCTACCGGCCAGGTTTTGCCGTGGAAGAGACGAGGCTGTCGCAAAGCGATCGATTATTATTTGCATCTCATAACAGCATCGAGGTACGGGTTAAGACCAAGAGTACGGTAAGGCATTCATAGGAAGAATGCCGCGCCGTATCGAGACGACAGCTCAATACGGAATACAGTCTTAGGTGTGGAGGGAGGCGTCGATCTCTAGAATAGATGATCCCCCGAGTACATACACGTATGCGTAGGCGTGTCGCCTTCACATAATCGACGGTGAGGGCAGCTGAGCAGGGATGCATAGTGTTCCATAGCTATTTCAAGAGGAGTGTCAGTCGACGGTTGTGGGCGACGATTTACCTGGGAATCGCGATATTGGAGTCTCCTAGGATAGGCCCACCATCGTGACACTTACGCCAAGGCCGCGAATTCCACTCCGAACACGAGCAATTGTGGCTACGAGAGCTCTACATCTTCATACTGAATTGCAGTCGTACTCAATGTCTTCATTTCCTTAACCCGTTGTTGCCTGCGCAGATTCGATGGCCATGTGTCTCCATACCAAGCCAACCCAAGCCCAACCTTCCACGACATTTCTTCTTCGCTTCGCTCCAACACGGGAACGCAATCGATGAAAAAAAAACGAAGCATCTCGAATGGAGATTCGAATGTTTTGTTACAAAAATTCCCTACCCGGCCGAAGCCAAATAGGAGTGGTCATAGTATAGTTTTCAACTAGCAAAAACACGCACTCGGATTGCTCCTCACTGTGACGCGTAAAGCCCGTGCACTGGGATGAGGAAAGGAAAAGGAAAGAGAAAAGTCCTAAGATTGTTGGGGGGAAATGGGGCTTTTATAGGTGCGTGGAAGGCGGTGGGAGACGGCAGAATTGCCCGTTTGGGATTAGTGCGGATTGGCTCCACTGCCTGCTTTTCTATTGGTCAATTGTGTGGTTACAGTGTATAAGACTGTGCGGATATGGGTAGGTACTGTGCGTTTGAGTCCGTTGATGAGCAGTCTTCCCGGCCCGTCAACACCTGGCGGTCTTACAGACTCAAAGAAGTCAATCTCACCAAATCGACTCTTAACGCCGTCTTCAAGTTGAAGTCCGAATCTCAATGGAGATTCTTCAACTTCTTTTCATCGAAAATGATGCGTGATTACCTCCAGATCTCACCGAGAATAAACAGTCATATATCCACGCCTTGACACCTTGAGGATCCAGTGAGATGTCCGCCCAAAATGAGGCACCCACACCATCAGACCTGGTAACCCTCATCATAACAACCTCACCAACGCCCTCCGCCCCATCCACAGACCTCATCTCAGACATCCTAACCTCCTTCAAATCCCACTGTCCAGCCCTCCTAGCATGCAGAATCATAGTCGTATTCGACACATACGACCGCGTCGGGGAATCCATGCGTCTCAAAAAAGGCCAAATAACCCCCGAAGGCGCGAAAGCGGTCGACTTATACAAGCTCAACGTGAAGAAACTCATTCTCAATAACTGGTTTCCCAATAATGACGGTGCTGAACACCCCCTCATACAGCGCCACGAAATAGCAGAATACGGATCCCCCTGCATGCCAGAAAACCAAATCCCCCTCTCAACCCACCAAACACCGGACCAAAAAATCACATTCATAGAACCAGCCGCACGTCTAGGTTTCGGCCTCGCAGTGCGCTCGGCCCTCCGCCTCACCCAAACGCCCTACGTCTGGGTCCAACAACACGATTGGCCCCTAGTCCGCGATATCCCGCTCCATTCCCTTCTAGACGTCATGCGTGCCTCGGAAGGAGATACTAATGTACCAGTGAAATACGTCTGTTTACCCGCTATACGCATGCTCTCGTACGCGACGTCGGCACACGTGGTCCAGTTCCCCACGCTCCGCGCCCTAACGGCGGAGCTGAAACGCGACTTTATCCCAACCTCAGATCCCGAGGTCAAAGTGCCCCTGACCCCGTTGTTCTTCTGGCACGATAAACCCCATCTAGCATCTACCGCGCACTACCTCGCCCGCGTATTTCCCAGTCGTCTGGCTATTGCGAGGGGAGATTTTATCGAAGATAGTATTGGCCAGCGTGCGCGCACGCAGATGAAAGAGGGGAATTGGACGAAGTGGGCTTGTTGGTTGTTTTGTCCGGAGGAGGGGAGGGCTGTTTGTTTGCAGCATCGTCATGGACGCCGGTGGAAGGGGGTGGAGAAGGAGTTGGAGATGAGGGCGATGTTTAGGGAGGGGGTGGGGAGACGGGAGGGTCCTGAGTGAGGATCTTCCCGACGGAACTGGATAGGTGTCTTATCGACTCGGCAGAGATCGGATTGATGTCTTCTGTCAAACGATCAGTGAGCTCTGGATGATCGCAGACGACCGATATTGACGCCATCTACCGTCTTTTGACCTTGGCCAGTCTCTATGGCAGTGATCCGACCACGGTCTGATCCACGGACCTATAGGGAGACCCGAATCGCAGTTCACATGCGATTGTGCTGCTATTGGCACGCGCGCCTGTGCTGTTTCTTCTCCGAGTTCACGCCGCAGACCTCGAAATTGATACCCCTGATCACGTCTTATGATGTTCAGAAAGCCCCTGCCTTGCGAGATCGAGTGACACGGTTGATCTTACCCTTCACCCAAAAACATACGAGCTGCCGAGCCTCAAGGCACACCTCCATTCGCATTAGATGGCTTTATAGACAAGACAATCTATACATATAGACAGACCTTTACCTATATATGAAACGAGCACAGCATTAGCCTACTAGCGAGTTGGCTTCTTCGACGACACATCATCGAAGATACCGAAATATGGCAGTTTTGACGATTGCAAAACATCTCGATCCCTCATCTCACCCTGTGGCTCCTCGAAAGTGATTCACCCTCTGTAACCCATCGTGGTGAACGACACACTTATCATAATCTATTCAATTACCATTCTATAAAGTACCTCTAACCCCCCTACCAAAAACGCTATCATAAACCACCGCTGTACTACAATATTGAACGCTACGCACTCCAACTCCCATTCCCCGCAGGCCTCTCCGGATCCTGCAACCTCGCCAACTCAATGAATAACCGATACATATAAATAGTAACATCAATCTCGCGAAAAGCTTGTCCGAACCAATCCCGGCCCTGCGTCGCGATTTCCTGTGCTCGCTTCTGTCCACTCGGCGTCGACGTGAGATAGAACACGAGCTCCGGTAGCTCTTCCATGCTCTGGCTGACGGGGATATAATGGACCCACGGCATGAGACGGTCGTCATGCCACTCGCGGAACAAAGTCTGCTTCAGCGGTGCCGACTTTGACGCGAGGAGTTTGTAGTACCGTCCGCTGATGCCGTTGCCGTCCAGGTCGAAGACGAGGCGCGAATGGTACGGGCGATCGCCGCTTTCCCAGGCCTTGCTCGAGAAGTACTTACGCTGTGCATCACAGGCTTCGGCGTCGCATTGCAGAAAGCTTGCGAAGGCGACATCGTACAGTCTGCTGTTTAGGAACGAGGATTCTACGCGGGTGATGTTGCCGTCACCATGTTTTTCTTTGAGGTAGGAGTGCATGCGCGATCCTTCGGGCTGCAAGTTCTGTGCCAGCGCGACGAATCGCTGTCGGTGCAGGTTTCGCCATGACGTCTCCGAGTTGTGCCCGCCCGTGGTAGACCCGGCCCAGTAGAGGTTGTTCTGCTTCGCGTCCCAGTCCACGTCGTTTGTCTCGTGGTAACGGAAGCGTTCCTCTTCTACGTAGGCCGTACTCGGATACAGAATATCGCCGAATACGGTGGGCGCGCCGTTGGAAAGCACCGGTATGGGGCCTTCTGTGAGGAGCAGCGACTCGGGAGCTACGAAGAGGCCGTGCATCTCTCCATACTCCGGGTGCGAGCAGATATCCATGGCAGATTTGCGGTCTGTAACAAACGGAAGGCCATATGTCTCTGGCAGGGTATGGTTTCCCTTGGCTTTATCTTGTCTGGCCGAGCAGAATTTCGTCAGTGTTTTGTATGCCGGTTGATTAGCCAGGTTGGTGAGTGTGGGCTGGGTTGATGCATTGGCTTCTGGCGGGATGAGCACGGCCGGCTCGTCGAGATGGTTGAGGAGAAAGCTCACGTTCAGTTCCACGTCGAGTCGATCGTTTATCTTGTTGAAGAACTCCGCATTTCCCTCGTCGTTCCCTCGGCCTCGATAGCTACAACGCGACCTTCCCATGTGGCCTGCTATCGTGCAACTCCAGAGTTGGTGGTTAGGCGAATTGAAAATCTGCGAATAGATCTCGCGGATCTCCATCCCACTCAACTTCAAGAAGGGTACCATGCCCTCGGATATAATGTCGAATTCGTCGATGATGGGAGATTGGTGCAACTTCGCAAAATTGTACCAGTCTTCGAAGCCGTTGGGCGGTTCGAATCCATATCGACGGCGGTACTCGGCCTCGGCCTCTTCGAATGTTTTCGATTGGTTTCGAAGTAGGCCGTCAAAGTGTTCATTTGCTCGTTTCATCAATACCTCGACGGGGTGCTTCTCAACACTCACTACAGCCAGTGACTCGGCCGTCCGGATGGTTGCCAGGCTGGCAATATACGGTACCAAGGGCACGAGAGCTGCGACGCAGACCATCACCCTCACTCGTGTCAGCTTTGGCAAGAAACTCATGGTTTGCGCGAGGACAGTCAAGGAGGCAAGGACGTTCAGAAAAGCTCTCCTGCTGCTTCGTTCAGTAAATGGGTTGCGACTCGCAACAAGGCCGAACGTCCCGACCGAGGATGCAACGAGCCACGAAGAGGATTGTGCCTAGAAACTGAATTAGTATCGTGGAATAATGCGGGTACGATATTATCGAGGGAAGGCCACAAGTTGCATACTAGTTGCGACGTGAAGAACCAACTCAGCGCTTTGGTAAGTCCCAGAAGTATCGTATTCATCGGGTTGATGTCGAAGGCGTCTGAAAGGATCGCCTTCACGACGAATGCGATGGCTACTACGATCAATACACGTAGCGAGAGAGGGCGAACTGCCGATGTAAAGTCGACCCATCGGAAGCATGAGCACGCGCGCGACGTGTTAACCTGGGGAGTAAGCAGCACATAGGCGATGAAGAGATAGACGACAGGAAGTATGCTTGCAAGGGTAAGCAGACCCGATTGCCATAAAGCGACGATGGCAAGATCTGAGACTAATCCCATGCCGAGGCAGTCGATGGCTACCCATGCCATGTATGGCCTATGTGAGGGGACGTGGAACATTCGGCCAGATCTCAGATATCTTAAGGCGACGGCAAGCAACGGTGTCAATGCGGGCTTGTTCGTGTCAGATGCATGTTCTAGGAGGATGCACCGGCGGGTGTCATAGATAGGCAGGCCACTTACGAACAGAGTAATGACAACGCCTAGGTTTGCTTTATATATGCTGCTCTGAGCAAAAGCTACTGCGACTATCCATAACGAGGAGGAGGATAGCCGTTCGTTTTCATTTGATGCAGTGACACCGTTGACTGCTGGCGGTTCTGCCTCGTGGCTTGTGGTCCATCGCCGGGCGATGCTGAAGAGCACCGGCAGCAGAAGCCAGCATATCAGCTCCGACGCCAGCTCTGACTCTCGTGAGGATAGGCAGTTGGCGATGGCGCTGAACACCAGAGCGGGACAGACCGTCCAGAAAGAACTTAGAGGTCGCGGCGGGACAGTGTCTTCTTGCTCCTCCAGAATTTCGAACTCTTCAAGTGGAGCCATTGTGTCCTCGAGAAGGCCGTATCATCGTATGACTAGATGGTGGTATTGCTCTCAAACACTGTTGGCGAGTATCTGACAAATGTTCGCGAGCAGAAAACCGGGAGAGAGACACGTCCCTGCGATGGGTATGAGTCGATCGCGTACGAGTACGGATGACCTGAGGAGACCATCCAGTCAGCATTGGTAGACATTCGACGATAATTGTACGATAATCACGAACTTGAAAGCGTGACACATACCCCGAGTCTTCCACTTCGTTCCTCCGGATGTGACGATATACGTTCCCAACTAGTATCCTGTTGCCTTGGTAGGTTTATTCTGTTCCTCGAGGTGACGGGTCAAAACCAAATATACCATCACCAGCGAGAAGACATGATGCCACAGTCAGATGTTTTGTTTACATTTCATATCCGTTAAGTACTGTAGATAAGTATTTGATGGCCTCGCATGTTCTTGCTTGTTGACCGAGATTTTACGGGGATCCTCCTACCTGCGATGTCAGTTTTGTAAGGGGAGGATATGCTTAAGGTAGGTTCAATGCGAGTGCTGCGAACTCAAACTGCGGCGATGAGGCTTACGAGTTCAGTGCGCACCTTCTCGTTATATATATTGATGCTATATGTGAGCAGGTGGGATGGGAGAAAGCAGGCGTGGCTTCCTCGATCTTAGGTGCATCGGCATGTATGGGAAAAATAGGAGAATCTGACGTTTTAGACCGGACGGATTTGAAGTCTTGTTCAGTGGTCTTCAGTTTTTCGATTCCGTTATTTTCCTGAATCTTTTCTACACGAAATACATATGAGATGATCCAGAACTTCCCTTAATACCACGACTTCCCTCCGGTGGTTTCGACCCCGGCACCTAAACTGGCGACGTCCAGACTTATATGATGAAAAGACCCTTCCGTTTTGCATGTTACCATAGGTATTCTATCACATTCTACCGTACTGTATGGCACATGTATATTCCGGGCTACTCCCATGCCCCCTCCAGTCTCGGACAGTCGGCCGTCATCACGTGTTATAAGCCGACCATCCCGGCTCCGGCCTCCGGACGGCATCGACTTACCACCGGCCCTTACGCCGGCCGTTTTTCTAGTAGGTATATAACTTCAAACACGGATTAGCTAGGTAAACGGCACAAACCATGGGGCCGCGGAGAAAGCTGCACATGCTAGTATAAGATCCTAGTCGTCCGCTCCGCGCTACACCTGGCCTGCAAGCTCTACATTGTCTCAAGTCGCAGCTAGAGTCTTACAATAGTTAGAACGTATCAAGATCTGAAAGACAGGGTTAACTACCTATCACATGCTGCCGAGTCGAAACGTGTTCTAGATTCGCAGAAATGAAGGGCAATTCTGTTTACCTAGTACGGATTTATCGTCAGGTGAGGCGCTAAAGGGTGTTTCCAACTACTCGATCTAGCGCTGACGGACGAGTCTCATATCTTCAGATCTATGTGGTGAAACTGGTTGGGTATGGGATTGATTCACGAAGCCCAGAGTGAATGGGTGTTTTGTTGATCATGTTGGGTTAACTCATTCGCTGTTGAGTCTCGATACGTGCGGGATGTCTGCCTTCAGATTCTATCGTACGAAGATGCGGTTGCTACTGGTCTGCAAGCCTGGATGCCGACTTACAGCCGTGCGTTTCACCATTGTGTATATCGTGGCGACGAGATCATGCCAAAGATCGAATAGGCATAAAGAATTCAGTTCAAACAATCCCTCTCGTCAGCCGCAAATTTGCCTTCAGGCATCAGCTTGTCGACATTTACCCATCCTCACCTCTATCAAATTCGAATTACGTATCTAATTCACGCGGGAAGATCTCCGATTCAATAGACTATGATGCGGAAAATACTTGGCGTAAACTTCGCCCAGACCTCATGCGTAACAGTGTTTCAATACCATTCAGAGCATACGTCTTCTTATGTTGATCTTCTCGTAAACATATTACAGACGAATGTCGTGTGCCGTTGATGGCTGCACTTCAAACAACTCCCTACGAATTACCAGAGAGAATAGTCGGTCTGATACACTCTCGCACCAAAACGTCCAAGACGCGTAAGTCAATTTATCGGAACCAACGAACAAAATGCATAAGTCCGATGTTTTCCTCCGTACTATGAATACTCCGTAAGTGGGAGAGAAGAGACTTTTGCCCTGGGACGCTTTTAAATGAGCTGAACTGGATCAATGTCACCCTGCTAATTATAGTCAGCCCACATTACAATGCTACCTTCTTCACCTTGATCACTACGGGTTATTTATTTGACTGGAGTGGAATTTGTAAGCTTGATTATGAACAGCGGGCGAACAATTGTCCTGCTACTTAGGCACCGCAGTGTCATCTACGACTAGGTATGTAGCAAGAAAGAGATACCTAGATTCAACGTCTTGGCCACGGGGAAGAGAGGGACAGCTTGATCTCTACCCAGGCTAGGAACGCCATAACCATGAATGGAAAATTTTCCGTACGGGGACCCGACGACGAGTATTCTGGGTCACGGAGCGAGAACCAGGTGAAGTCTACTTACGACGACTCTTCCATCTACGATAGATTGCCAAGTTAAGTACGACCTGATAGCCTATTTGTCATCTGCTACAGTACCATGCCATCGGGATTCATGATGGGGGTCAACCCGGGCACGGGCCGGATGTACCGAGTTCGGTCGGAGTGCCATTGATCGCTTGATCCAGGATAATTGGCGTAAGAGCCTGAGGCCGTCGTCAGCCCTTGAAAGGAGAGTTATGTGAGAGTGAGAATCCGATGCATTGGTTCGTGGGACCCGGTTCAGAATGTTACAGGTCATTGTTGGTCCTTGCCTTGCGTAGTTAATATGGGATATGTACAAGTAAAGTATTGGATTGAATGAATGGAAAGTCATCAAGCCTCCCCATGAATCGACGCAGGGGAAATGGGACTAGATTTCATGCATGCGTAGCTAATAGTGTGCGAGTATTCGCCGACCTGCGCACCGACACCAACAGTGGAGGGATTCCGGCCGCGTGGATCAGATATCCGTCTGCGATGCGAGCTGAAGCCCGGTGGGCCGATCTAACGGCTTGAGTCTTGTATCGTATGTACTTTATCTTGTGGTTTGCCCGGAGTAGGCAAGGGTAAGCGAGTGTTAGGTGAGGTGCATGATGCGGCGGGTTTATTGGTGGTGTTGGCAATATTTATGGCTTGCTGGGTCGGAGCAGTTGGTTTTGAGGGCTTACCGAGGGAATGGGAGTTTTTAGGGATGACGTGCTGGTACTGGGAGTTGTGGCAGGGTGTACGGAGTAATGAGGATGATTTGGTTTTGTGATGTTGATGTTGATGTGGCGAATGTGAAGGACTACCTATGTCTTACCCTACGTGAGTCTAAGGAGAAACAAGTCAGTGTCTCACATTGCCGTTTTACATAGACACGGGGAATTGGCAAGATAATCCGAGAGACTCAGTCTTGCACATGCTTCCTAGTGAATGTTCGAACTTGATGATGGGTGTAGTTGAGCTTCATGTCGGCCCGAAGTCAACTCGGGCAGGGCGAGAAGAGTTGGAGTTACTCGATCGGAAAGGTTTACTTGCATCGTCGACGTAGTATCAGATATCGAGAAACGACTCTCATTGTGACGTTGAGCTTGGATTCGTCTGTCTACAGCTAGATGTGACGTTGCAGTCAACACAGACAGAAGCATTCAAACCTCCAATGTCGAGTCCCGTGTTGAAATAGCTACCATCGTGAGGTTAACAAGACTACAAGTTCGTATTTCACGATCTCAAGCATCGCAAAGCATCAAATAAACAAAACATCAACACAAAATAAATTCACATTTCTCGCTTGCCTTCCCTGTCTTAGCCCTCAAAACTCAACAAACAGACATGATTATCGCGATGCTGCTCCCGAGTCCCCGTTCTATAACAGGAAGAAATCTCTCTGTCTCTCTCTAGATGCAAACCAATTATTAACCCCCATTGACAGCGTGCGCGTGTTTGTTGTTGTTAAACTCATTTCAATTCAATCTGCCCCAGCCCATATTGTGTGTTTGTCAATCAAATCATCCATTACCAAGAAATGTTCATATCCAATACTCGTTCATCGGTGCGAGTTCACACTCGGCCGCCGCCCAATGATCGTCTCCAACTGCAGCAAATCAATCGCATACTCCGGCTCCCCCTCCAACGTCTCCCGGATATAATCAATCGCCGTCATCGTCGTCGACCGCGCCGACTGGCTATCATCCCCCGACGCAGGCGTGTTCACGGGGATCTCCACGTGCGGATTCGCGCCCCGGTGCAGCAGGAACTTGATCGCAGCCACCCACCGCTCCCGGTTCGACATCAGCCGCTTGCTCGCGCACGTCTCCATCAGATGCGTCATCGTCGCACTGCCGCGCGTGAAGTAATTCCGCCCCGCCTTCAACGCCCGCAACCAGACCTGGTCGTCCATGCGCGGGTCCGCACCGGCGGCGTACAGAACCTCCAGGAGTCGCGTATCGGGCATATCGTGGTGGAAATCAAGGTAATCGCCACTCAAGCTGACGCAGGCACTGAAGCCGTCGCCCTTGGGACAGACGACGTACGTGAGCAATTCCTGCGCCTTCTCCTTGCGCGCCACCGGGTCCAGCTGGTTCAGCTTGTACCGCACGTACCGCACCAGGTTCGCCTGCACGACCAGCGCCAGGAAGTCCTTGCGCTTCGGCGACTTGCCGGCTTCCATGGGCTCGAACCCGGCCCAGTGTTTCCGCAGGAGACCCGGGAGTTTGCGGTCGTACCAGTCTGGGTCTTCGACGAGGGGTTTGTGGTTCTTGAGCGCGGCGACCCAGGCGCGCTGGTTGGAGGCGTCCAGCTCGTCGAGGAGCTGGGCGTACATTTCTAGGTTCTTGGTTTCGGCGTCGATGCGCTCGGCGTACCGCAAAGCGTTGGCGACGACGAGCCAGGCGTCCGGTCGGAAGCGCACGTTGGGCCAGGTCAGGACGGGGGGCTGGATCGTCTCGAAGGCTTTGAGGTGGCGGACGCAACCGCTTAGGAGCGAGCAGTCGAGGTCGATGTCGTCGACTTGGTGGACGCTGGGGAGGCGTTGCCAGACGTCTCGGCGGCCTACCCATTCCTTGGTAGTTTGGTGGTTGAATACGACACGACGGGCTGTCTCGACGGTGTCGGGGGAGGCCTTGGATTCGGCTTCGAGCAGGCCGACGCAGCAGATGCGCAGACGGCGTTGCATTTGGTCGGTGAGCTGTTGCAGCAGGGCCTTGGTGAATGGTCTGTTGCCGTCTTGCACGACCTTGAGCTCGTTGCGGTAGGGGTCCAGGTAGCCCTGGTCGGCGAGGGCGAGGGTGACGATGCTCGGGGGTTGTTGAGCGCGCAAGACGAGATGGAAGATACGGCACGAGTCGTTCTGGTCCTCGGGCTTGAGGTTCTCGATCATGCGCATGTACAGACCCTCCGTGCCACCGAGCTTTGTCGGCAGCGAGTTGAGGGTAGAGCGTAGCGTGCGCAGACTGCCGTCGATGACCATGTCGAGGGCTAACCGCGCCCACAAGATGTCGCCGCCGCTCTTTTGCGCCAACTCGGCGCATAGGTTCACGGTGTCCGGTAGACCGGGGGCTTCGTCGTCGAGACGACCAGCGATGTATTCGGCGATAGCCCGCTCGGTGTGCTCCTGCATTCTGATCCGGGGGAACTCGGCGAAGGCCTCCTCGAAGACGGGGAGCTCGCGCGAACTGACGACGAACTTGACGATGTCCTTGTTCGCCATGCTCTGGATCAGCTTGGCGATTTCCATGTGCGAATCCGTTCTCCATTTGCTGCGGCCCCACGACTCGTCGCCTTCTTCCTTGTCGTAGAGGACCTCGATGTCGCCGGGCTCGTAGTGGTCCTTTCGCTCCATCATGCGGTACTCATCGATACCGTCGATGAACACGACGAGCCGGAGTCGCTCAGACATGTGCGAGAACAAGGCGTAGAAGCCTTGGTTGAGGTTCGTCGTGCTCGTGAACTGCACCGGCGGCGGCCAGGGGCAGTCGAAGAAGCTCGGGAACGCGACGCGGATGAGATCCCGTCGGACGGACAGGATCTGGTACAGCGTGCTGCGCAGGAAACCCTCGTATGTCTTCTGGATGCGGTTGCCGCCCTCGAACATGAAGAAGCGGGCCATGATTAACTCGCCGCCGCGCGCCCAGCCCTGCTGCAGCTCCTTGCGCATGTCCTCGGACTTCCACGCGTGCTTCATGAGCGTGGACTTGCCGGAACCGGCCTTGCCGCTGATCCAGAGGACGGGGTCGTGCGAGCTGAGGAAGTCCTTGAAGGGAGACACTTTCGGGGATAATATCCATTCACAGGTCTGGCCGTAGGCTTTGTCGACGCGAGACTCTCGCTCCAACATGGTGTCGTAGTATAGGGAGTTGAGAATGTCTATTTATTGAACATGTTAGCACGCTGTTCTTTGTTTCGTGCATGTTCATGCCTTACCTTGATTCCGGGGCTCCTGCGCTTCCATTTCGGCCAACGAGGGTCCTGAGATTCCGGGGATGATCTTCTGGAGATGCGAAACGAGCTTGATGTACGCAGGATCGTCTCTGCTCTTGAATCTGCACAGATCTTGGTGGTTTGTCTGCAAGTCGTCCTTGACTACGTTGTAGTGCTCGTAGGACGCCGAATCCTTGGGCACCATGGTCTGCACGGTGCCTCTACCCAGGTCGGGTCCGCTGGCAGTCTGGATCGTGTCGATGGAGGAGGGGATGGTAGTAGGGAGTTTCTCTCGGATGCAGACAACCTTGATGTCGCGAGAAACGAGCAGGAAAGTGCCATGTTGGTTTTCGAGGAGCGTGTTGCTCTCCCGAAGACCGCGCAGTATGCCCGGTGGCGGCATGGAAGGGGCCAGCACGGCCGTGGCGGCGACACAGTCGCCCAGAGTCCGCTTGCCGGATCTCGTGTGGGGGGTGCCGAGGAAGATGCATCCTATGGTGCGCGGGTAGATGTTGCCGAGCTCAGCGTGAGCACCGTATATGCGGGAGAGACCGGCCGTGACCAGCGACTCCTTGAGGATGAGACCGCCCAGGCCATGGGCGATGAAGACAATGGGGCGTTTGGTGCCCGTGCGGATGCGAGAGATGTCGGCGAGGAGGGTCTCGGCGTGGCCGGCAAACGTATCGGTGGACGTCAGCGTGCTGGTCCAGCCCCAGGAGATGACGCGGGCGTTCGGCACGTCGTGGCCGAGCAGGTCGCGGATCCAGCAGACGCCGTCCTTGGTATAGCTGTTGAGGCGGGAGCCGAAGAGATCGTGGACAAAGACGATATCCACCCCCTCCTCGCCCGGCCGGATGCCGTCGAAGGCTATGGTCGACCCTTTCCCGGGGCCGTCGGTGCTGTACACTATCCGTTCACGTGAGCTGCCGGCAGAGCTACTGGTGCGGCCAACACGGTCTATGCGCGGACCCTGAAGCGCTTCCCGGTTCTCACGACTGGAAGCACGGGTAAGGCGAGCAAGCGTCTCCTTGATCCGCTGCATGGTTCATCGTCAGTCAGTAGAGCTAGGTAGTATTTCTTCTAGTATGTAGTAGTAGTGCGCGGGATTACGGTCGAGGAGGATAATATGAGGCAGCAGCAGTACTGAGTATAGCAGCAGCACCGGCGAACAGGTCAACAACAAACAAACAAACAAACAATATAAGCGAATGTGAATTATTAGGGTCGGTAGTTCGTTCGATGTCGGACGATTACTTTAGAAGTAGTAAGTAGTAAGTAGTGAGTAGTGGGAGAAACATGCCAGCGCTATCTATCAGGTTTTCAGTCGGGCCCTTTCGTCAACCTCCCTGGAAGATGAACTGTGCCGTTTTCGAACAAGGGCCGGGCGGGTAAGCGTTTCAGCCGGTAGAGTGGACATGGCAGCCTTGGCATCAGCAGGTACGAAGTACGAGTACATATTTAGTATCTAGTAGCAGCGACGGGCAGTACCTAGAGCAGAGTACTCGTAGAGGGAGCACCACACCGGTGTGCCCCATGTCTGTACGGAGACGGAGTACGAGTAGGTACTCTGCTTCCCAAGAGTAGGTAGCTATCGTATTGGCTCCCCTCTTCTGAGACGCAGTTGCTCGTAGTCGGTGCGGCATACGTCGTCAGTGACTCCGTTTGTACGAAGCACCGCTTCAACAAGTAGGAGATCTGCTGCCCGCGAGGCACCTGATGTCAGTAGAGGGCCTGCCGTGGCTGCACCCGTGCGGATCTCAAAAGAGCGGTTTCGTCACTCGCGCCGCTATGATTCGCCCCCGTGACGGTAGGCTCTCTATAGACCGCGCATCGTGTCGCATCGTGTCGCCAGGCCGGAGCGCAGGCGTTGCTCTAAGGCTCTGACTATGTACTTTACTATGCTGCATACACCCGGTGGTGGGCACGTCGGCGGGCGAACTGTTGGTGGTGGTGCATGGCTTTCGAGTTCTCTCTCTGCTGGTGCTCGTAGCGTTGCATCCCCCCCCCTTCCACTACGAGTACACTATTTCTTAGCCCCTGCTAGACGTGATTATTTCCGTGCTACCCGTGCCGTAGCTCACTGGTAGGTACCTCATCATTAACCGGTCTCGTCCTAGCAGACTGCGATCTGAGGTATTTACCAAGTACTTGCAGATGGCAAGACTGCCAGCAAAACCAGCAAACTGCCCGCCGAAATATACCAGAGAGGTACGAGACAGCGACGAAGCAGCAACTACCTGCGATATACGATACAAGTACAATACAAACAAACAAACAAACACGATGCCTGTGCACAGTGCCCTACAAGTGCGGAATAGTGTCGGGTGTCTAGATGCTGTTGGTAGATAGATTGGTTTGCATCCATGTCCGTCGTGACCAAGCTGTTTACCAGCACCAGCTGTGACCCTCGATCGAGAAACACACACAGCATCATGCTCGTTGAACTAGGGAGGGGGGGGCAAACAAACAAACAGCTTCTGTCAGGCACGAAAGGAAAAAAAAAAAAAATTCAGGTGCCAAAGGATATTGGAAAGGGGGAATGGGCAAGCAGGGATGGATGGGTTGTGGGGACCAGACGTGACTCGTGACTTGTCAACCAAGCCAGACATCCCGAAGAGTCGAACCCCTGAAAGATTGTACATATCGGGCAACCTCTCAATGCCAAACGCGCTACTGCCACGGGACTACGCCCAAGCAGGCATTGTCTCTTCTGTCTAGACTCGCCCGCTCTAACTGCAAGCGGCAGTCTGTCATGCCTGCGCACTAGGTATTCCGTCCTTATTGTTTTTTTCTGGAAATTCATGCAAGTCGACTGAGGGAGTAAAGTACAGCGCCGGCGTGCATCTAGTGTAGTGCTGGGTTTGCTGCTATTTCGACGCCTATAATAATAAGTAAAGACCACCGACCCTGTTAACTACCGGTAGGCCGTACCAAGTCTCTGGTCGTGTCTCTCCCCACACACACCGACGCAGCTGTCAGTCAAGTCAAGCCGCCGGTTACACTACTTTGCAGGTTACGACACGCCATCCTCGAAAGTACTCCGTAAGTAATCCGTAAACTACGATGATAGGCACGAATTGTCATCCCTTGAGTGATCCGCGAAAGCGCCACCAATCCCACCGTGCTCTCGCGGCCATGTTTGGTTCGTGGACGGGAGGTAATGCAGTGTACACGTGTAGATCATGCAATGAGACATTCCCAGGCCGTTGGGAGTGTCGTCGCACTCAGCGCAACTGCGACGCTGTGCTACGACTGCGTACTGTCGCAGTGGCGGCCCGGTTCCGGCATGGAACACGGAATACAACACGATACAAAATAGAGATCCAGGCAGAACTTGTAAGGGTAGGTATGTATTTTGTCTTCTCAAGGTATTTTGTCTGCTGCCTACTCCGTACGCTAAGAGTTAGCCATGGTCTTTTTCAATGCGGCAGAGCACTTTGCAGACGTCGTCCGTTAGTGCCGTCCCTAATTAGCAACGATTTGGCGATTTCCAAGTGTCTCACCGTCTGAATATCGCACGTCGAGCCATGATGCTATTGGTTGCATACCGCCTGCAGCTTTCTAGCCGTTACGTGGATAGTAGGGTTATTGTTAAAAGAATGCATGGGGATGGTATGTTAGTTAAGTACGAGGACCGACTAGGGAGGGAGGAGTCGATGAGGTACTTTGCAAGAAAAGTACTTGCCGGGGTATTTGTATCGTGGACAAGTTACGCCAGCAGGTCGAATGGAGTGCATGGGCGGACCTAACATGCTTTACATACCAGAACTTGCCTAACTCGATCTATCAACGAGCTCTTTTCCCCTCGACTTTTTGAAGGAGAGAGGGGTGTACGGATCGAGGTGTGGGCTCCGACAGCAGGTTACGTACCAGGTTGGCATCATGTATGCGGTGTTTCCAAGACTTGTGTGTAATGCGGACTGCGTAACTCCGCATATTCTTTGTAACGGTCATGCTTCGTGCAGTCTAACAAGTCCGGCCAGTCATTCTCTGTTTTGGTGTCTTCGTTGTACAGCAGTATGGCTTCGAGATCTGAACTTGTTGGTAGAAGGTAATCAATCCGTAACATGAATCTATTTTATATCTAGATACACAGATCTAGAACAGCAACCAGGCATATCCAAGTCAGCGGAATGGACCACCGACGGGCCGCAAGATTCACATGTGGCAGGCCGTATCGGGCAGATGAGATGTCGGCACCGTGGCTGCTCCGCTAGCACGAAGGCGGTAAGACGATGCAGACTACAGAGACCCATCCCTGAAAGCGGCCCGATACGTTCTGCCATGCATCTGACGGTCCGAGTTCAACTACAAACGTTCACTGAGGATAAACTGCGAATGTGAACGAGGAGTATGAATTACTGCGAGAACATGTCGTAGTTTGCAGCTGCTTGAATTCGAATTTGTATCGACAGAAGATCATCCCCTAGCTACTAACAGACATACGTAGTGCATTACGATACATGTTTGTCCCCTTATTCTATGAATTCCTATTACAAAGGGGAGTACCCTTTTACGTACATCGTACCGTAGCTCTATATGTAAACAATACTGATGGCTGGTATATATCACTAGACTGCTTCGTATTCAACGTAAAGTACCAACAGCACAAACTATTATGCCCGCCTCCATCGATACGTAGGGATATGTTCATGCCCTTCGTGGCCCTACATGCACTACTTTACATACCGACAGAAGAGCATCGTCCAGCGCATATTGCCGTCCAAGCGCATACTATCACGGATCCAAGTGAGTCATTGAGTAAATTCCCCGGGGCAGAGTCGTGTAACCGAAATTGCATGGTCAGGGGTAAGAAAGAGGGATATCGTGGACGCCCAGAAATATCCCAGATTTAAGCATATCCCAGAGAGGCCAACAACGCCTCCGAGTACCAGGTAAAAGACATTGCAGAACCACGGAATATATTGTATTGTATTGGCTGGAGGAGATATGAAAAACAATACTGTTGAGCTGATGCAACGCTGGTATTAATAGGCTGGGTAGGGTTCGAATGTCGTGTCGGTACTTCGTGCATGCAACGTGGTGCAGGCCTGATAGGTGCACCGGTTTCTTTTATTCTCTCGTACCTGTTCTAACCTCTGCCGGCATGCAATGGCACTGAGACGACGAATATATGCCTCACAGGGGTACGAGAAAGCAGTGTGCTAGATAGTATCTGTGTTGGTTCTCTGCATACGAATGGATGCTGGCCTGGCATAGCAAGCCAGCTTCTGCATAAACACATGAAAAGATCATACGGGACGCCGCTCCAGAAGCACTGTTGGCGTGGGTCACCGCCAGGTACACGTAAAATATCCCGAGACTATTAAGAATGGCATTTGCCGAATCCAAGATATTCTGTCGTGCAGCTTGGGATCAGGAACCCGGGCGCTGCACGGCGCAGGAGATGGGTATTTCGACCAACCCGCCCAGAGGTCGCATGACTAAAAACTTCCTTACTATTTATTAGAGCTGGCCCCTGCCCCTTTACCGCTTCAACCCCATAGATAGGAATCTTTTATCGTGGGAAGGGCCGCAAGTTGGCCCTCCAGCTACGCACCTGCTGGGGAGACTTACTCGACTTACTGTGTCTGATTGAAGCTACATGAATCAGGACAGATTCGTAGATTCGTAGTCATCAAAGAGCCCAAGTTACTATGACCGCTTCTAACCGTTTCTCGAGTCTTGAACACCAGCTGATGATGGCCTGGGCACTGTACTCCTTGACCATATCGTGCACGTGTGTATCTGATTCTCGTTCGGGCTTGGCCCCCGAAGTCCGAACACCTTGTTATGTCCTCCGGCGGCGAAGGGCATCTCGTAGAATTACGGGTCGATTGCAACCCCCTGCACGTGTTGGTTGTGGGAACAGCAGTGTAGGTATCTCCGGTACTCCTGGAAAGCTGTGATTTGCTTCGGAGAAATTCCAGTCTCGGGCCATTGTGGCGAGTCGGCCGGACTAACGGATACCTCACTACTGCTCTAGCCAGGTTCGACGAGTACTCGTACATACTCGTACCCACGATCCAGCCATGCTCTCTCCTGTCAAGTCCAGACTAAGGCGACGAGATGAGTAATCTGTATTCGATATCTCTTCCTACATGCTTCGCTCACGTTTTCTGGCGGTGGGATATCGTACAGTAAGATCTGGATGTGCAAGACATAGTGCATCGAGATGTTACCTTTCTTGATGAGGCATTTCGTCCCATCATCGCGCGAAATCTTGCCCAAATTGCCTACCTATAACAGACCAGCAGCTATTACTGGCATTGTATAAGTATACACAGTCACATGTTTCGTATTTTGTTCGGCGATATATGTCCGGAAATAGACATGCCTGAATCCAGCGAGATGAACGCCTTTCATCCTCTTTCATTCATTATAGTCATAGCGTTGCTGCCCAGCTCGGGCAAACTGAGATTGAAGTGCATGCCAGCTCTGCTAGGCAGGTCTGGTTAGGTATGCCCGTGTTCATTCAGGCCATAACAAGCACATTACGGCGAGAACTTGCGGATTCAGACTACGCCGGTTTTGCACTTTTCTCGTGCCTACTTGCTTCGTCCTGTCCGTTCTAGCCAGAGTCCCCGCCTGGACTAACCCCCATCGGCATTCTTATCAACCAACAGTCGTAAACTCGGCAGCTGGCTACACTAGTAAAGACAGCGTAGACCTGAGCGACTGACCCCTGCCCGGCGAAGGCATCAAGGATTTCGAGGGCTTGACGGACGCTAGGAGTCTGGAGGCTGGTGAGGAAGGGCTGGTAAGAAGTGGCGAGGCTAGCGGTACGGGACGAGCTTCGGTACGAGCTTCGGCACGAGCATCCTACGGCTGTGCACCGGTAATTACAGATATTGCGAAGTTCCAAGCGTAATCCGTAATGCGATGCTAGAGACAACACGAACCCAAGGCCAACAACGGCACAGTCTTACGGCGAGATGGCAGGTTTTAGCGGCGTGATACCGACTCGACTGCCTACCTGGCCTATCTATGGATGATATTGTGATACGTGTAGACAGGTTAAGGCAGACTACCGAAGCACTTTGGGACCAACGACCGAGTGACTTCCACCGTTATCAGATGAGTAGATCTGCTCTTAACTCGTAGTCTGGCTCTTGTCTGGCTGCTCATTGGCGAGACAACGTCCACTCAAAATATCTTCACGCTATAGACTAGGTAGGTAAACATGGACTTACAAATTCGAAAAAAAAAAAAAAAAAGAAGAATACATGGGTTCCTCCTACCTACAGACTCTACTATCCGTGGCATGTACCGACGAAGGATTGGATGGATGTATGTAGGTAGGTTAGGTATGCTGGGTAGTGATGTAACATCGTTATGTACCGTTTGCTAATCTCGATCCGGTCCCAGCGTTGAATCCCTCTGCATACCACCTTCTTAACCGCAATCCTACTAGTGCTGATGATGGACCCGGCCGTGGAAAGCCATTCTAGAAACAGCATGGCCGGCACCGACTGGCCAACATCGCACCGGGTAGCCAGACAAACCCGCCTAGTCCGCATGGGTGCGTAGTGCCGCCCGCCGAGAGATGAATAGTGTAGCCGTTGGGTTTCCAACTCAAGCTCATTCACCGCAAGTGCTGGGGAGTTGATCTTTATTAATCTGGCCCCGAGAGCTAGCTAGGCAGTTTACTCTATTGCTGCTCCGCATAACAGCAGCTTAACGACCGGTAGAACACGTGGGTGGCGAGACAACTCGTGTCATAGGTAGGTACCTACATAGGTAGTTACTACGGTTACGGCCAAGCGTTTCTGCTGCTACCTAGCTACTGACTGAAACGGTCTCACATAGAAATCGAGACTTTGGGGGTCCCTCGGAGCTAAGGAAGACCATGCATGAGAGCATGAGGGGTTTTCACATGTGTGGGACCCGCGTCCAGGGCCTTGGGCGAGTCTCGTTTCTTCTCGATCCCGCCCTCACCAACATTTGCAGAGTGGCGGTACGCATCGGGGCACAAGTGTATCGTAATCCGTATCGTATCGTAGATATCACGATGCCTTGCATTTGTTAGGGAGTCTAGCACGATTGGGTCGTGGGTGTGGTGTAGCGTAGCGTAACTCGAGCCCACTCTCTCTCTCTGGTCGTAATCTGTAGATCGGCGTTAATTTACGTCTGCTGCCAATACACGGCCTAGTCCCGTCGTGTATGTATTGTGTACTTGTTGTTATATCAACTTACCAACTTGCTGAGTGACTTCGCACAAGACCGTCTAACTGTCTGCGGACTAGGCCGTCAAGCATCCTCAATTCCCTATTGGCCGCTCAGAGAATCATTCTAAACTTGATTAACGCAATTAACCTTGAGAGACTCCCGTCAACTCGAAAGTACTCTTTCTCACGACTTGTCACATCGCCCCGTCGTTATTCGCCAGTCGAGAAGCCGTCTTCGAGCATTCGAGATATGGATTCCGTACTTTGCAGTTATTTGCTTCGTCACGCCATTCATCAACATGACGCGATCCCAGCAGATTGCGGAATAGATGTTCCCTTGCGCCAGGGACGAACTAGGTACATGCACTAATGTAGGTACCTAACTGCTGTGACCCCTTGGGAGTCCGACTTGGCCCAGCATGCACGGATGCGTACCAAGGAACCAAGGAACTTTCGGGGTAATTCATGTGAGTAGTATTACCCGCGTCATTATCCAGGTCTGTATCGTCTCCGTACACGATTTGCCAGAGTCTGGTTTGCAATTCAACTGCATTCGTCCTGCTCTAGTATCGTAAGTTGAATGAATACCTGCTCGTACAAAGTAGTGAAATTCCGTGCTAAGACCTGCAGCAAACTCGGGCAACGCCGTGGCAACCTCTTACCAACAACGTCTGAGCTCTCACGACAGGGACTAACTACCTAAGCTCTGCTTGCTCAACCAAACTGCCTCGACTAAATGTTGATCCCTGTTGCCGAGCGTAATGCGTACGAGTACTTTGTACGAGCAGCGTAGTGCCTTTCGAAAGTACCTCCTACCTAACCAACCTACCTATCCACCTCCTAGTCCTGCTCCTACGAAGTACTCGTAGTCCTGTCTTCTTCTCAGTCTGTAGGTAGGTGGTATTCCGGAATTCGTGATATGTAAGCAGCACTCCGGCAAATGGAGCACGACTCCCACGCATCTAGACTGCCACGGCTTACGATTCCGGCATTGAAGCCGACGATTTCTCGGCTAGCCATGCAAGCACATCCTTCACTACAACCCTCGACTACGACTACGACTTCGACTCTTGATGTTTTGCCCGAGCTGCCCGGGTCCAAGCACGGCCAACCACGGACCGGGCTCCTCCAAGACTAACCCCTTTTCAACCAAAAGCCTTTTAAGAGACCCCTGCGGCAGGGTCCGAGTAGGCACGCTACTTCATGCCTGAGCAGGGAATCTCGCAGCTAACAGTTCCTGTGTCTACAGACAGGCCCGTGTCGACCAGGTTCGTAGTATCAACACTAGTGTATACTATATCGCACAATGTAGTGTAGTTCGGGATACTATAGTCACGCTAGGGAGGGTTGATACTGGCTGCCAGGTGCGCTATGAAGCGCAGATTGCCAGAGTCGAGGGGCATACCGTTGTGTCTAAGCGAGGATCCAGCGACAGGCCCGCGAGGTGGCAACGCGAGACGAGACTTGCCCTCCGGTCACTGACACTAGGATCCCTGGATCTGGCGACGAGCTCGCCGCATGGAGGCTAGTGTACCTCGACCTACTTACCGCATCTCTTGTTCGCAATCTTCATGCCTTGCATATCGTCGCTCGTGTCTCAGATGGCTGACGACTCTGATCCGCATATAAACAACGCCGGCGCCTCTCGTCCTGTTCGGATAGTGACATCAAGACATCATCGCACGATCCAGCTTCGTCCTCGACCGAGAAAGAAACCCAAGCCTCGAGACCAAGATACTACTAATAGCTAGCATCTCCTAACAACAACAACAACAACAACACTCACCTCCAAATCATCCCAACTCGCCTTCTCTATGCGCACCTCAGGACAGCGACCCAAAGTCAAGATGAACACCAGCTTATCTTACTTCGTCCAACGAGTTCGCTCGATGCTGGCGTCCTCCTTCCGCCACAACGAGCCGTCATCGAAGAGACAGTCGAAGATCGTACCGGGATCCGCCGCCGCGAAGCGGTTCGCTGACACAGGCCTTCACGGCGACGCCCTAGCCGTGGCCACGAAGCTCGATGGCCAGACGTTAAATCTGGCCGATCTCACCAAGGTCTTTGCCGCCTGGCCCGTGAAGACGAACAAGTACGCCGACAAGCTCGAGGATCTCGTCAACTCGCTGCTCGAGCGCATCGTCACGAACGAGCGCAAGCTGAAGGCGCTCAAGCAGGCCGACTTTGCCCGCCTCATGGCCTTGTAAGTCAACTACTAGTCTATTTCTCTACGGATGACGAACCATGGTCGCTGACGCTGCACCGTCCAGATGGTACCCTGACGCCGAGTGGGAGGAGCTAAGAGTAGCCACGGCGTATTCCGTATGGATTTTTGTCTGGGACGATGAGATCGACGCGGGTGACACCGACGCGGCGGCTAACGACGAGCTGGCGCAAGCCTACTATAAAACATCGCTCACCTATATCCACCGCATGCTGCATCTCGACGGCGACGATCAGGAGGACCCCGAGCCGCCGAACCAGAACATGGCCCTGTTCGCCGACGTGGGTCTCGGCGTGCGCAACGTGACGGATCGGGAACAGCGGGAGCGCTTCTACAGGGAATTGGAGAACTTCATGGAGCAGGTGGGCGTCGAGCACAAGCATCGCATGGCTGGCACCATGCCGACCACGGAAGAGTACATGCATATCCGATCGGGCTCCGTCGGATGCGCCCCACAAATCGCACTCACCGAGTAAGTTCATCTATCCATCGCGGTCCTGTCTTTGCGGTTTCTTGGTTCGGGTCGCTGACGCGCAGGTTTAGCTACATGTTGAGCATGAGACTGCCTGAGGAAATCATGGAGGGTCCCGCCATGAAGGCGCTCTGGAGAGAGACGGTCTACATCTGCTTGATCCTCAACGATGTATACTCGGTACAAAAGGAGATTGTAAGTCTTGACACCTTTTACCTTCTTTACTCTACCACTCTTCACCTAAACAGAGCTGACCCCTCATTGCAGGGTCAAGGATCTCTTCTCAACCTCGTGCCCGTCATGTTCAACGACCAGCCCCTGGCCGACCAGAGCAGCATGAAGGGTGTCTCCAAGAACCTGGACGTCCTCCTGGCAGAGACGATGGAGCGCTTCGAGGCCGCCGTCGTGCAGCTCGACGAGGTGTCGGCGCACGACGCCAAGATGCAGAAGGACTGCCAGGACTACGTGCTCTGGAGCCGGTATTTCATCACCGGCGTGCTCTACTGGAGTCTGGAGTCACGTCGCTACGGAATGGCCAAGTGCATTAATGAGGATGGAACGTTGAATATCGTGTTATAAATTAGCGTAATGACTGACTGGGTTGCTTGGGATTTACTACTGGAGTTGGGATGGCATGAGGTGTTTGGGGGTGCATATTTGCTTTTTACTACCTACTTACTTACTACTACTACTACTACTACTCTTTGCATGTTGTACGGTTGTAGTTCTTCTGGAATGATACCGATGATCAAAATACCTACTACTTACTCACCTTCGAGTATTCAGTTGCTTGCGACGGCGACGACATCGATACCGGCCGCGCAGCATCCTCCTACAAATTAGACATGGCATCCCTACAAGTGCGGCGGGTGGCGCCCCTGGATCAAACCATGGAACGACCCATAGAACGACCCATCGAAGACGCCATGGAATCTGGCTAATTAACCCGTCACCCCTGTTTGTTTACTTTGTCTCCCGCTACGACGAGTCCGGACTACGGTGAAGCTTCATGTGCGCCAGTACCGACTCGGCACTGTGCACCGTGGGGGGTGTCTCTGCAGACAGACGGCGGACGTCCGCACTAGCCACTAACCCGTCCGGAACCACGCCAGGTCGTTGGCACACTAGATGCAGTTAGTGTGGTGTTTTCCGTGCTGAGAAGCGGCTTGGATTTCCCGTCCATCGCTGTGCCGAGGCCCTCCAGACACTATCTTCGCTCACTGATTGGTAGCGGGCCCGAGAGCCGGGCGTCGACCGAGGGCAGATTAGGAAAACGAGGGTGGCGCTGAAGCCACATAAGTGCCGGTAGTGACATGTACGGCGTCTAATAGGCACAGGCAGGTCGTCATTCACGTGAACATCAATTACCTCGTCGGTGCGTTAGTAGTCTGCGGAATAAATAATAATAGGCAGCAAGAGCACTGCCTGGACGATCAGCACATTCTATCTATGCAGGAACAGAATGGCGAGAGCTGCTCCGACCTGGATATGGCCAGGCAATCGTAAGATTGACGCACTAATGGGGCATGGCATGGCAGACCAGTCTAGAACGGCTATTGTATATCCCTGTCTATATCTGGACCCTGCCTCTCTTCTCTCTCTCTCCCCCAGAGCAGAGCGTCGCAGCCAAGAAGTGATGGACGTTGCGACCACATTTTTTCGCCGCGCAAGGGAACCGGGTTAACGGGTTTTGTGTGCCAGGGAGGACCCCATGTCTTGCGATGATACCGTCGCTATCGTAACGTGATTGCGTTGCCACTCTAATACCTACCTACCCTTTTACCTGATCCACCCTCCGAATCACCGAATGCCGGCTCTTTCAGGGTAGCTTTGTTTCTTCTCTGCCATAATTACTCACCTCCCTACAAACGAGTGTTAGTCGTGATCCGCAATCGAGAGCTTACATGAACGCGGTTAGTCCACGGATCAAGAGTCATAACAGCATCTGATGCAAACTAGCAGGGTGGCCATGATGGGACTCCGTAAGCCCTTTGGAGAGGTTGGTAAAAACTTGGCAGGAGTCTCTTCTCAGCAAAGCCGTATCCCGAGTTCCGCGATTGTGCGGATTACGATACATGCTGAGCAAGGCCAAGTAGTGGCGGCATTAACATTCTGCTTTCCTGGCATTAGTGCATGTCAGCGGTAGAGATCAACAGGGGGTCTGGATATGCTTGCGTATGCATTCTTACGAGAAGTCTATGGGACTTCTATATCCTATCTTGATGAACCAGAGTTACATACTCGTACGGAGTCGAGGGTATCTTGCCGGCCGACTCTTAGGTATGCAAGTCTATCTGGCTGGTGGTATGTCGTGCCTATCGGCATTACGCAAGACCACGAGGTCTGGCGAGCGATTTACATACCGCTTCCTCTTCTCGTACAGTAGGAAGTCCTCGCTGCTAGTAGACTAGGAGCCTGCTCGCACCTAGCTCACGCAAGGATGGCATGAACGGCCTAGGCCTACTCGAGGTAAAGCAAGGTAGGTGGTGCAGAGGGAGCAGTTGACACTTTCGAGATACCTGCCAAGTGTAGATAGTGTTCCTGATCGACAGACCGGCCTGCGAGAATAGCATAGTGCCTTGCTGGGCGGCCCCGATGAGCAGGCATCTCGATCGAATGCGGGACCAAATCTTACCTATCTCCTAGCACGTAACGGTGAGTGGTTTGCGGTGTTATCCCCCGTTTGGACGAGTACGAAGTACTTTTCTCATGGAGTGCAGGCTCCAGGATCGATGGCGTAAGAGTATGGAGCTGCGAGATCTGTGTCTGTATCGTAGAGGGCCTACCTATCCGAATGGAGGTAGTTTTGTGCTCGAGTCTTGCCTCGAACGGTGTAAGTCCGCGTCGCCAACGTTACGGTGAGAAAGACGTTGCAATAGTGCAAGCACTGTTATGCAAAACATGCGAATCGAATCCGCACTGCATGCTAGCTAGCTATGTATCTTGAATATCTATGCCCGTCGATAGGTGGACTGGTAAACAGAAACTAAGAGAAAAGTTCCAGGAGATCGACATAAGTACATGGACGATACAATACAATACCAAGCCGTGATTCTTACCAGCAGACGAACTATCTGCGATTTTCCGTATGTGCCGTCCGTCTAATTGATGCTCTAGATCCTCCGCCGTGCTTGTCACAAGACCTCGTCTGACGACAAGAGCACAATCTGCCTGCTGAATTACTGGACTTGCTCTGCGGGGTTGACAGCGCGCCGTTGCCACTATTGTATGATCTGATCTCGGCAAATCCCATCGGCACTTGCCAAGCCTCACTTATTACTACTTTACATCTTGCAACCAGGTCTCAGCTGGGATTGAGTCGCATGGTATGAGCGCTCGTTCACGTGCCTGGTGCTGCATGCGAGGGTCACTGCTTGCGTTGTATTGCATTGCGCTCCTGCACTTGTAAAGTAGTAGGCACCGGCAAGATCTTCCATGACCGTGAATTGACTGGTAGGAGGCAGCATGATCACTTATCCTTCAATCAATACTAATCAGACTCGTTGATGAACAATTATATTATGAATATGGGCATTACACGCCTGCCATCGAGATTAAAGGGTCGTGTCATTTGTTTGTACAGTTACTAACCCTGCCAACTTCCTGTACTCGTACCCTTCTCATGCTCCCGTCCAGCCGATATTACTATGTACACTGCCGGGACATGTAAGACCTATCTATTTACACACCTACCTGACATTCAAGCAACGGCCCGTCAAATTTTAGACGACTATGCACTTTGTATACTTTAGTCTACGGCAATTAGACGGCACGAAGTCTCCAGAGAAAATAAAGTATTGCGTAGGCGCATCCACTCCGCTATACTATCTTTAGAAACATTTTAATGCGCTCACACTAGGCATTTCCTCTGAACATCACACCTTGGTACGGGGGATACCCTTAGCCTCTCGCCCCCGTTATCAACTCCTGTCAGGCCAGGATCCCTAAACTAAACACGCAAGTCCTTGATTTCTCCCACAGTTACGATGCCAATTATCCCGTTTGTTTCGGCTGTAAGGGGCGAGATCCGACCGTTCTCACAACATAGGCATAGGCTGTACTTCCTACACTACTCCGTAGCTTCTCTCGTCGGCGTCGACTTCAGCTGGCTACGCTTCAAATTTTGCCCTCAGAAAAGAAGGTCTCATGCCCCGAAAACCACAGATTGTGGGACACTGAACACTGAACAGGATACACCGAGCACCAGGGGCTCCCTTGCGTAATGCCTATTTGTATACTAGCGCCCCGGCCCCCCACGCTGTCACCGTGGCCAGGGGTCACTCTAGTGTATCGTACCTACACTACACGCTCTCCTCCGCCACTTTGATGCGTAATTCTCATGAACGCCGTGCCAAATTCCGCATCTGTTCCGCATATCTACTTGTATTCAAGTCATGCCACAAACAGATAGGCCCGGAAATTCCGTCCTGAAAATTTCAACCTTCCTGGCACCACACATCGCGTGTTTCACGTCACGTGCTACCTCACGTGTTTTTGTCGCCATCACGTGACTGGACTGGTGCCAAGACTTTTCCGTACGACTCGTGGAAGTTTGGCGAGTTGACGGGACATTACTCGAAACGCAACCGGGTTTTCGATATCTGATCAAAGTTGCATTGCGTCGGATCATTTTTGACACGGGCTCTGCTGCTGCTGCTGCCCTACGAGCGAGCGCCATTGCATATGTAATCCGTACATGATGTCCTGCAATGTATGGAATATGGAATATGTGAAACCCCCATCATCCCGTGGTCAGCTGACCCGGGTTTTCTCAGCTCGTCCACATTTTGGTGACAGGGGATGCATTTACGGTATCAACGTATGCGGGATGAGTGGTCACTCACCGAACGGAGTTATTGTCGACCCCCACGGAGAATCTCAAATCCGTCGTTGCCTCAGCCGTTGGCGTGCTTGATAGGCTGGTCTCTATCGTGCTGTTGTATTGTATGTCGTGATGGTTGCATTTTTGCCGAAAACGCGCACGGAGAGCTGCGGCCGTGATACCGGTTCGAGCTATCTTGCCTATCAAGACGGAATCGACTCAAAGGGGAAGAATGCCCAAAAGAGACGATGTGACTGTGACAAAATGCCGACGCGCGCCGTCTACGCAGTTTTTCAGCTGTCTTGTTGATATTCACGCATAGCATGTCCTTCAATTATTGTGGCGAGTAGAACATGTCTCCCCTCAGTAAGATCATCCTCCTCGCCAGACTAGCGGCCTTAGTCGCAGGCCAAACGCCCATAACCATCGACGCCGAGACCACGCACCAAAAGATCGACGGCTTTGGCTTCTCCCAGGCCTTCGGCAGAGCCAAGGAGTTCCAGAACGCGTCCGGCGCCACGCAAAAGACCGCGCTGGACTACCTCTTTAGCACGACCACGGGCGCGGGCTTCTCCATCATCCGCAACCGCATTGGGTCCGGCGGCACGGGCGATTCCATCGAACCTGATAGTCCTGGTTCTCCGTCCGAGACGCCTACGTATGTCTGGGACGACGATGATAGTGGACAGGTCTGGTTTAGTAGAAAGGCTGTTGGCTATGGGGTTGGCACGATCTATGCGGATGCGTGGTCTGCGCCGGGGTTCATGAAGACTAGCGGTAATGAGGCGACGCCTGGGTCAGTATTACTTACATATGGAGTCTTAGTTCTAGATGGGGCTGGTGGATGAAAGCAGTGTCAGCTGACTGGGACTCTTACGTAGATATCTCTGCGGTTCAACGGGCCATACGTGCGCAAGTGGCGACTGGCAACAAGCATACGCCAACCTCCTCGTTAAGTATGTCCAGCTCTACGCGGCGGCCGGCATCCCCATCACGCACTTGGGATTCCTGAATGAACCCGACTACACGGTCAGTTACTCCCAGATGCAGATTAGCCCTAATGCGCAGGAGGCGATTTCTTTCATTCCCGTCCTGAGGGATGCGGTTGATAAGGCCGGCCTCGATGTTGCGCTTACGTGCTGTGATGCTGTCGGATGGGATATGCAGAGTACGTATACTACGGCTCTTGTAGAGGCGGGTTCGACGGGGCATTTGGATGTTATCACGTCGCATTCTTATGGCGCGGATGCGACGACGCCTTTGAGTCAGACTTCGCTTCCGAAATGGAATACGGAGGGCGGACCTAGTACGCCGTTCACGGTGACTTGGTATAGCTCCGGAGGTGATAATGAGGGCTTTGCGTGGGCCCAGAAGCTTGCTGTTGCTATGGTTAATGCGGAGCTGTCTGCTTATTTGTTTTGGGAGGGCTTTGAGATTCAGCAGACGCAGTCGGCTTCGCATTTGGTTGATGCGATGGATGGCATGAATCCGGTCCCGTCGGGCATCTTTTGGGCGTTTGCTATGTGGTCGAGATATATTCGACCCGGTGCGTACAGGATTGGAACGTCGGGGAACTTGTCTGATACTATTATCGGCGCGTTCAGGAATGCGGACGGCTCTGTTGTTGTCGTGTTTACGAATAGTGGCTCGGCTGATCGGTCGGCGGAGGTTTCGTTTAGCGGGTTCATGCCGAGTGAGGCTTCTGCTTGGGTCACGGATCAGGGGAATACGTTTGCTGATACGCCGGCTGGTTTGTCTGGTGGTGCTGTTACTGTGTCTGTTCCTGCGAAGGGTGTGGTCACTTTGAAGTTGACGTAGGCGACTTGAGCAAGAAGGTATCTCACTCGGGTCATAGGGGCCGAGATCCTGATTATGTATATAGTTTGACATTATAAAGCGGCCTGTTGTCAAAGGCTCGCATCATGGTCGCAATACAATCACTTGAAACCATTCTTCGTTTCACAAAGCTGAAGCCGAACCCATTGACTGTCATTACCAGCCATAGTTGGCGACGAGCATATTTGTGTCTCAATTCCGTAAAGAAGCAGCATCAACATTACTTTGACTCTTAAGTTTTAGAAGGACGTTTGATCCCGGGTGAGACAGGGCGTAGTTGAGATTCAAGACAGACAAGCCACGCGAGAGTTCCAGAAATGTCTCAAGCAGAGACAACTTCTGTTTAACATGTGCATGATCCGCAATTCGATACCGATTACCTGACGTCGGAAGACTTCGATCCAACGACAAAATGAGCCAAAACCCCATAAGTCGAGTGAGGCTTCGATCATCCACCAATGCTTATCATGAAAACAATTTGGTTTACCACCAGCACGACGGATGAAGCAGCAGATCGATGCACGAGTCATGCTGTTATTCCCGTTGATATGTGAAGATACAGTATGTGCAACTGACTCAAGAAGGGGTGAACATATCCACCACCCGCTCGTGTACGTGCCATCCGGGAACGCGATGTTCTTCACGGGCCGGCCCGTCGTACACCCTCGTGGGAGATCTCATAGTAGAAGTGTCTGAATGATATCGTAGCCTTAAACAACTATCGTGAGTCTTGTCGTATCTCCTTCTTGGCTATATCTTGATTCTTTCACAGCCGTCAGCAGAGGCAAGAATCTTCCACTCGCCTCCACGTCGCGATGAAGGCAGAACGCCTGAAACATAGGTCCTTATTAAGCCTTTAGAAAAGTAGGTATATCGGAGACTCCCGTCAGGACATATGGATGCAGGTCGCCTAGTCATCCCATTACACATTTGGGAATGCGTGGTGCTTAGACTGCGTTTACAGCCGGCTTGCTGCTTGCTGATATCGATGCATCTCTTATTTCTATCCTCGACTTCATAGCGCGCAAGATCATTTGAATAGGTGCGTATTTGCACTCAGGCGTGGTAAGATGTCTCTTGATATGTTTGCATCATGAATATGTTCCATTGGTAAGAGAAGATTAGGCGAGAGGAACTGGAGTTCGTGAGAATGCTGCGATGGATGAATAACGAATGACTGACAAGAATCAGTCAGGGCTTGAGAGAGGGCTTCGTGAGCGCATGTTTCACGATGACACGACCTCGAACATATATTCCTAGTGACTCGCCAACCAGGTGCTGGGTAAATAAGCAATGGCCTCACAAACCGCACTCGTTGTCAAAGGATATCAGTTGTTCTGCTACATGGCCGTCAGCTCAGCCATCATGATCGGATCATGATGATCCTCCTGTCGTTGGAAGATATGAGCGCATTTGTAACAATCTGGTAACTCATCGCCATACAAGGGTGCGCTCATCATGACGACAGGGCATCATCATATAAGTCATCGCAGTCTGCTTCTTGTCTCTCGTCGTGGTTTCGCACTCTTATATCTACGAGCCAGCTCGCCATGAACAGGAAGGACAAGAGATGCTCGCGATTCATGGTGAACGGCGTCGACCATACATTCCTATTAGCATCTCATATTCAGTTGGTCACCAGGCAACTTCTTAAACAGTCATTGATTAACCAGTCCAAAACGTTGCAAAACCGTGAAAGGTGCCGCAGAGTGAACGAGAAGACAAGAACTCCGCTCCGCGATTCGGCGCTCGAAATCTGTTCAACTCTTGTTCGTCATAAGAGTCGACTGCCTGATCAAGCTCCAGCCAGTCAAAGATCCCAGTATACACTCCAACCAAACGAGTTGGCTCTCATACCCGTCAACATGAATCTCATGAGAACTCGACTCTCCAATTGCCAAGGTAGGTTTCCCTCATCACGAGTGAGATTGAATAGTATTCGACGATGAGAGGCGGCATCACGCTCATCAGATGTTAACAAGAGTATCTTTGCTCACATGACCTTCGCAGGTGGTCTCTCCCGCATCGGACGTGTGATAAGATTTGGAGTCCCAAAGCAATTACCACATCGGCATAAATCCACAGTCGTTGAGCGTCCGCTGATTCCATCGCTGACGAGCACGAGAGTCAGCGCGACGGGCTTGTGGGCTATCCCAAAGACACCAGTACCGACGCCAATCCGCGCGCTCCCTTCCCAGGCGCGTTCCTACTCGGAATTATCTCCCTTTGTGCACGGAGACCTAGAAGGCCTGGGCAAACCCCAGGCTAAGATATACTTCGAACAATGGAAAGACGAACTGACGTCCGACGACGTAGTCGTCTACACCGACGCCTCATGGCGAGAAACCGTCGTCGGGTACGGCTTCGCCGTGTACTCAGACGGCCAGGAGATCCAAACGGGCCAGGGCAAGATGATGGATTCATGCGCGAAGTATGATGGGGAGATTATTGGGGCCTGGAAGGGCTTGCAGTGGGTTCTTTCCTGTGAGGAGTTGAGGGGGAGGAGGATTTGGGTTTGTCTGGATGCTACGGAGGGGGTTGCGAGGTTAAAGGGTCGGAGGGCACAGCTGCCGAAAAGATGGGCGCATAAGAGGTTTGAGGAGGCGATGGGGGAATTTGATGTTAGGGTTAAGTGGTGTCCTGGACATTGTGGGGTTGAGGGGAATCATAGGGCTGATAAGTTGGCGAAGAGGGGGTTGAAGTTGCTGGAGGTGGAGGCGGGTGAGGGGGATACTGTCGGAGTGAATGTTCAGGCAGTATGATGGGAGACAGCAACAGCAGCAATATGTTGCGAGACAGAGCTGGAAGCAAATTCGTGGCATATATAGGGACACCGTATGTAGTGAGACAGGCGTAAATGTGGTAGTTTAAACGCTGCTCAGACATGACCGCTGCCCTCTTGCCTAAATATGGATTTCTAGTACCATTCCAATAGGTTGATACAGCGTAGCGAATGGACTTGAGAAACACGACGTTGCTATTAAACTCAGTCGTCATGGTTGTAAATGAAGACTCGCGGGGACCCCAGCTGACGTAAATGGCGGAGTCCACTGCCTGCGAAGCATGCCGAACTCTGATTTACTCGGCATCGATTACTGGGTCATACACATAGCACAAAAATAGGGGAGAGATGCCTTGTCGACAGGAATGATGGCGATTGCTTCATATGAGCTGTAAGGGGCTGGCGCAGGGCTTTCATCAACATCACACCAAGTTCCGGGTCGTCGAATCCTCTCATTACTGGTATCAGTGTAGCGCCGGGAGACTCGTTACGGCTATCTCACGAGAATGATAGTAATGGCGATGTAAGTTGATGGCGTACCAACACTTTACGCCGATTTGCAGTGAAAATCCGGCATCGCGTCCTGGACGTTCTATCGAGCAATGTCCGGATGCACGGGGTGACAAATTCGAATCGAAAAGGTTTCAATAGAGATACTCGACCGACTGGATGACCGTATCAATGTGACTGCGACCTGCCCCAAGAGGCGTCGAGCGCTGCGTGAAGTCGGTTACGGATACCGGGCCAACAAATAACTTTAACAACATCTCTAACCTTTGGTTTACATGCATACAATGCCTCACGAATCTAGAAATAGGCGAAATTCCCTTGTCGTGGATAGGATACCGGTTGGTGATCGTCGCGAACGCGCTTCACATGTCAAAACTCCCCGACAATTTAGAGTTTGACGTCGATCGGCATTATGTAATGTGGGATCTATTTTTACGATTCGTTTTCCTGATTACTAACTAACTGTCGGCGTTAGTGCGAGTTTTGAATCCGTACGGTACAGACATCCATGACGTATGACAATTTCACATGTCTGACAAATGCTGGTAATCATCTCCGGGTTTCCGACAGGAATGGAATTCGTATGTGAATAGGACACAAGTAAAGTAATCGGCATCTGGATACGCGCAATTGAGTTCGAGATGCGAATGTGCACATCTAGATTCATCCAGCAATTGAATTCGCCCCTGTGATCATGTAGGCCTGGAGGTCACATGCTTACCTATCTCCTGTCCCGCCCCAATGTCAGGGGGTTTGACTTCCCGTAAAGTCACGAGCAGTTCCATCCTGTACACTGTTACCCTAACCAACTCTTAACCACCAACGGTCATCATGAAATAACACAATTCATTCCCTTTTCTTTCCTTCATTCATTCATTCCCTTCTCGTTTCCATTCATTCATTCATTCATTCTTTCCTTCTCTTTCCCATTCATTAGCACCAACAAATCGATAGTCGACATGTCCACGTCATACATACCCCGCAGCCATGTCCTTACATACCTCCGTACCTTACCGACCCATCGGGACACCGGCCGCTACGGCCCGTGCACCCTCTGACGTAAGTACCTACACTTTAGTGTTCTAGTCACGGCCTAAAAAGTCGCGTGCATGGCATGTGAAAGCCCATCTTTTACCTGGTAGGTAGGTTGCAGCGCCTAACTTTTTTATCTACTTCGTACCTATCTACCTATCTAGTCTCCTATCTATTTATCTGCTATCTATCTGCGCAGTACTCACAATGGTACAGATTAGATTGCCCGTCGTCGTGTCACAAATCTGCAGCAGTTCCGGAATCTGTAGGTAGAGGCAACAGCACTCAATTATGTATCGTATACCAATCACGGTACGACTAATCGTATGAGTCTATGAGACGCAATCCACGTCGCAACCTGTTGTTCATCGCGCAGTTTGCTTCCTACCTACCTTCATCGCGCAGTTTGCTTAGGTACCTGTGTTGTGGACGTGTACGAAGTACAACAGTAGGCACCTCCGTTTTCCCAGATAATTTAGGGGGTTGCATACACTTTTAACCCCATATCACAATTCGCCGGTGCATCACGCGTATGTAAAATATCAACACTTGAAACAACATTGCGGCTCAGAAATACCACAATCAAACCTGCAATTAGGTTCTACCTAGCTAGCAATGTGTGTCGAGCAATCAACAAAGTAAGAAACAGGTAAGCAAGGCCATTCAATCTCTGCTGGGCCTTCTACGGAAGAACGCCTTACATGATGCAGAATCCCCCATCCCATCCCATCCCAACCCGCGAACCCAAACAACCCAACCAAATAAAACCGACCGACCGCCTGCCTGTACCATAATAGAAACCAATACTCATGATGTGACAATCATGATCTTGATGCAAATTTGGAGTGGGTAATGCTGGGAAATATTCCGGACTCCGGGTATCGTGTAGTAGAGAGGGTCCCCCTGATGATGCTGTCATGATGATGTACCGTAAACCTGACCGAAATGCTCCGTCCCAGTTACCGTGACAAGTGTTGTGAAGTGATATAGAAACCGATGATAGGAAAAGGAAAGGAACCGAGAGAGGAGCTCCATGACAATCTAGAAAGGAGACGTGGAGTGTATAGTGCTGGCCAATCTGTCGACGAAATGCATGCCTGGGCGTCTGTTTGGGGTGACGCGGCTTGCTAGAGAGGTGAAACACGATAAAAGAAAATATGGAAGGCATTCGTTGCCTTGAATCGCCCGGGAAGGATACTGGTCGGATGTAAGATCAGACGACGACATAGTCCATGTCAAGGATGCATGGCATATCGCTGCTCATAGGTAGGGGGTGACCCATTCAGGATCGAGCCAACCGACCATGTCGAAAGCAGTCCAGAGCTTGGACGCTTTGTTGACGTCGATGTTGCAGGCCTGCTGGGCATCCGTCTTGCGGAATTCCTTGGGGTGTCGAAGACACTCGAGACGTTTCTGGAAGATCCTTCGCTTGCTCGTGAGATAGACAGCGCAGCTGAGTCGCAGATTGGAAGCCAGCACGATCTCCTCGGGGTGCAACAGATGGCGATTGGGATCCTGGCTGAGATCGTTCGCAGCCGTCTTGAAGTCCATCTTGAGAGTATTGAACGAGCGTGTCAAGGTGTTGGTCGGTGGGCAGTAGTCGGGCACCGAATTGAAATCATCGTCAATCCGCGTCTGAGTCGTACGACGGGGTGACGGGTCAGGAGTAGCACTCGGACCACGAGCGACGGGCTTCCCTAGACCAACAGAGACACCCGCAGAAGGGCCGGCAGCGGCGGCGGAAGAAGAAGAGGGACCGGGGCCTGCACGGAGAGGGCGAGGCTTGGCCGGTGCAGGAGTGGTGACAGCTTGTTTGATGGGAGTCTGCCGGGTCGGGAGAGGCTTGGTGACCTTGGGGGCCCTCGCGGGCCTAGCACGTTGTGCCTCTTTGCGGACGGGCTGGGGCTTGGCAGGCTGAATGGGCTGGGGCTTGATGTGCCTGTGCCGAGCCTGGGCCTGTCGGTCGGCAATCAGAAGAGCCCGCTCTCTCTTCAGCCAGGCTTTAGGATTAGCCGAATACAACTTCATGATCTGTGACCGGAAATACAGGGCCAACTCGTAATGTTCCTGCTCAGGGGGTGTTGCATCCTTGAAGAGCTCGGCGGGACGTGCCAAGACGTGGCCGTCGACCATTCGCTTAGCATTGACTGAATCTTCCTCTTGCGCAAAAAGAGGCTGCTGAGCAGAAGAAATGGTGCTGTCGTGAGTTGGATAGAGGATCGGGTCCTTGGCCGCTACCTCGACGTTCATAACGTGATCAACTAACTGAGTCGTGGGCGAGATGGGTGGGGACAGCGTCTGGACAGGAGCCCGAGCATGTCGAGCTTTAGAGGACTGTGACATGTCGTCGTTGTGCGTGTTGTTGACGGGGGCAGCAGGATTGCCGTTGTTGCTCTGGCCAAACGACTCAAGTCTTGGCGGCTCTGGAGGCGACATCAAATTATTGATGTCGCAGATCTTCTTAGACGCCGAGGGTTGGGAGTGAGCCAACGACGACATGATGACGGTGTTGTTTGAGTATGTGTGACGGTACGGAGTAGCCGCTATGATTGTCTCTGGTTGTTGTTGTCGTTGCTGTCGTCGCTGCTGTCAACGGCAAGGTGGTGAGTGACACGCACCGAGCTGCGAGAATAAGAGCAGCGGGAAACGAAGAGAGACAGGAGACAGTCGGAAGAGAAGAGAGAAGAGGTGAACAAGAATGGGTCGATGATGATTATGAAGAAGAAGGGTGGAAGTTGTTGTAGTTGTAGTTGTAGTGGTTGGGGCCTCTGGGTGAATTGAGGGATTGATTGGTAATTATCGTCCGAGAGCAGAGCCGGAGTGCTTCCAGTCCTCAATTAAATAGTTGGAAAAAGTTGAGAATCAGAGGGTGATCGTTTCGGACTTGGATCAGTGAGTATGTATGTATGTAGATAGAATGAAGGTAGACAGAATGCAGAGGTGCAGGATGCAGGTAGGGGTGAAGTATACCGTAGGGTAGGTACAAGTATATATGGGGGAGGCAGGCAGCGCAGAGTTGGGTGTGGCAGGTACCTCGGACGAGTTGTCCCTGTAGGTAATGTATTATCGTACCTTCTGCTAACGCGGCCTATCAGCGCAGGTATCGGTCATCCATGGATGCGTGTGGGTGTGGAAGGAAAGTCTGTCCCCCTGGAGGGTTTGAGTCGCAGCTTGCTTTTAAGCAGGCAGACGGGCAGTCAAATGGTTGAGACAGGCAGGAGACGTGGGAGACGTGGATGTCTCCTGATGGTGGTCACTGGTACGGATTGCAGGTAGGCAGCGGCAGTAGTAGTCAGCGGTGATGGGTGATGGGTGATAAATGGGTGGTAATGCTCCTACTTATTAGTGGTGTTGTAAGGAGTCACACTTCCCCCTCTCTTCCCCTGTGGTAATCCGTTCTGGGAATCCGTAATGGGAGGGCAGTCATCAGGTAATCCGTTAGGTACGGATTATGGAGCAGACGGGACGACGAGGATGATGGATGTCCTCCAGTAGGGCCGCGGCGTGGGGCGGTTAGGTTAGGTAGGGGGTGGCATCATGGACTTTATAGCGGGAGTGCGCTATTCTGGCACCGTTCAGCGCTCTTCTTCAGCGCAGACTGCTAACCTTAGGTAGGGTGTAGCAGTGCGCAGTTCGTGGAGGTACCGCAGGTACAGGGTACTTCGGGTACCGCAGCGACTCCAAGCAGACGGTCGTGGAAGAGTCTGGCCCCTTTTGGCCAATCATGGCGATCAGAGACGATATGCGGCCAACCATCTGCACTAGCGCCGTGTAGATCGGGCCCAGTTTGACTTCGGCGATACGTCAGGTACTGGGTACCTCTGCGTGGGTGGGCGTAGGCGGCGATGGCAGTGTAGGGGGCACAAGCCGGGCCAGCTTGGGACGACTTCCAGTACGGCGACAGTACGGAATACTTCTGGCAAGCTGCCATCCTCTCCTCCATTCCCTTCCAACTGCGAAAGTGCACTTTTGCCTCCTCTTGTTCCCTTGCTCCATACATGCGGAATACACTTCCTACCTACAGTGAAGGTATTGTCTACGGAATCCCGGTAGGTAGTCATTCTCTTCCTAATGCACACCTTCGCAACCTACACGGGCATATTCGTCGTCCATCCGGAACAAGGTGCACATATTCATCACCTTGCTGGGAGTCAGCAGCCCTGGAATAAGGATGCTCGGCTGTGACTTGCGAGTCTCGTCGAACCAGTGAGTTAACTCTGTGCTTCGTCGCTGCGAATGACCCAATAACAGCGTTCCAGGTATCATGCAGCGTTATTGGGACAGGCGTTGGATATGCATTCATTTGTAGGGCATGCTTCGTTCGTACAGTGACGGGCAGCAGCAACTCACGAGACGAGTCGATGATTCCTCTCAGCAGCAGTCATGGATTTACGGATTACAGATTACGAGGACAGCCTATGACTCGTCAATTGACTGGAGCCCGTGAGTTCACAGCCGACAGCCTGCATGAGGGATCGTCGCCGGCGAAATACCTACCTAGTTAGCGTATCCTCGCCCGTCCCATGTTTGACGCCCAACGACGGTGCTAGCTAAGCTACGACTCCTCGCCCACCACGGAGCTAGGGCCGCACGACAACAACAGGAATGTAAAGCATCGAGCATTGGCGATACCCAAAGCAGTGGATCCACGCTGCTCTGTGAACCAATGGCGACGCCCAATTGGCATGGAGGGCCGGTCGAGGAGGCATTGGATGCATCAGCAGCACATACGGATTGCCGCACGTCGACGTTGGGTACCAAGATGGATACATTTCGAGAGAAATAGGTAGGTATGTGGTGCTCTGCCGACCTGAGTACGAAGTAGGTAGATATCAGCATCTGTGCCGCAGCTGTATTGCGGACAGTACGGGATAAGATGGATAGCATGCAAGTGGATCAGTCCATCGTATCAACCGGTAGGTCAGTAAGAGGGAGGTATCAGCGAGTAGCCAAGCCAGACGGTGATATTATGGCAAAAGAGACACGCATCCGCGTGAGCACGTATTCCGTACTCTACAACGCTATAAGGTTGTCAACTGCGTACGGATTATTGCTGTGAGTTGCTGCGTGTGTGTGTGTTGCTCTGGTGTGTGTGCGTGTGTGTGTGATGGTGCGTTTGCTCGATATGATGGGGGAGAATACCTGCCATTGGCGGATACGAGCTTTGGAGTCCAGGCACTGGCGTTTGCGAGATGGTGGTTCAGGCAATCTGGTCTCGCGTTACTGGCTGGTTTCATCGCTTACCATGCTCTGAATGCTCGGCCCAGCAATTGTTCGTCCAGAGGTATAGAGCAAGAGACGTAATTGCCTCGCGGATGCTGCTGACGTGAAAGATGAATGGCGAATGGTGACTGTGACTGGGCTGGCCGGGTTCGATGGAGTGAGAGACGGAGCGGAGGACGGATGAGTGAGTGGTCGAGTGAGTAAATGGAGGAGTTTATGCCTAAGAATGGCTTAGAGGCTGACAGACAGAGGATGGCGATGCTTCGTCACCTCACGGTAGCCTGCCGCGCACCGGCCACGTTTCGTGATCCTCCAAGTCGGACGGATGAGGCGGATACCTAGAATAACCGCGAACTTGCGTGAGAGTGTGTTGCTGGTGTGAGTAGTGAGTGAGTGGGTGTGTGAGTGCGAGAGTGTGCCGAAGATGATAGGCAGATGGGTATAGGGGTGGGATTAAGGAGGCGTATTCCATGATGATACCTCCCAATGGCAGGCGGACTCAGTTTCAGAGAGAATCCAGGCGAGTGAGAGAATTACCCACTGCTATTAATCCACACAGAATACGGAATCCATTTCTGCCTATCGTAGGCACAGACATACCCAAACCCCCGAGAGCAGAACAATTGGCCAATGACGCTTACCAATTGGTGTCGATGGCGATGGAGAGATGCTGCAGCCTACCTGCGGTAGGACGAGTGAGTCATTCCGCGATGGCAGGAGAACTGCAAAGAATGCCCGAGGCGAGAAGGAGACAAATAATCCGTAGGAAGTGAAGTAGCGCCCAGGTCAGGCACTTACACCACACACGCTACGCCGTTCGTGGTGAAGTGCAATTGGGCAATCTTCCTAGGGCATCGTGGATTTCCTATTCCTCAATTGCTCGCCCCGACGATTGGTTGGCGGGCGCCTGCGTCGATTCCAGGCTCAGAGATTCACGACGTCTTGCCCAATGCGGACTAGCTGTCGACACTATTCTGCGCCAGAGTGATGCTGAACAGGCAACGTCCTGCCTGCATTGGGTTTACACTGACGCAATTTACCGTGAGTTTATTGTACGGAATAAACACCCCCGGACGGATTGCCTAAGATACTTCTCAAAGGTACAGGTACGGGCATTCTCCTGTAGGGTACTTCAGATATCTGGAAGCCGGTCGCATCATGTGGCAATGGCAAAGTCACGAGCCAACTGCGTGTCTTCCGAAGACGGGGGCGTGCCATTAATAGATGCCCTAATATTTTAGGTCCGAATGAGTGCTGCGTGCCTTGGGTACCTCTCTCGAGTGATGACCCTTAAAGATGGATGTAGTTATACGTTCAATATGTCATAATCTGACGTGTAGACAAAGTATCGAATACGACCTCCTTCCTACACTTCCATCCTCCTCATGTACTCCGCAATGACCCTAACAACGGCACTAAACCCGAATCCCTCTAGCCGAGGAGAGCACTTTGCGATGACGTCGTCAAGAGACCGGCAGAAGGAATTCCTCCAGGCAGAGTGACAAGAGCGCGAATTCTCTTGCCTTCTGCCCAATTCAACTCAATTCGACTCAATTCAGTTCGATTGAGCCGTCACATATTCGGGGCATTGCGAGAAACAAGCTGGCAACGATGAACCGACACTAATCTACGCTTCACTCGCACATGGCCCATTCCGGACTCGGATGCATGGAATTGTGTGTGTGCGACCTGTTGCTGCTCCTGAGCTAAGGAGGAAAAGACGGCCTGCAACTTGTAACAATCCCCACTGCCATAGCCAGAATTATTCAGATGGTATCCATCCTCTCCCCCCCTCAATCCTGGCCGTCTCCTGGCCGTCATCGTCATGATGGAGGAATGAGATGGTGTGCACTTATCCGACGGATCCGGCACTCCACCCATTCCTTCAAACGCCGGTAATCCAACATCGAGCGTTCTACTCGTGCGGAATACGTCTTGTCCGTACTAGACACAGCCTAAATGGACTGGCTGTGTGTATTCCGCACTGGATAGCGGTAATCGAGTACGTATCCCAGCCCGAAGGAGATCGTTAGTACTGATGATGTGCTTGCATCGTCTCGAGATTCGGACAATTGAATTGCTGGCGAACAGAGACTGTCGAACATGCGAATCTCTCCCTCTTTCTCCCTCACTCCCCATTGTCATCAGGTGGGTGGGTATTATCAGGTATTTATCATCGGATGTCCATTGCCCCGTGGATCAATTAACGTCGTGGAGGGTCTACCTACTTTATCTCGAGGCCGCATCGGAACGAACAATAATAGGCCTATATTTAGCCAAGATCGACTGTTTACCTTCCTTGAGTAAAGATATGCAGTCCGTATGCAACTGGGGATGCTAGGGGGTCATCGACCAAGTGGGCGACAAGCCTGACACAGCCTCAGCTAAGTCCAAGCCAACTTGGCTTCGGGCTTTAACTCACCATTGCTGAATGGTGTGACTCGATTGATTCAGGAGCCCTTCGCCTCAACGGCCGTCGTGTCCGGATTGCCCAGTAGGAGGAGTTGGCTCGGTTCTTATTCATAATTCGCGACAGCAAAGCAGCAGATTATTCAGATATCCTGACGGCAACAGCCAGTTGAAGCAAATGGGTCATGTTATCGCCGATTGTTTTTCCCGCAAGTGAAAAAGGGTGCATAGCCGATGGATGGAGCTTTACGAGTAGAATGTTAGGCACCCTTCCCAAAATAATCCGCGAAATGCCTTCTGCCCAAGATCGCTCACTCGCTGTCTCGCCGTCCCGTCTGCTCCAGCTATCTCCAAGACACAGCGCAGCGCAGTTGTGCTGGTCACATCGGGACACCCTCTGCTCGCACCAGTCTGATCACGCTCTCCTGTTCTACCGAGACCACTTGACCTCAAGATAAACAATCCCCTACTACTTTCTGACGGGGTGGTGATACGCTAGACAGTCAGGCGCCACAAGTCTAAAAATGGTGTGTGAGTCCACTTTCACGTGTTCCCTCTGCGCAATCCAAGCACACATGCCTCCTTCTCGTACGGATTACATTTACGAATACACCATGCCAACAAGAGGTATTAACTGCTGTTGGACACCCAATCTTTGAGATTGTGAACGAGCATCCGGATTTCTGTGTAATGTCATCCAATTGACTCGCTATCTCTCATCTTCAGAGAAACATACTGGTCATTTGTTGAGATCTTTGTGTTTGTTTACTCCCGGATGTCGAATTGTTAGACGTCTGTGCCTGTTAGGGGCGACCTAACAACTCATTTATTGCCGGGAAGGTGTTAGTGCATCTTTCAGCAAGGGACTGCGCACTCAGGTACCTAAGGCACCCAATTCTCCACTGTCCGGATCCACTGCGAGTCCGCTGAGTCCCGGTAGCACTGCACTAGCAGGTACCTAAGGTGTGTACCTAAACCACTATAAAGTGCCCCGCTAATAGCCCCTCCGACCCCTCATCGCGCTCAATCTTGGGTGTCGACTGGCCACTGCTTCGTCCGTCCTCTTCTGACAGCTCCATCTCTACCCCTCCTTGCCATCGAGAGCATGACCGTCGATGGGCAGATGTTGCGGATTACATGAACGCTATCAATAGCCGATCTGCCTCTTGCTTCCTTCGCTTCGGCGTAGCTGAGTCGATCTATCGTGTTAGTGCGGGCTAAGAAATACCTGCCCGACTCCCGCCCGCTCACGCGTGATGTCTGTCTATCGATGCTGGTTGCATGCACAACCTCATCTCTTCAGCACGGCCCTCCTCCCTTTCTTTTTTAGCCTCAAGTGAGTCATACCTACGGAGTAATACCTGTTGTTTGTCAAGCCGAGAGATAAGACCTACCCAGATACAAACAAAACCAGGGCTACTACTGCTGCTACTTCTACTACCTACTACCTCTCCATTGACCACTCACTCCCCCTCTCTGGTTTCTGCCTGAGATGTCTCCCGACGGAGTACGTATTCGGGTCATGTTACAACATACATCATACCCTATCGTCGATCTTGTCCTCGGTAGCGGACTGTCCCGTTCTAGGCACATCATGTCGTGGGATTCCACGGATCTAGACCAAGAAAGGACGGCGATGGATGTGCGCAGTCGGGTCCCCTGGTCAGTCGTACCTCGCGAACCACTGCACCGGCCGCGCACTAGTCATCGTCATCTTCATTAACTACAACTTATCAAACCTGCATTTGCATGGTAAGCGCGTTTACCGTTTCGGCATGATGACACTCTATTCAGGATATACCTCCTAGGCATGTGGGTAGGCATCCGAACTGCCGCCTACTTACGGATTATTACCTAGCATGGCTCACGGATGGTGGATCTGATGCTCGGAACGCGGAGTCGTGTGAATGAAGCACGCACGACAGTACAGATTACGAGACAGCTACTCTGCACATAGTATCCAGAGCATCCGGAACTTCGAACTGCACAATTCGGAGACTCACTTCGGTCCTGACTTACGTGGTGCCGTATCAGTGCCAGAGTCCGGCTTGGCAGAGAGTTGAACGTCTGCAAAGCGCCCAACCCCCTTTACCCCTTCTCACCAGGTCTTCCGTACACACAAATACGACTGGCGATTGGCGGAGAGATGGCAAGGCGGCTCGCTTTCGCCTCTCTTGTCTGCCTGGTTGAGAATAGGTCCGATGGTCTGCGTCTGCGCGGCTCCCTTCTCCCGCCATCCGTCTGCCGTCTTTCTCTCTCCCGTCTCCCCGTCTCGTATTAACAAAGCTCGATGAACACCTCTGTTACAGGTGGCCCTTAGCAAGTCGACTCAATTGGCCTGGCCTCCGAACTCAAGGCAACGTGGGGGCTGACAAATACCCCGGGATTCACGGGCCCTGGTCTTAACTGGTCGTATTATGATGCTCCGTAAGTGCGATTCACGAATCCGATTGTGGTCTTGGGTGCCACTGTTCGGTCATTGTGCCTAAATCCGCCAGCACCGCTACGACTATACGGCCATGGTCTCCAAACACCAGTGAGACATTTTGGTTCATTATAAAGTACTGTCTTCATAGGGGCTTCATTCTGCTTTGGCAGTCATCGTGTCGATGAATACCTATTACCATTTACCTATTGCCGAGGCAGATGGAAACAAGTATCCATCAGCAAGTCATAGTTCATGTATGGATTACTTGCTTATCCATGTACGAACAGGTAGCCATGGAACATTTCACAGACAGTCGCCTAGTGAAGCGAACCAAGTGTTATCGCCTGCCTGGTTTCAACGTCATGTTGAACACAGGTGCTACCAGCCCTAGTACGGAGTCCTCCGTGCGTATTCCGTGTTTTATAACCTGACTGGTGAACAGACTGCCTGCTACCTGGTAATAGTAGAATGGTCTGGTGTTGAACGTCCTCTGATTCAGCCCCAGCGTAGCCTCCGAGTTGTCATAAAATACCCCGGTCTCAGGACACAAACGCACACGCCTGATAGGGAAATAAATGATGTTGCTCTTGATGTCGCTGCAAACGTGAGCTCGTCCGTCAAGATCCGGTCTTCCGGACAGGTATGTAGATCTCCTGGGTACCCCGGCCGAAGCGAGAAGCCCGACTCCGGATTACCGCTTCATCTTTAAGTCCGACGACTTGGTGCACGGGGAGCGCTCTCCACACTGTCATGTCTACTACTCGTACATCCCTCCGTTAATAGCTAACGTAGGCAGACACATTGATGTTGCTTAAATGACTGTCCCGGAATACCTGCCTGTTCCATGTTAACGCGTCGGCGTAAGTCAAAAGCTGAACATGTGATGAACTCCAAAACTCCAAAACGAACAATGACCTTGTCGTGTCACTAAAGTTTAACGTCGCGTGGCCCACGGTGCCTGCCTACCTACCTACCTAGATACATAACGTACCTCAAGAAAAGAGGAGGAGACGAACGGTATTAATTGATGATGTAGAAGAGAAGTTCGTAGCAGTACAGTGTTGTCCGTGAATCCTACGTTTTATACCCGGTGCGAATTGCACCTTCCCGATACCGTATACGACTTCCATACTCCTGCTACTCCCCAGGCACAAAAAGACCGCCCCCGGTCGTTGCTACCTCTCATGCAAGCCGAACAACCTAACAACGTCATTTAACACCCTCGTAACTTCCAAATTCCCTATCAACACTCAAACAAGAGCAACTGCTCAAAAAGGTCCCGGCCGCAGCCTCCAAAGGACAAAACCGACTCATCAGGTCGTAAACAAACAGTCTCAATCAGGACTGAAAACGAGTGTATAGGGGTGAAGATCGGGGTGTTTTGGAGACGTTGTTTTGTTTGGATCTCGTCAACGAAGTAATAGAGACCGAGGGAGGCGACGAGCCCCAGGGTGTAGATTGATAGTGTCGTCATCGTTTATGGTATTCGAGGTGTACATAGGCATTAATGAAGCCACCGAGCAGTATTCGCTATTATGCCCTCACGGGTAGTCGAATTTCTCGATCCTTTAGGGTGATACCGGGCAAGCATTTTAAATGCGGTATGTAACAAGTGATCTTCGTAAGGAGTGTAAAGGTACGGATTAACGGTTAAACACTGCTGACTGCCACCAACAGGTCGACGATTCGGTTATCGTCACCCTCAGGAGACCAGAAAAGAGGAGGAGACGAACGGTATTAATTGATGATGTAGAAGAGAAGTTCGTAGCAGTACAGTGTTGTCCGTGAATCCTACGTTTTATACCCGGTGCGAATTGCACCTTCCCGATACCGTATACGACTTCCATACTCCTGCTACTCCCCAGGCACAAAAAGACCGCCCCCGGTCGCGTATTACCAAAAGTAGTATAGGTACCAAAAAGGAGTCCTAAGGTAGGTAACGTAGTCTGTAGTATTGTGTGCTAGCTAAGATGAAGAGAAGAGAGAAAAGTGGGAAAAAGTGAGAAGACAGCAGAGGGGACTTGGTCTGCCAGGAGAGGGGTAGAATAAGGTTCAGCAGGAGCGAGCTGACTAAGAGCGATAGTGTAAGCAGGGAGGAGCTATGTAGTGCTAAACCTTACAAGGAAATTGCAGCCACGCGCTAGTCCCGGCCAAACAAAAGGCGCCCCGCCGCTCAAATCTGCCTGGTAGCCTCAAATGCTCCCTCTAGTCCCGGCCAAACAATATGTCGTCCCCTCATGACCCTGGCTAATAGATATCAGCAAGCCCGCAAACCGACGACTGGGCTATCCGACTGGTGAACTCAGTCAAGGTGTCTCGGGTCAGAAGCGTGCTTCCAGTCCTAAGCTGCTCCTTGGTCGAGGGAAGAATGCAAACCACAAGTGGCTGTCCTTCCGGTTCCTTGACCCCTTTCGCCATGATAGTTCTTGTTGTGACTGCGCTGTACATCGACTAGGCCTTGACTTGACTCCTCTCACTTTTTCTTCTTCGGTCGGATGGTCTGCCGTCGAGGCAAGTCTTCCTCACCATCGATCTTGAGGTATCCCTGTCTCGGCTTGAACAGCTTCAGACAATCCGCGTGATAAGTGAGCCCCTTTGTAGCGCTACCGTCCAAGTTGCAAAGAATATAAGAAGCCCTTCCCACCTGCTCCTTGATCAAAAACGGCCCACGCCAACGTGGTTCCAATTTCTTGAGCTTCGGCTTGCCTTCTTGGGCTATCATAACCATGTCTCCTTCCTTCAGTGAGGATACTCGTGCCAAATGAATCTGTCTCCTCCTGTCCGCCTCTTCCTCGAAGTCTTCCGCCACTTCTTCACGACAAGCTTGCAGTCTAAATGAGTGTTCCAGCCGCAAGTCCTGCAGATCTTGGTCTGTGGGCAGCACGAAGTCTCCCGAAGCCAGGGCAGTCCTCAACACATTGTCCTCATGTCGGGGGTAAACTGACTCCAGTGCTCCCCTCGGCAAACATCCATGCAAGAGCTCGAAAGGCACCAGGCCCTGTGATGTCGTCCGAGTATTCAGGCACATGATGGCTTTCGGGAGGTCCTCCGTCCACTCCCGATCCGCGTGACTCTGCAGAGAAGGGCCCAGCTTGGCGAGGACATTCTGTGAGATCTTGCAATGAACTTCGATCATCCCCGTGGATTTGTGCGAACCTGAAGGACTATTCACCACCTCTGACCCCATGCCTCGTATGAACGATTTGAACTGAGCTGAAACAAAGGCTCCTCCCGGGTCGAGGTAGAATCCCAAAGGGCTGGTGCCCACCCGGTACCTCCAGTCTGAGATGATTTTCATGGCAGTTTGCGGCTTCACATCCCTCGTGGGCTCAGCCCACGCAAACCTGCTGAAGTAATCCACGATGAGCAGGAAGTGATCGCATCCCGAAGCCGTCAAAGGGAGAGGCCCCACGAAGTCAGCCACGAGCACGTGGAACGGAGCGTGCACGGTGATGGGCAAGGAAGGCATCTTGGGTCTGTTTGGGCCAAATCTCGAGCATTGCAAGCAACCGAGATAATGCTCCCTCACGTCCCTTGCCATGGTGGGCCAGTACACAGTCTGGTTCAGCTTTTTCAAGGTAACAGCAGGGGAGAAGTGTCCTCCCTCATCGTGAGCCAGCTTCAGTATTTCCGCCACCTCGTCCCTTTCCACACACCTTCTCCATTGATCTCGCCAGCAATGCTGAAGAACTCCGTCTGACAGTCTAAAGCTCTGTGCCTTGTGGATGAGGGCTCGCTTTCCCAGGCGATTGTTCTCCTCGCATGTCCCAGCTTTCAGGTAGTCCATCACGTCAGCATACCAGGACTCAGCTTCACACGGAGCGGGCAGCTCTGAAGCGAATGCCAGGGCTTTCGCGTCCTTCCAGCATGTCTCCAGCGCCCCGTCGGGACAATCTGGCCAGAGTCTCAATTCGCATGCGTCCACTTGTCTTGCTTCCCTCTCCTCAGCCTCCTGTATACGATTCAGCAATTCTTGGTATCCACCTGCGCCATCCTTCCACACCCAGCGGCCTTCCTCCGTTTTCGTGCCCATTTGTCTCACCAAGTCCAGGTCGTCGCATTCGTCGCCGGGGAAGATCGTGCGCGACAGGGCATCTGCCGTTCGATTGCGCTCCCCTTTGATGTAGACTATTTCCACCTCCAGCGCCCTCAGCTCGCTGACCCAGCGGGCGTAGATTCCCTCATGAGTTTCAGAATTCAGGAAGAACGTTAAAGGTTTGTGGTCTGTGTATATCACTGAGTGAGTACCTGCGGGGTTGATGAAATACCTGGTGTATCGTCTGACGAATTCGACTATGGCCAGCAGCTCCCTTTTGTAGGTGCCGTAGTTCCTCTGGGTCTTCGTGAAAAGGAAGCTATCGTAGACCAAGGGCACATCGACGCCATCCTGGGTTTGAGTGATCAGCAGCCCTGCCCCATACCCTGAAGCGTCAGTGTAGGCCTTGACGGGCACGTCGAAGTGATGACCGTGCACCTTCACCGCCGAGGAGGCTTTGGTGCGAAGCAGCTCAAAGGCCAACGCCTCCGCTTCAGTCCATCGCCACTCGGTATTCCCAGTCAGCCTGGTCAGAGGTCTGGATATCTCTGCACAATTCTTGATCCACCGACGAGCAGGTCCCACGGCCCCCAAAAAGGAACGAACTTCCGATTGATTGGTAGGGACAGGCCACCTCAGCAATTTGTCTTTCTTCTCCTGCTTCTCCACTATCACTCCTCCGATGCGGTGCCTCATTCCCAAGGCAACTATCTCCTCGCATCCCAGGGATATTTTCTTGAAGGAGAGCTTCAGCATGGCCCAATCGATGCGAGGGAGCAGCTGTGTCTTGATGAATTCCCACTGTTCTTCGAAGGAGCAGTGCGTTAAGAAGATGTCATCCATGTAATATATCAGGGCAGCCAAGCTGGTGATATCCTTGGGCACGTTCAACGATGGACTCGCTTCCGGCTCAGGTATAGGACCCATCGTGATTGCCATGAGTTCGGTCATGGAGAAGGCTGCCGACTGCGACCCCTGGGGCATCCGAGTTGGCTGCAATTGCGGGAAGCCTGGCACTGAAAATGCGAAGACGTGACGATCATCTGGGTGCAAGCCCACCGTCCAGTAGGCATGCTTCAAATCGAACACCGACAACGACTTCACCCTCGGGTCGGAAAGCTGATCATGGACGTCAGCCATAAGAGGAATAGAATTGCCCGGGATGTCCTCCTCGACGTTGCGATAATTGAAGGTCAACCTTGGTTCCGCCCACCAGTCAGGCACTTCAGCCTCGCGATCCTTCAACACCAGCACGGGCTGAGAATCCCAATCCGAAAGTTTGCCGTTGGCGGCGATAGTCGACTCATACATCCCAGAGTCTATTCCCTCCTGCACCAGGCGATGTAACCAGTATCGCTGAGGCGTCGTCCAATGCTTCCTCTTCGATTTGTTCCAGGGCGTCAATCCTGACTTCAACCTCACGCGGTGCGTGTAGATATCGGTGGCTTGCATATCGAGTATGCTTTTGGCGTTCAGGTCTCTGTATGCGTGAAAGGTCCTCATGATCTCCATCCGGAGGTGCGCCGGCACCAAAGGCCCCAGCTTCACCCCGCATCCGGCAAACCACGCCTCAATATCGCCATCTCCGACTTCTCCCGCACTCGTGGGCGCTCGCAGAACAGGCCTTCGGTCGGTGGGAAACGGGGTGGATGGCCCAGCCACCAGGCTCCGCTCCCCTGCTCGACCGTACACCAGCTCCTTCGCACACTCTTCCTCTTTACATGCATATTCCCCTGCAGGTAACTCCTCCGGACTAACTGCCGTCGAGAGCACATACAACTCCCTATACGCGTTTGCGACATTCCGGTTTATCAACTCCTTCTCTGATGAAGGGACGGGTGCCACATATATCTTGGGCGCGTGATAGGTTGACCATGTGTGTTTACGGAATATGGACTTCTCGTACAGGTTCAGCTTGTCCTTCGGTACACTGCTAATAAAACTATCTAATGGGGGGTACGCCCTCCTCTGGGGCTTAAAATCGGGCAGTTTTCCGACTTGACGGTATGGTCGTGGGGGGTAATCTAGTTTATCGATTCCTTTGTGGTCTCATCCTCTCCATCTGAGCTCTCCTCATCTGAGGACTCGCTTTCCTCTTCGGTGTCTGCGTCTTCGTCATCCTCACCGGAGGACGAGGAGCTGTCCAGTCGGTCTATCACCGCGCCTGGGTTCAGTTTGATGGGAGGTCCATCTTCAGTAAGACAAAGCCGATGCGCCTCAGGAATGGTCAGAATGGGCCCTTTGACAAGCACTCGGGGTTCGCCCTCGTCCACATCTCCAATCCACAGGGAACTCTGCCTGACGTCGATGAAAGCCGCCACATCCCACAGCCATGGGAGTCCCAGTATGAGTCGGATGGGCTCGTCTTTGTCCCGCTGGGAGAACCTCGGTCTCACAATCGCCCAGATCACTCTCCAAATGGAAGTGACTCCCAGCTCGATGACCACGAACTCCGTCACCCTGACAGTCTCCCCAGTGGAGGTCCTCACATGCATGCGGTAGATCCCAAGATCCGCCAACTTGCGACGCTTCAGACCATACTTCTCAACTGCTCCGTCAGATATAATGTTTATATCCGATCCCTGGTCTGATTGGGCGCAGTTCTCCAGGAGAGTTCGAGTGTAAGTTTTCCCCTTTACCTTGTATTTGATCACAGGGGTGACTCTGAATGCCTTACTGGTGTTACACACCTTTGAGGCCACGTTCGCGAGAGCCGCCATGTCAGAGTCCAGTTCCATGGACACTGGATGAGCTCGCCTCACCGCAGCAATTTTCCTTGCTTTCTTGGCTGTCTTCTCTGACACTCTAGTAGCCATCTGCTTCAATGCAGTTGACCCTTCGGGGCTAATTTGGAACAGATCCATGAGGCTGAGCTTCACCTGCACCTCGTTCGCGAGTCTCTTCCAATCGAATGGTCCCTCTCCCTTCCTGCCATGAATCTCCCTTGGGAGACGCTTCACACGGGGCTTTCGTGCTGCCTTGGATGTCGTAGCTTTCAGCTCGTCTTGGTCCAGGGCTGTCACGGGAACTGAACCTCCCGGCACCTTCCGCTTCTTCAGCACCTCTTCCACAGCATCCGCCACCAGGGTAGTGAAGTACAAGACTGCTCCCAACTTCTTGTCCTGTGACTCTGCTTCGGGGACTTCCTCCAGACCCGAAGAATCAAGCAAATCCATACAAGTAGCACAACTCTCAGCATCAGCCACGTCTGCCTCTCCATCCACCTGACAAGCTTCCTGACTCAGCTGCTCAGGACTCACCACGTCCTCGTCAGCAAGGGTAGCAGCGATCAAAGGCAGCCTATCTGGGTGGACATTCCCGAGTTCCACCATTTGCTCTGCGCCTTCCATCATAGCCTCGCTCATATTACACTCCCCAAAAGCCTCGCAAAGTTCTGCCGAAGCCGCCATTGCCTGAGGTGGAGGTGCAGGTGCCGTCCGAGTGGGACCGTTGTCGAAGCTCACATTCGTGGGACGGGACATGAGCAACCTCATCCACGACTGCTCCCACGGCTTGAGACAATTGGCTTCAGGGGTAGAACAAACATTGCTGTAATGATCTCGCCCTCCACACTTGAAACAAGCCCTAGTCCACTTGGTGACCTTCTCCTTCCCATTAATTATCATATTCTTCGAACTCTCTCTCGGGGGCAACGTGGTGGGGTCTGGTAATGGGTATCGATCAAAGTTCCCACTGCGCCTTGCCAGGGGTTTGGCCACTGCGGGAGTCAGCGCTGGAGCATCAAAACGGGGAAGGGAGACATGTGACTTGTGTTTTGGCTGAGGGGGATCATTCTCTCTATCCTCCCAAAATGGCTGGGGCTCCAGGTCTACATTGCGGTCGACAAAGGAGAACCCCGCGAGGCTGGGCACCACCAAGGACGAGGACAGTGCAGGTGCGGGTTGAGGGAGGGAAACTGAGTCCGCCGAAGGGAACCGAACATGGGGATAAGACCTCTCCAAAGCTCTCTCCACAGGCAAGCCCGTGCTCGCGGCTATCACTTTCTCCATCATTTGCAACCTCAACGCCTCCATCTGCTTCTTCTGGGCCTGAAGCTTCGCTTCAAGTATCTGTTGTGCGCTCTTTACCGTCTCGAAGCACTCCAACAGGGACAACTTCCCGCCCGCGTTCTTGTCTATTGCCTCCGCCTTCAACTCAACACTGTCCAGACCTCCGACAAACGCCGAAATCACCGCACGCAGGGTGAAAGCCTCCAACGGGGATAGGTCCTTGTCACGCGAGCTCGGACGAGGGGCATCACGGGCACCCATCCTTCGCAACAACGCCTGCGTTCGTGAGTAGTAGGTAATCAGCGACTCGTCTTTTCCCTGACGCAAGTGGTTGACTTCTTCTGACGGAGGACTCTCCGCCACTTCGTCCATCACCTTGGCTGGGTATCTCTCATTCAGGGATTGTTCCAAGTTGGCCAAATCCTCTGCGGTTGCCCTTCGAGACACCGCCCTGTTCACGATATCCTTCATGGCAGGAGCACTGTCCATGAAAAGGGCTGCATCCCCATTACATTGCATATTGATGGCCTCGATGATCTCTGAGACCCTGCTCGAGGATTCCGTGACGCCAACTCGACGGAATTCCCACTTGACTCGACTCAGCCAACGCGCGGCTGGGACGTCTCCGGAGAAGTGACCCACATCTCCCAGATTGGGAAAGCCTCCCACGGTCGACGTCGAAGGGCCAGCACCCGTCATAAAATCGTCTCCCACCATGACTGACTCTGGTGCGGAACGAGTTCTCGAGCTATCTTCCCTCGGATGTGTATGGGCTCCCTGCTCTGAATTATCAATCAACGGGTTCCTGATCGGAACAGTCAGCACGGCAGCAGGCAACAAGGATGGTTCCAGGCTAGAATAAGGGGATGTCGAAACCGAAGCGATAGAAGGTGCCTCTCGCGGTGAAGCTGGAGAGTAGAGTGCAGTATCAGGGCTTCCCGGATCTCCGGACATGTGGTATTTCTGCGAACCAGATCAAAAGCTCAATCAGCTCAAGAGTACAGAGCGTGCCAATATAGCCTTGGCCAACCCAGTACCAATCAAAGTCGTAGCTGTGGTCTAAGTGACCCCTTCAGCGACAGCACAGGCTGATCGAACGATGGCTCTCTCAACAGAATTTGTCCGACAAGGCAGAGGATCCGATTATTGTCACCCTCAGGAGACCAGATAAAGAGGATAGCAACAATAGCGTATTACCAAAAGTAGTATAGGTACCAAAAAGGAGTCCTAAGGTAGGTAACGTAGTCTGTAGTATTGTGGGCTAGCTAAGATGAAGAGAAGAGAGAAAAGTGGGAAAAAGTGAGAAGACAGCAGAGGGGACTTGGTCTGCCAGGAGAGGGGTAGAATAAGGTTCAGCAGGAGCGAGCTGACTAAGAGCGATAGTGTAAGCAGGGAGGAGCTATGTAGTGCTAAACCTTACAAGGAAATTGCAGCCACGCGCTCCTCATACCTCCTGATATACGCCGAAGCCGAGACATCGGACGTCTCCGTATTCACCGCTCCGGCTCACTTGAGGAAGGCACGGAGCATCGCACCTTCCCCGATCGGCGTGTGTACGTCCGTTATGGTCGGTGCGCTAATCCGGAGGTGTGCGTGTATGGAAGGTGCGGGCCCGGTCATTATCCCGGAACGTGGTCGTACTTGCCGAAATATGGTTCTTGGCAAGCCGAGAATTCCGGTCGATCCGGATCGGCAGGGACCGGGTTGAACCCACATATCCGGTGGTAAGGACTTGAACATACATCAAGCCTGTGAGAACGAGAAGAAGGTGCCTTCTGCCCCATTGACTGTGGGTTAGGGAATGGGACTTGTGTATTGGCTTGTGAGCTGGCTACGATTTAACTACGAGGTTGGCGTCTTCGGATTCGAGCGTAATCGCTATCGTGATTGATCTCGTGGAAACTTGCTACAGGGCGACTTACTTCCGAGAAGACAGACAACTTTAGGTACTCTATCGATGCTTGAGATATGATGCGTTCATCTACAAGTACTTATGATATTGATTGCCTCATGTCAATCGTTCACTAGATAGCGCCGTCCATCAAGAAAAGTTATGTCTCAATTCTAGATCACCGAGATAGGTCCGCCAAATAGGATATCAGTATTCTTTGACTAACGAAGTGCTCCTAATTCCTCTCCGTACGAAACTCATGAACGCTTCACGAATTCCAGCGGGTGCTCGTTAAAAGGAGATTAACTGTGATGAGTAGAGCCCGTGTCGACCAAAACTGCTAACATACATTTGCTGCGCTGGTCATCTATGGACTGTGACAAGCCTTACGGAGACGCCATCCTATGCAGACACCGAATTTTAGTCGCAGAATGCTCTGAAGATCCATCCATAAGTCCGAGGAACTAGGAGAGATCCAAGTCCAAGTCCGACGAGAGCAGAAGCTTATCCCTTCACGGGCAGAAGCACAAACCGAAGCACCCTTTTTCTGGATGTTCCTCGTTCGTTGACGTCTTTGTGTGGCAATAAAAGATACCGTGCATCTGGTTTGGTCTTGATAATGTCCGGGCGCCGTCCAGTGCTGCGGATATTAATGTAGACGTCAGAATTATGCATGCGCGGCCGGCGGTCACCTAGTTCGCGTTCGAGGCGAGTGATGATACTCGCGATCTTGACATCCGTTGTGTGCATTTATTCAACAAATAATCCCTTCTAGTTGCCGGGATTAGTTGCCACAGTATTATTCTCTCTGGGTCCAGATAACAACAAGATCGTGAGCCGCGACCCGATCAACTTGGTTGGAGGCTGTCATGGGTGCTTTGAGGTCCGACAAGGTGGACAGAGATGGCTCATAGGGTCGACTGCTGAAGGCCATGGGACTTGATACCTGCAAATGGGACACTTAAGTACCATCGAGATGCGACTCATATTGAGGATCTAAAATAGGAGCCGAAGCGGGTAGCGAGGATGAGAGCAAGGTGGTCTCTTCGCCAACATATTGGTATATATGGCGAACGGGCCTACTGAGTCTCCTCTTCACGTCGAGACGTCAGGTAACTGTACCCTTCCTGCTTACACACTACTACGTCCTGCTGGTTGTATACGGTCCTGCACTAGGGCAGGGCTCTAGGATGTCCGGAAGACCGATGGAATCCGCTGACAGCGAGTGGAACTGAGACTGGATAGGAGACATGATGGGTGCTAGTTACAAGCGGATATCATGGGCTTTGTTGCCCATTGGGTTTATATTGAACTGCGTAGTGGAAAGACCGCACGTCCGGAACGGACCAGGTGGGACATTTGAAGCTGCTGGGAGCTGCGAGAGGCGCCTTGGTTCGATGGATATTGCAGCTTGACTATGAGTGACTCTATCATGAGTTTCCTGGCCTCTGCTCTTCTGAGGAGTCGTCAGACACTTCTCAGTGTGTAAAGCTGGAAGGATGGTGACAGTATCCTAGATAGGTACGTAGAATATGCGGTTTGTGGATTCAGGATCGTTGCCGACCGTGTACTCAAGTTTGATTCCTGTCTATGAAGAACACACTAAATGAAGGGACGTCCGTGAGAGTACCAGTTACTGGTGGGCTTGTGTCGCGGCGGCCGACAATCTGCAACAGACATATTCAGAGTGGACGGCGTGTTGCAAAGGTCAGGGGAAAGATCGGATGTCCCATCATACTTGTTCATTAGGCCTTTACGTTGAGGATCGTGATGAGGTGACAAATATTATTCATGTCCGGGGGTATCTGCTCATGAGGCTATACTATACGTAAATCTGGAACGTCCAAGCCGACTCGCGCGCGTTGGGACGTCAGTTACGGATGCCTCTATCTCTCTCTAATTTACAATGGTCTTCGTTTTCTTCAAGACCCAAGTCATGGATGATTCATAAGCACGTGAAATGTAGTATAAAAGATGGCGTGGCGGGTGTGGTGAACACGCATGTGGGAAGAGGGAGGGTGCGTCAGGACCGTCGTCTGGACCGTCGTCAGGACCAACAAGACCTGCATCGGCGGAAGGGTTCTGCCTCCTTTGCGAGGCATTTTAAGCACTCGTGCTGAAGTAGTAGTTTTCCCAGAGATACTCGTAATCCTCCAGAATACCAGAGACAAGACTCGGCATGCGCTGACGCATGCCCGTTATCAAACCTTTGGTGACGTTTTGGTAGAAGGCGCCCCTCATGGACCACCACACGGCGGCCCAGTATCGCTTGCCCCATTCATCCTGCTCCAGGGACGTCGTCCGGAATCCGGTATCGCGCAACTGTCGCGCAGCGTATTCGATGCTGAAGCCAATAATCCATGGTGTCCACGACCTCTTATTCTTGGTCTGCGATAGAGCGACAGCGTAGACCAACGGGGCCAAAATATGCAGCACTTCCGCAGCTTGACCTGACCTTGACAGGGTGTTAAGGAGCTTCGCCGCTGGCTTGATGTCGTCGGCGGTCAGAACTCGGCTCTGCAGGTACGTGCTGACATCGCTGGCGTTCGGCAGGCTCGGCAGGCTCGACTTGGTGCGCGGCATAGCCCACTCCTTCTGGTGGGAAGCCTTGGCAGCGCCGTTCATCTCGACATCGCTATGGTCTTCGCCCATGAGCTCCTTCAGTGCATCCTCGTCGGATTCATCGTCCTGGGTGGGTATCGGTTCGCGCTCAGGAAGTGGTGGCGTCACGAGAGGCCGCGAGTTCGTGATTCGCATTAAGAGGAGCCGGCATACGGCCTTGACAGCCTCCAGGATTATCACCACTCGCCACCGGATCTTCTGGCCTCGTCGCTTGGCGGCCATCTCCCACAGCAGCTCCGTGTACTGTATGATCTGAAGCAAGAGGGCTAGTCTCCGATATAGCTTACTCTTGGCCGTCCAGAACTTCGTGTAGCGAGCATGGGGGCCGGGCAGCGGCGCGGAGAACGACGACACCTTGTTCAAGGCATTGCGAAGAAGTGAATCGTGATAGAGAGTGACGAGTTGGATGGCGGAGTGCACGGTTTCCGAGGCGATCTCGGCATCGCGAAAACGGCCGGGAATGATGTACGTCAGAGATCGCAGGGCACTCTCGATTTGCGACACCTGATGGGAATTCTTCGTGATGAAGTCTCCGTACAAATGCAGCCAGTTATTTGGCGACATTGTCACGAGAGGGTTCTGTGACGTCGTGAGGGTGCGGCGGCGTTCTTGCATTAGGGAGGAGATCAGGCAGCGACAGCACAGCGGACGGGCGGGATCACGGGACTCGGTCAATGGGATGGGATGGGATAGAATTGAATTGAATCGGATTGGATTGGATTACTTCGAGTAAGCGGTAGAGCAGGAGATAGGTAGGTATTCAGAGCGGTTGGTCGGTGGGTATCGCTATCAGCCTCATTCCAGCGGATTCCGTAATGCAGGGACAACTACGGCTTACGGCAGAGCAGAAGAACAGAAAAATACGGGAAGATACAAGAATGGAAGACGAAGACGTGTGATGAAAAGGGAGGCGACTAGCGAGTTGGACGGCGAAAAGGACAGACGGGGAAGAATGGGATGTTATGTTTGGAAAGGGAAGAGAAGAGAAGAGAAGAAGGAAGGGAGCGAAATGAAATGAAACAAAACGAGCCGAAATGAAATGAAACGTGATTTCGCGGTCTCGATTGTAACTGCCTCGGCTGAGGCGCCAATGAAGCTCCCGTTCTTTCTAGCCTGTGTGGGCCGAGCAGACCAAGCTGGAACGAGGGTTAGGCCGGGTTTTTGGTGGCTTCGTCGCTTCAATGTTTCTTTGCTATTTATGTGCACCATCCCGGTCAGCGGCGCGCATGCACCGTACAGCGCATTACATTGCTTTAATTCATAATGCTGCGCTGGTGCATCACCATAAGAGCGATACTCGGGGGGCAGTGTCCTAAAGCTACTCGGGCAGTATCCGGCCCGTTTTGGCTGTCGCCACCTGCTTTTTCCTGGCTTTTTCGGCAGGTAAACGTCACTTAGCAACACAATTCGGTCCAGGTCTATGGTACCTACCTAGGTACACTTCTACTGGCAGCACGCAACCACAATTCATTGCGAGCACTTCTCTTACTTTGCGCAGCCTGACCATTGCAATATTTCTATTTTCCGACATCAAATCTGTGTTCCTCCGGCATACCTGGTTACGTATCGAGCAAATTCATTCATCATTCTGCCAGTAGAACAACTTTTCAACATGATTATCCAACCAATGCCGCCGATACCAAACCCTCCATAGGGTGGCCCGAACGGCGGGCCGCCTTGCGGACGCATGCAGACGTTGTATGACTCTATACAAGACTTCGCGTCAAAGAACGGCTTCGCTATCGCACGGCGCAATGGTAACAATAAACGCAACGGAGAATACACGGCGTGGAGTGTTGTTTGCAACCGTGATGCCATCAAACCAGCCCGAGGCCACGGTATTCGGCGCACACATACATCGAAGAATGATTGTGGATGGAGAGAACGAATGGTGGCCAGACAAAGTACCAACTAGGAGTGGGTGTTTGAGCTGTCAACGGGTCACGAACACCATAATCACAATATGTCGACGTACGTTGGTGCGCATGCTATCCACCGCCGACTCGACGAAGCCCAATTCAATTATATTTGCGGTTGGCAGTAGCTGGCGCAAAACCTCGCGATATACTGTCGTCGTTTCGCAGTACATATGAGCATCATCCCATTACTCGAAAGGATATAAGCAATGCACTTTCACGAATCCGCCGCACAGTTCTCGATGGATATACTGCAACACAGGCATTTATCAAGACTTTACAAGACGAAAACATCCGGCACGCTGTTTTATATGAGGAAAACGAGCCAAATCGTGTGAGATCAGTTTTGTGGACGTATCCATGGTGTGAAACTATGTGGAAACAGTTTCCTGAGGTCATCACGATGGATAATACCTACAAAACAAATCGGTACAAGATGCCGTTTATGAACGTCACAGGATACACAAACATCAAATCTGGACGCGTTTTCAATATGGCATTCGGAATCATGCCAAATGAGACCTATATTTCCTATCAGTGGATAGTAGAAACTCTGGCACAGTTTGCAATAGCTATGAGCATCCCACCACCCAATGTCTTCATATCTGATTTTGAAGACAATCTCAAATCTGCAATGGCTCAGAATCCTTTCTTCTGCAATACCCAACAGCAAATTTGTATCTTCCACATCAACAAAAACGTCATCTGGCAGAGCAATCGCAAGTGGGTGAGGAATAACGACGAGCACAACGACAGAACTGACGTCCAGGATGAGATTTCTGACGATATGGAACCAGATGATGATGATTCTAATCAATGGGCAGAGCTTCAACAACTCAATGCACCTGCAGCACGACTTTTTCTCGACACATCACAGACACTCCCAACAATAATATCACACGACAGAAAAGGGCTGCTACTTTGCTGGTCTCATATGATGTACGCACGTACAGTGGATGAGTTTATGCATTGTTGGGAGCGCATTTTGCGGGAGTTCGGTGCTCAACAAGAGAAGGTTGTTACATATCTGCAGAACACATATCTTCATCTTCGTCATCAATGGGCAAACTGCTACACAAGTCAGTATCGAAACTGGGGAGCGCGTACCTCTTCTCCGACAGAGTCGAACCACCGTGTTTTAAAGACATATCTGGACTCGAGTCGAGGGAGCCTGGTTCGACTGGAGGAATGTGTATGACGCATGGTCGACGAATCACGCCATACATATGAATATGCGTTGAGCCAGAGTTCTACCAAGATTCGCCACGATTTTCTTCGTCATGAGTGGTTAGGAGAGGTCTCCGTCTATTGCACGCACATGGCTGTCGGCATTCTCGCAAACGAATATAAGCGTGCACGTAGCCTACTTGCGACAAGAGGAAACCCTGTGCCGCGACCTGTACCTCAGCATGTTTGCACGATGGCTTCACAGTTTGGCCTCATTTGTTTCTGCCAAATACGTCGAAACATTGAACTATCGCCTGAACATCCAGAAATTACACCTATCGATTGGCACGACATGGATAGTCATTGGTATACTGGATCGAACATGGCAGATCATGATGCTTTACTACGAATTCGTGAGCCTCATACTGTTCGGACACGAGGTGGTGTACCCAAAAACACTCCTGTCACGCTGCCTGAAGCGCTACGTATTGAAGGATATCTTCATCATCGTCGCCGGCAGTTTGCCAATGACTTACATCGCATACCATCACAATGGGAGAACGGTGGTACTGATGAGAGCCGCACTAGACAGACACATAACGTTGATCGACCGAATACGATAAGAGTCACGGCCCGACATGCTCGGCATATTGCTGATACAGCGCAGCCAAATCAAGGTCATAATGGTAGACAACATGAAGTCGCTCGCGACAGGGGCATGACGATCGGCAGACGGCATTCAGGTATACATGGGGCGGCGAATATCCATGTACAACATCGCAATGTCGGTGGTCAAGGCTATTACTCGAATGTCGGCTCGCAGCTCGACGAAGAACCACGTATTGTTGGTGAGACCACCGGCGAACTCATAACCGATTCGCATCAACCTAGAGATGACGGAGTCATTAATGGAGAAAGTGGACGAGTTGGGGACGACAATAGTCATACATCTTCTTCATCGGCCAACGTGAGCGTGCAAATGAACCTCGCTGACGCATATCGCTCGGAGCAAGAGATGGGGGGGAATCATGAGAATGTCACGTCAACCATGCCGGCAGTCGCTCAGTTACTGCGATGGCAGCAGCAATTACTACGCCAGCATAGGGATTTGCAGTAGGTAGATACGTAGTACGATTGACGAGTAGGTATTCAGCTAAAGAAGAGAACGATTTCGACGCAACGTTTGTTCTTAATTAATCGTGTGATTCTGGCCAACATTAGCGGTTCTTAGACGCTCCTTATTCCACAGCTTCGTTGTTTTCCGCTAAGTCACGTTTACCTGCCGAAAAAGCCAGGAAAAAGCAGGTGGCGACAGCCAAAACGGGCCGGATACTGCCCGAGTAGCTTTAGGACATCGCCCCCGGAGTATCGCTCCAGCATAATACCGCATTTACCCCCAACCCTCAGTGGTAGGTAGTGGGTCGCACAAGGGTAGTCAACTAAGCCATATAGAGATTAAGTAGGTAAAAGGATCATCTCCTTGACTGTTCGAAGACAACAAATCCGTAACTGACATGGTTTTGGGCCACCTGAGACTTTAAGTTACCTGGCTTTCTTAAGAAATCGGCTGGTGATAGAAGTGCAATAAAGTCATCTTTATGGCAGCATGGGGCAAGTACCCAGTTGTTGTCTTCGAACAGTCAAGGATATAGGTATTCATGCCTGCAGATTCCTGCCGATTCCTGTACATGTGAGTCCACGGTAATAGTGAACCACACGCTGAACGCATAGTGGGGAGTTTTATCTGTTTCTGTTCCTAAACCTGTTTCCGATCTACATACACAAGCAACCTATTGAGACTCTTCTACGTCATCGTTCCCGCCGTCGCTATTATAACCATACGTTCGCACGCGTGATGCCAGCACAGTAATTGACCTGCCAAATAGCTGAATCCCTTCATCTTTTCGAGTAGTCCTCTCTGCCGACTCAAACAAGCGCCTACGTGTAGAGTTACTAATAGCACACCAGAATTCGTCGCCATTGCCGTCGCTGTCGCTGTCACTATTACCAGCCCTATTTGGGGTACTGAGTGTAATTTCGACGTCGGACTTCTTGATACTAGCCTCATCGCCGGGTGGACACTCCTCTATTCAATGCAACTGTTGCGCCGTGTATCCCTCGACGGGTTTCAAGGGAATGAAGTCAGTTTCTGGCCCTGGTAGAGGGAATCGGCCGCCCTCCACTAATATATGGCTTTCCTCTGCGTCTGTGTAGGCGTGTGACATTGCGATTTGATTTACTTCTTCACGGTGAATACAGATCCACGATTCCACCTCCAGAATCTCCTGCAATACAGATGTGGAGTGTGCGATGACTGCCCACCTCTCATCATCACTCTGACAACTCCGGTAATTCTGCGCCAATCTTAGACGCACTCCAGCTCTAGGTTTGTAACCAGAACGTCCTCTTCTTCTTCTCTGGTCAGGAAAAACGATGCTTCAATCTCGATGAAGTCTAGAATCTCTCGTTTCTTTTCATTACCAGATTTGTCCTCAAGAGCCGCTTTCTGAGCCGCGTGTCCACTCAACGCCTTTGGGTTTGGCTCGGCACCGCGTAACAGCTTAATATACGCATTTTCTTTACGCGCTAGCTTATTGAATTCTGCTTCTGTCTCCTTCCTCTCTTGTTCCTTAACCCTGTCCCGTATCTGCCCTGCGGTCCACGCGCCATCCGACACTCATTCTACCTGCCAGCATGTGATTTTGTCCAGAAACCCCTCGAGTCTGTCGTTTGCAGTGGTTTGACTTACTGCAAGGTGTTTCTGGGTGACAATCGCAACTCGGAGAGCAGATCTCATGTCTGCTAAGTCCTGTCGCGCTGGACTACTCAACAGTAATTCACGCCTCTTCCAATCTGTGTCTTCAAGCTTGCGTTTAACCTTACGTGGAGTAGGATCTACTATTGCCTTGGTAAATAATGGTTCCTCCTGCAATCTGATCTCTGCTCTCATTTTGTTTAGAACTCTGTCATGGTCAACTGGCCACAGACCTGAGTTCTTGGATGCATCTCAGATTCTGTAGCGGATAAAGACTTCTTTGTGCATTGGACTCCATTCATTAATGAAGTCACGCCTTGAGAAGCTGAAACGTCATTGTTGAATAGCTTTTTGCAATCTGCTTTTTTGTGCTGCCTTTAACCACTTGTACAATCCCACATCAAGAGGTTGCAGTCTGTGAGATGTATGGGCAGGTAGTGTGATTGGGAGAATTTCAAAATATTCGCAGTATAAAAGCACAGCTGGTTTCTCATGTGCTTCAAATCCATCCATTACAAGCACTCTATAAATGGATGGTGAGGTTCTGATACTGCAAGGGCTGTCAGGAGATACCACCTTTGAGTCACCACTGATGGGGTCAATGGAGGCAGGAAAGCCAAACCACTCTTCAATATACCCTGTGAAGCTAGAGCTACATTCAAATGAGTGCTTGTTGAAGTGACGTACCTATTCTATAGCCATCTATGCATTGTTGTACTCTGTGTCAGTCTTTGTTATAGAAATATTGCTTTCAATGCTGGTGTTGACGTAGTTCTCCAACAGCAATTTGGCTTTCAAGATAAGGAACGAGGGGATGGAGTATCCTGCTGCCGAAATACAGTCGACGGCTGTTAAAGTCTCCCGGTTGCCAGGCGACAGCATTATACGCGGTTTTTTCTTCTTGTTCCTTACCACCAACACATTCAATGCTCCGTTTAACACTCGTATAAAGAACGGCGACTCGTCGAAATTCCACAGATTCACGTCCTTTATCTTAAATGTATGAAGAATCGATGAATATTCGGTAAACCAGGCTGCAATCCCGTCGACATTCATTTCAGCAGCGATACGGTAGCTATCGACGTATTTCACGTTGGTTTCTGTGAATTGTGGATTGTCGCGCCGCCACTTGGAAACCTCTCTGTAGGAAAGCGCGGTTGATGGTGGATTAGCGCGTTGTGACCTCAAGTAGTTGCCATATCTGATGAGGGCAGCCGAGGTCAACGGTAGAAGACTTCGTTGGACGAGTTGTGTGAACTGGTGCAGCGCATTTTCTTCCCATTCGGTGAAGGCAGGCGGACGGCCAGGTTCTTTGTACCCGGGCAGTTGGGTACCCTTAATATGTCGGGAATGATACTTCTTGACGAGGCCATCCTTCACGTGACATCGCTCGGCACATTGTTTTAAGGATAGGTGTTTACTTCGCATCTCTCTTTAATTGCTGTATAGTCGAACCGGTTGCCAGGCGGCTTCAGCCTTATCGACATCGTAGATGGGCATTTTGAGCACCTAGAATAGCTTCGGTATGTGACAGTCGGAATGCAGTCGTTTGTCGGGCACACAAGATTCTGGGTGATAGGTAGATGTAGGAAGGTGTACGTATGTGGCGCAGAGTCGGAAACAGGTTTAGGGAGAGAAACAGATAAAACTATCCACTAAGCGTTCAGGGTGTGGTTCACTTTTACCGTGGACCCACAGATTGATTCCGCTGTTTGTGGTGTTTCTGTTGTTTCTGTTGTCTCCAACCTGCCCAGGAGATATATCCAAGTTGCCCGGAACCTCCCTCCCTCCCATGGGGTTTGGGAACCCTGAAGCTGATCAAATTGAAACGTCCAGGTGACACTAACATGCCCGGCGCTCATGCCATTTCATTACATATTCGTCGTATGAATCTTAACAATAAAGATCCCCAATCTAACTCCTCCACCCGTTCAACGGCGACTCGAATTGTTATCTGGAGATGGCACAGACTTCGAATCTGTAGCATGTTGATTAAACTGGAGCAGTAGAATAGAGGTAAGGGTTGTCCGGATCTGGGACAAACCTACTGTTTGAGTAAATCTCTGAGCTTATCGACTCTGTGACTCTTCAACAAACAACTATTGTGATCCCTGCTAACTAAATTGATGCTCGTGATAGATTACGTGTAACCTAGCACTTGCTGATATACCACGCACATGGTAGCCTCAGCGCATACCGTAAAAAAGCGATATCAATATCTTTAAGCGATGAAGCCAGCGAATCTAATCCTGTTTTTCTAAGAACAGAAATTTGCACGTGCACGCGGTTTATAGCTCGCACGTGATAGCAGCGAAGAGAGGGATTGAAGAATATGATGACTAGGCGGCGACAACCTTTGTCAGGCTTAATCTGAGCAAGTTGCTCACTCGTTTATAGCTATGAGTTGCCTCATAGCGTGGTTGCTTGTTTGGGAGGTGAGCAAGCTCATCAATTTGTAAAGCATAAGGCATTTTGACTTATAAGCCAGGGCAAAAGTGGGCGGCCTCTGCTTGCAAGGCGTTTATAGCCTCGATATATCGGTCGACAACATCTTCTTTTACATGTACGGTCTGCCTGCCATGCCGGTGGCTCACCCCCACATTCTGATGTTTCCATGTGGCTGAATGTCCACGTTCTTGAACTTTTTAACGTGAAGATCGGGGTGTAGCCTTCTTGCTGTTGTCGTCAGGAACAGCATGAGCAGGAGACGGCGGGTTTATGGGGGCCGCCAGGGGAGAGGAGGGAAAAGCAGGCAAGGTTGCAATCCACTACACCAAAATCCACGACACCACTCTACATTGCACGGCCGAGGGAGGTGTATCCACGAAACCACGGGCAGTTAATTGAAGAATACATCTAACGAGCGATTCAAGCAAAGATTAAAGGTGTACACTACGTACTTATAAGCTTTCCTCATGTCACAATCATGCTGTCGCTCTTTCCAACTGCTCAGCTTCTGTTAAACTAGTTCATTCTCCTGATGTGGCTTTTTCCTGTACTAGAATAATTGGTGACTCCTCTTCGAAACTACTAATTGGGCCAGATCTGTACCAAGGCTGAAGTACGTGCGGAATTCCAATCATTCTGACGTCCAATTGACTACGTAACGGCAAGAATATGCGTCCAGCAGCTGAGAACAACCCTTCGCATTCCGCCGACATAGCCTGAACTGTTGTTACGATCAGGTAGAAATTTCTGGCAACTTGTATTGATGCTGCGAACGAAAACTCTAAATCAGGGAAGAAGGAGAGAAAGAGAACTCAATTTTCATGAGCAGGAATCCTTCTTATACCCTATGTCATCACGTTTTATGGTGAGAGACGACGAGCTTTGTTGTAGAGGTGAGCTGGTCATAGCGTCAGCCATGTGGGAGGGAACTTCGTGGATGATAATGCCAAGCTCCTATAAGTCAAGACCCCCCCTTGCGACCCACCCCGGTCACGACCCGGCCAAAGGTTCGTAAAGATCACGACAGCCTGCAAGTTGTAAATCCAAATTAAACAACAACGAATGAAGCTATCGCCATTCCGTTTGCACTACGAAAATCGCTATATACACCGCTACTCAGCCGTACCTTCATTTTGAGATTCTGGCGTGTCCTCCTCCGAATCTGGCACTGTTCGTTGCACAGCTTGTCGCCGCCTAGTTACAGGCTGCGCCCTCACTTCTAGGACCCTTTGAAGGGTCACGAATCCCTCGTTTGGATTTGGCGCAACTTTCCGACGTTTCCTATCTCTTGACTCTTTCAATTGAGCCTCCAATTCGTCATTTCTCTTTGAAAGAGCTGCTATTGTGCTCGTCGCAAGATCAAGACCTCGGCCAATCTTTCTAAACAGCATTCTAGCGGTAGGTGACTGAAACGCGTTGTGGTCTGCAATCAGCGTTTTCTTGATAGGAATTAAGTCTCTCGAGGACTTGGGCGTAGGTATCGTGACGGCGGTGAATATATTCGGGAATTCTGGTGTAGTATCACGACAGAACGTCGGCGACGGAGATGTTTGGGTGGCCTTGTCAGCGCGAGGTGTATTCAACCCCACGAGGCGAGAATTTAACGGTTTAAGGCGGTTTGTGGGGTATATTCCTGTCGCAACGAAGCCTGACTTGATGATTCCTGGCGTTAAAGCCTCCTACCTTACCATTGCAAAGGCCTCGAGGAATTCTCGTTTGCCGGGGCACGATTGACAGCGTTTAATGACTAAAAACGGGCTCAAATCGCATGGTTGCAGAATATGGGAGGAATGAGGAGGCAGAAACACAAGGTAAATGCGATTAAGGAAGCACTCCTCCATGAACTCAGTGGTGGTGTGACTGTTGTGGCCATCCAATATCAGGGCTCGCCACTCCGTCACATCAGATGGTGTTGTGAATGGTATAAACACCTCTTTTAACCACTTCATTGCAATCTGTTTATTAGACCACCCGTTTGGTGAATGGGTGAATCTTCAATTTGTAAACAAATCGCTCTATTGCTCAGGAAACCACTGTTCTTGTACTGACATGCCCTTAAAAATGACCAATGGAGGCACAACACGTGATGTTGCACTTATTGCTTCAATTGTTGTTGTCCACTCGCAATTTTGAGGCCATTTATTCAGTATTGTTTTCTATATTGCGGGGCCGATGACCACTTTGTTCTCTCCAACACCTTGCATGATGGCATACTCGTCAGCGTTGAAGAGATTCGAGGGCTTTACGCGGCGTATTTCTGGAGTATCGAGACAGTCGAAGAAGATGTTGATATTCGATAGTGACGCGCCGTCGACGCGTTTAAAGTCAATTATTCTACTTTTTAGCGTCTTTAGTTCAGCGTGACGGCTTAGAAAACGCGTGTGCTACGTTTTTCCTGCGTTCTTCGTCGCGCCGCTCGCTGCTAGGGTACGCTGCACGTAGTCCTTGAAACGCGATATAGGTGGCGCGTACCCCAGTTTGGCCTGGGTTAGAGCCCAGACACTCAATTCGTCCTCCTGAACCCTAGAGAGTATCTGGGACTGTTCGTTTATCTCCTCGTGGGTAGGTATGCCCTCAAGTCTACGTCGTACGTAGGACCGATCGACGTCGTGGGTTCGCGTGGCTTCTGAGATCGACGAGCCACCTTCTATATCGTCAATCGCCTTCACGGCACGCAATTTGACAGCACGGGAAGTCATGTTATATAGCGCTGAATGCGACGATTTGAACGGTGTATTTGTTGAAAAATATAGAGTCGTTGATGTGGTTTTTTTGGAAAGGATTAATTAACAGGTTTGTGGGCGCGCGGCGTTTTTTTAGCCGGGTCATGACGGGGGTGGGTCGCAGGGGGGGTTCTTGACTTATCACGCACTGATATGATAGCTCACACAGGGGTACTGATGAGCTCTGTGATGACGATTACTGCTTGGATTTTAGGCACAACCATCACAAGTGCCATAAAATCAGGCGTCATTTGAGATAGCCTTAGAAAACGGTGTAGCTGTTTGTGTCAGTACAGAATAGGGCCATGAATCCTCCAATCCGAGATTTCTCTATGATTTTGCCAATGAGTGTATTCGTCTTCCATGACAGCAACCTCATACTGGGGTATGTAGGTGTTGCGCTAAAATGAATAAAAAACTGCCGAACATGTGTATAGCTAGTTTCTTGGGAAACTGATGATGTAAATGTGTGTATATTGTCAGAATAACTGGTTTCTGAAGAACAGCTGACCTAATGCTTCATTGACACATCGTACACAAATTTCTTAGCTGTCCAAACTCAATCAGGCTTCGTAACTCAGGTATGCTCAAACCATGCTCAACAATAAACAGAATGTAGCGCCAACGATGTGCAGTATATCGGCGTGTCGAGTATTCATTCATGATTACGGCAGACTGAAGGGGGACTGTCACAGAACGAGTTTTATTGATCCGCATACGCCGGTAGGGTAGTTTTTTCTTCAGTACGTAAACAAACCAATTACCAAGTACGTGAATGAAGGCGGAAAACAACAATCGGGCGAAAAAAAACAAGTGATTTATTCTGTACAAACTCTTTACATCCACGCAATGAATGAAATCGGAAGTTATAAACAAATAATGAGTTTACGGAATATATAAGCTCGTTTCCCCATTACCGATACAGGCGAGGTGATGCGAAAAAATAGTGAGACCCCAAACACTCGAAAACGTACATGTCTGCGCAGTGCTCCAGTCTCACTATTTTTTCGCACCGCCTCGACAGGTGTCAACTTAACTGTACATCCACAAATTACGATCACCATAGCCAATCAGCAAAGACTTGAAGATGAGATTTTTCCTATAGAATATTGGAGCTTTGACGGAAAATCTATACTTCAGCCACCGATGCACGAGACTCTTGAGAATGTACAGTCAGAGTCTGATATAAAGCTAACTGCTTTTCCAATTGATCAATTCCGTGTGAGTAAACTGAATCGTGTTCAGGGGACTATTGAGTCATCCCGGGTATAAATTTCATACAGCCTTATTTTTGAAAGTATTGTATTGATAATATATATTGGGATACTTTGCCCTTCGTTCATTTGGAAGAAAGACGTGAAGATAGTCAAAAGATCAAGTGCTCGATATTATTAGAGCGACAACAACATCTCAATGCGATTGCTGCACATATCATGTTGCCACAACTCAACAGAAAGTCGTGTCGAGCATGTAGAAATATTATAATCACAGGCCTATGTTCCACTTGTGTTTTGTTTGGTAGAGACGTATTTGAGAGTGCCTGTTCTTGTTGTCAGTATTCCTCACTTGCAAATAAATGCACCTTTCACCACACAAATCTTGGGTCGCGATGCACAAGCCAACCAGAATAGGTGGAAGAGGAGGACGAGCTAGTTCCTAATGAAGTCACCAAGGACGACATGAAGATGATACGAACACATACTATTGAAGCTCTCATGGTAATGCTGAAAGATGAGTTGTTTGAGAGGGAAAATAATGAGATTGTCACCAGGGAAAAACAATGCCGCAAATGATGTAAAAGTATAGCTGGGCTTTCGGTGATTAGATAATGATAAAGATTTGAAAACAGCAACAACTACATGTACAGAATGTTTGGTGCGAACGGCAACAGATACAGGCGACAAATGTATGGGGCAAAAGGACGACGAATGAGGCGAACATCGAAGAGCGTTGACGACGAACGTAGAGAACGAGAGGGGCGTGAAAGGCGCGAACGTAGGTGCGGGCGCAGACGCGCGCGATTAACGTAGAGAATGGGACAGCGGTGATATGCGCGAATGACGGGGGGCGCGGGTGACGGTGTGAGCAATGAACGTAGAGCACAAAAGGATGGCGGAAGGTGGGAATGGTGGTGGCGGGCGACGGCTTGGGCGACGAACGTAGAAGGCAAGAGGACGGTATATGAGGGGAGAGAAAAGTGAATGTGGGCAATAAATGTAGAAAACAAGAGGAGGACGGCAAACGTAGAAGACGAGAGGAGAGCAAATGGCGCAGCCGTGGTAGACGAAAATAAATGACGAGAGAACGAGAGAATGGTGAATGTTGGGAGAAAATAGCGAATACGGGAAGAGAATGACGAATGCGGGCGTCGAATGTAGAGAACGAGAGAATAGTGAATACTTAGAGGGGACACTGCGTGCGGGCGGCGAATGATGGATAGAGAAGACAGATGGTTAGCGAAAACAGGCGGGCGCCGAATGATGAAAAACAGGCAAACATTAGGAGCAGGTGACGAACCATGGGGAATAGCGAATGTCATCAAGTGAGAACGACAGTAAATAAAGAAAACGGGCAGACAATGAATGCATATGAATATAAGCGACAAATGTGACGAGAGTAGACGACAAATGTAAGCAACAAATCTATGCGCCGAATGTAGACAAAACTACGCAATAGACATATACAACAGTGGCCTACAAATGTGAGTGACGAATGTAGACAGACCTATGCGACAGATGTATGCAGTGAATGTACATAAAACTAGACAATGTATATTTAGTGATGAAAGATATAAAATCTTAAAGTATACACATATATCAGATCGTAAACTTTGATCATATGATTTATGAACTAGTTAATATGAGATATGTGAAACTTTACATCATGAAAAGTTACCCATATATATTAGCCCGTTGCCTACATAAACGCATGGCTGGCCACATTCAAATAGTTCGACATGTGTAAAGAATAGCATTCATGGCTTAGTCTTAACTCTGTGGAATATCTATATACAACTATTCATTTAGATTTCATCTTGATATGTATATGTGATACTTGTGTAATTAATTCCGTTAAATTATTGAAGATGCACACGCACACAATTTTCTTCTTCACATTTTTTAAAACTACCTACATAAAATGTAAATGGTTCATTTGCATGTTTGTCAATTTATAATTCTTCGAACTATTGGCTATTACATTCTTGCTGATGATTTGAAGTTTTGAGAATACACTTTCATACTTGATCAAGCTCGATCGAGCTTGATTTAAATCGTTATACATTATTCAAACATGTCTTGTCATCCGGTGAACCTCGAGCCTAATAAATAATAGCTCATCGAAGAGTACCAAAATTATGCTAGGGTCCGGTTCAATATTGATGTTTTGGAATTCGAACACTCCATCGTCATTAGCCGTAATATGTTCTATCATCGCCTCAAACAATGTGG
>JAJFDI010000046.1:0-231608 GCA_028637685.1 Xylariaceae sp. X3-2
TCTGCTGACAGGACTAGAGTGCTGATGTCATCTGCTTTGCTAAGCTTTAGTTGTTCCTTTTCCTCTTTTTCTTGTCGTATTCGTACAAGTCTCCATCAACTCCGGGGCTCACGATAAGAGAGCGTCCACGCTCATGTGTCTAGCAAGTCTCCAGCCTAGGAAAATGTATAAGGATGAAACGGCAGCATGATGAGTGACAAACTGTATTGCGTAATAGCATCATAATGCACACAAAAAGGAAACAGCAAGATGATAGCGGGGAATGATGAGAATGATAACAATTAGTCCCATGACATAGGATCGAAGAGGTCAGCCAGAGTAAGCTCTTGTGATTGTTCAGCGAATATGTCGTTAAAAGCCGTGTCGAATGAGAAATTATTAGAGAGGTTGTTTTGTGTTTCATTCGTTGGCGTGTCTGGAATAGTTGTGTTGAAGGCTTCGTCGGCTTTTCTTTTTCGTGTTGCTTCGGACGCTACGTTCTCCTTTGTCTTCGGTGACTTGCTTCCTTTGTCGGATCTGTCTAATGTCATGCTTTCTTCGGCTCTGAATGGTTTGTTTCCCTCGCCAGATTCGTCATCCGCTTTGGCAATGGGTGTTGGAGCGTCAACGGTTGGAGTCGGTGCATACATGTAATGGAAGTCAGTAGTGGGAGTGGGTGCTCTTGCCAGCGCCATGTATGGAGCTTGTGGTGGTTGGTGTATTAGGATGGCTTCCATTCTTGAGATGCGTTCTTCTGAGACTTTGTAGTTGTCCGCTTTTTCGTTCGCGACTTGTAGTTTGTTTTCCGTCTCTTGTAGTTTTTGTTCCATCTTGCGTATAGATCCTTTGAGTTCCTGTACTTCATTTGAGAGTACATCTCGTTCATGCCTTACTGTTTCCAGATTGTTGTCAAAGTTGAGCATCAGTGATTCCTTGATCTCTTGGGCGGCTTTTTGGAGATCTTCCTTGAGTATGTTTGCTTCTTGTTTGACTTCCGTCTTCAGCCATTTTCGTACTTCTTGTCGTTCTGCTTTGAGTGCTGTTTGTACCGTTGATGCTGATGTCTCTAGGGCGAGTCCTTCAATTGGTCCTCCAATGATTGCGTCTTTTAGTAGTCGGATGGTTAGGTCTTTGGTGGTTTGAATTGTGTCGATGTGCATGATTGTTTGATGTTTTGCCAAGGCCTTGAGGCTGGTGTCGACGTCTTTCCATAGTTCGGCGAATTTTGGAAAGGATTTAGAGGACGGGGGGGAGGACGAGGGTGTGACGGTAGAGACTTTTGATTGAAGGGCTTGACACGCACGTTTAGCCTTTTCTGCTCGCTCAGTGTCGGTCATGTTGGACGTAAGGGCTTCTGTTGGCTTTGATGGCTTGGTGGGCGTGGTACTGGCGGTCGAAGCAGTAGTTGAAGCAGAGGTTGGTTTACGCGGGGGCTTGGTTGGCGTCGTGGGGGAAGGCGAGGTGGCTGACGATGCTTCGGCTGTCCAGGTGGACCAGCAGTGAGGGACGAGTCGAATTTTCGGGTCGATTGCAATCCAGTTGAAGCCGGTGTTGGAGAGCTTCTCTTTGATCATTTTTGGGTATGTTCCAAAGCCGTCGGAGGCATCACCGATAATTCGTATGGCTTCCCATAGTTCGGGAGGGGAGGAGGGCAGAGTAAAGACTGTGTTGGGGGCCCAATTGGTGAGTTCACCTTGTCTGGCAGCTTCATCGAGCCATTTTCGTGCTTGAGTCCACAGATTGCCGTTGGATGGTCTGTCTAGAGGTTTGGCTTGGGACAGGTATTTTAGCAGAAGGTCTCTATTGATCCACGGTTTAGGAGGTGCAATTTTGAGAACTTCAGTCCAGAAGAGCTTGGGATGTGGGAAGTCTTTTAAATGGATTTCAGTGCGGTGAAGTCTGTTGGTGTCTTTAAGTATACGATGCCGATGGGGAGCTGCGGGCATTGCCCAGGACTTGAAGTCAGGAATGTTTTGTGTAGCTTCGGTGACGCAGAGTGCGTCGTTTTCCGCGCGGGTTAGGTCTATGTCGCCGCCGAAGTCGAACGTAGTATGTGGGAATTTTTGCATAGTGATGACGGATCTAACTGAACTTGTTGTCGTGGGTGGTCTGGTGGAAGCATGGAAGCGGTTTGAAGATGGAGGAAGATGGAAAGCATGAGGAAATGGCGGTTTGAGGGAGACATTTTCGTTTGATTGAGCTGGGGTGTTTCAGAAAGGGGAGAATAGATTCGATTGTTGAGGGCTCTTTCCAGAAGTGACCGAGCTTTTGTGAGGACGGAAGGCACGGTGTATGCTTGAAGTTGCCGGAAGTCGGAAGCTTCCATGTTGCTGACGTAGGAGAATTAGTGAGGAGGAAGGATAGGCTTTCCGATGTTTTTGTTGAGCGCTCGGGCTCGTTTGGATTTGGAAGGCCGTTTGGCAGTTGAGCGTCTTTGTCGGCGAACTGTTTGACGTAAGGGAAGAGCTAGGTGGTCGGAAGGGTGTCGTAGGTAGCCTGTTCTGGGAACGAATAATTTGAGGGAGTCTATATGGTATTCATGATCAAGCTGGTGTCCGTTGAGGTTTTCTAGGATGAAGGATAGGCGTCCGACATGTTCTTTTACTAGGAAGGGGCCACGCCATTTTGGAGTCAGTTTGGGTTGTTTTCCTTCCTGAAGTATCATGACATAGTCGTTTTTCTGAATCGAGATTTGACGACTTTGGTGGATGATGCTTCGTTGAAGTCGACGAATTTCGTGATTTGAACGGATGGTTTCTAGGCAGTATTGGATTCTTCCGACGTGGTCCATGACGAGCTGTTTGTGAAGTGTGTCGGAAGGAAGCTGAAGGCGGTCTAGATTGGCTTGAAGGATCCTGGTTTTGTCTGGTGGATATTCTTGTTCGAATTCATGGCGTGGCAGGTGGCCGTGAAGAATTTCGAAGGGTGAGTAGCCTAGTTTATTCATGAACCTGCTGTTAACTGATCGTAAGACTTGAGGGATTTCGGAATCCCAATGTACGGAATGATGTGGATTGTGTGATTCTGTTAGTTTATTGAGCACTGTTTGGACGATGCGGTTGAAAACTTCGACTAGGCCGACGCTCTTGTGAGAAGTAGCTGGGGCGCTTAATGGGAAGATTCCGAGTTCTCGCAAGGAAGATTTGAAGCTGTTTGAGAAGAATGATTTTGCGGGATCTGAATAGTAGGCAAGTGGTGTGGTTCCTACGTTGTCACGCCAGGAGGATATTATGAGCTTAGCCGTCTTGCCGTCGCAGGAAGTTGTAGGAAATGCCCAACCGTATCGGCTGAAAACGTCGACGAGGCAAAAGAGGTAAAGGTTGTTGTTTGAGGATGGTTTGAACGGTCCGATGAAGTCTGCGACGATGACTTGGAAGGGCTCTGAAATCGTCACAGGCAGGTCAGGTGCATGAGGTTTGGCTGGGTTGTATTTTGCACATTCGAGACATCCTAGAATGAAGTCGGAGGTGTCTTTTGACATTGTGGGCCAGAAGACTGATTGATTGAGTCTGTGAAGGGTTATCAGCGCGTTAAAGTGACCGCTCTCGTCGTGTGCTAATTTTAGAGCTTTAGCTATATCATCTGGAAGGAGGCATTGACGCCAAATGCCTTTGCGGAGATGCTGTAGTGTGCCGTTGTCTGCAATTCTGAAGGCTCGGGCACGATGAGCAAGTGCATGAAGGCCGAGTCGTCCGTGATTGTTATGATTTCCGATGAGGTAGTTCCAGACGTCTGAATACCAGATGGATTCGTTGTAGGAGGTGGATAATGGTGATTTGACGTGAGAGGTACATGATAATAGGTGTGTTGAAAGGGAGATTGGTGAATCAGATTGTTGTGAGAGTCGGTCGATCAGGGATGACTTTTGAGCGTTTGTCAATTGACTTAACATCCTGTCGTATCCGTTGACGCCGTCTTTCCAGATCCAGAGCTTGGAGGCTTTGTCGATCTTTCCGAGGTGTGAGAAATCGTCGTTGCAGTCAGGAGAGGAGAAGATTGTGCGGGAGAGGGCGTCAGCTACTTTGTTTCTTGCTCCTTGGATATACACTATTCGAATGTTTAGAGAGCGAAGTTCCTCTGCCCATCTTGCGTAAATGCCTTCTACATTAGGAGATGAGAGAAAGAAGGTTAGGGGTTTGTGGTCTGTATAGACGACTGAGGGGACAGTGGATCTGAAGTATTGTTCATGTCGTCGCGCGAATTCGACGATGCCGCAGAGCTCACGTTTGTATGTGCCATAGTTGCGTTGTGTTTTGGAGAAGAGAAAGCTATCGTAAAGTAGAGGTTTTGGTGTTTTGTCGGGTCCTTGGGTTTGGAGGATACAACATCCGGCTCCGAAGGAGGATGCGTCGCAGTACATGTCGACGGGTTTGTCCAGCTCGTGTCCGTGCATTTCGACTGCGGTTGAGGCAAGTGTACGAAGGAGGCTGAAGGCGATGCTTTCACAGTGTTGCCATTGCCAGGGTACATTGCCTTGAAGGCGATTTAGGGGACGGGAGATTTCAGAGCAATTTTTGATCCAGCGTCTGGTAGGGCCTATGGCACCCATGAATTGACGAACTTCTGTTTGGTCGCGAGGTGTTGGCCACTCTCTGAGACGTTTGGCACGCTCGAATAGGATGCTGATGCGACCGCCGATTTTGTGTACCATTCCGAGGGCTTGAATTTCCTCACATCCTATCTCGACTTTGGGAAAGGAGAGCTTTAGTTTTGACCAGAGGATTCGTGGGAGGAAGTGGTCCTCGATCCACGTGAGTTGTTGAGTAACGGTTTCGTGAGTCCCGAAGATGTCGTCGATGTAATTGGTGGCTGGCGGAACTGACGTGGGTGAGGATGGCGCTGTCAGGGATGGTTCAGGATATGGCTCTGGGATAGGGCCTAGGGCGATACGCATCATCTCGGTCATAGAATGGCCTGAGGATTGTGACCCTTGAGGCATTCGGGTTGGCTGGAGTTGGGGAAAGCCGGGTATCTCGAAGGCAAGAATGTGGCGATAGTCTGGATGGACTAGAATGGACCAGTAGCCGTGTTTAAGGTCGAACTTGGAAAGGGAGCCGATTCGCGGATTGGATAATCGAGCATGAACGCTTGCCAGGAGGGGCAGATTCGTTCCTGGAAGATCTTCGTCGACTTTGCTGTAGTTGATCGTGAGGCGTGGCTCAACATGCTTGTCACCGCCTGGATTGGTGTATCGGTCGAATCGGTCTTTATTGACTAAAACAGGCATCGCAGTCCATTGGGAGAGTTGGCCATTGGCTGTAATGGTTGGCTCGTACATTCCTGTTTTGAGGCATTGAAGGGTCAATTCGTGAAGCCAGTAAAGCTGGTTGTCTGACCAGGCTCGGCGTTTCGAGCGATTCCAAGGCTTGGTGTTAGGCTTAAGACGGACTTTGTGTACGTATAGGTCGGTCGGAGTCGCCATATCGGCTGTTGAGTGGGCGCCGCATTCTTTGTACGCGTGCCAGACACGCATGTGATGAAGTTTGAGGTGTTCTGGAACTAGAGGACCTAGTTTTGGTCCTTCTTTCTTCCACCAGGCTAAGAGATCTGCGTCGGAAAGCTCGGACTCCGGCGTAGGCGGTTTACGGATGATGCGGCGAGAGGTGGGAAATTGACGGTCGGCGAGAACGTCAGGTTGATGAAGGTCATTGACGAGTTGTTCGTTGGGTGTGGGAGAGCTGGGAAAGTGGCAGATGAGACTTTGGAGCATCCGATAGTGCTTTTTAGTGGGGTTATGGGTAAGCAGTCTTGGTGCTCGTCGGTCTTCCCAGGTATAATAAGATTCGTCATGTTCCGATGTATGGTGTCCAGAGGTGAAAGAGGGTTGTGCAGGATTGGACGGAAGTCCTGCGGTCAGTTTAGTGACATGACTGGGTCGGTGTGGGTAACTCATTTTTTTGAGGACGTGGCTGACTTGGAATCATCGGAGTCGTCGTTGGAGTCATCATCATCAGTGTCGTCATCTGACGAGTCAGTATTTGAGTCCTCTGAGGAGCTTTCTGTGGAGGAGGTATTGGTGGGGTCAGGGTCGTCAGGTGGTTTTGAAGGACGGGTTTTTGGTGATAGGGCTAGACGATGAGGCCCGTTGAAGGAAAGTTCTGGACCTTGCAGGACGACTTGACTTTCTTTGGTGGAGGGGTCTCCGATGGTAAGAGTATTGTTACGAATGTCGAATCGAGCTGTTACGTCCCAAAGCCAGGGAAGGCCGAGGAGAAGGAGGAGGTTGGGGCTTCCGCCTTCTGGCTGGATTATGGCCCATAGAGGACGAGTGATGCCGTTGACGGAGACTACTAGGATGACGAATTCGGAGACTGCGTCTGTCTTACCGACAGAATTGAGTAGAACTAGACCTTTGACGCCGAGATCATTGCGAATGTTGAGACGTTTGAGATCGAGGAGCTTGACGAGGTTAGGGTGAATAATATTAACGTCGCTTCCTTGGTCTGCTTGGCAAGTGTTCGTGACCATTTGGTAGGTCGTAGGTTTGCCGTCTTTGACGAATTTAAGGATTGGTGTGATCCGATAAGCATTGGTGGGTTGGAGTGTTGAAGAAGCTGTTGCTGAGGATGTGTGAACGAAGGAAGAGTCCTTCATTTTGGCGTATCGACGGAAGGTCTTTGCGACTTTTTCAGAGGCGCGGACGGAGAGGTGTTTGAGATTGCGACTGAAGTCGGGACTCAGCTGTAGAAGGTCAAGAAGTGAAAGATTGACTACAGTGCTTTCGAGGAGGGATTGATGATCAATCGGACCTTTGCCTTTCCGACCGCGGATTTCTGCCAGAGGCTTGGGTTTAGCATCTGGGTCGCGAGGCTTTCGTTTCTTTTTAGGTGCTTTGGCGGAGGGCCCATCTTCGTTTAGGAGTGAACTTATTGGAACGGCTTTGTCGTCGTCACGTCGACGCTTGTTGGGACGTGAATCGGCAGGCACTTGTTGCTGTTCAGCTGCGTTCAGTAGAGATTTGAGCATGATTTGCTGAACTTGGACTTCTTCGCCGAAGTCGTCATCTGTTTGGGGGTAGTCAGCCATGTCAAGAGTGACTGAGTTTGCCACGAAGGCGGTCGTGTTGGTGTGCATGTCGAGATCGGCTAGTTCATCGTCTTCTTCAAATTCCTCATAGTAGAGCTGGGCGGATCGAGCTTGTACTTCTGTGTTGGACAGGCCTTTGTGTTTGTACCTGGTCGCAGGAAACATCAAGGCTTTGAGGTAGGCTTGCTCCCACCATGCCAGCCAGTCACTTTGTGGGGCGTCGCATTTGGTTTGGACATGTTGTTTGCTGCCGCAGCGGAAACAGGCTTTTTCGTTAGTTCCTAGTGTTTCGGAACCGTTAATCAAAGGATGTTTGGAAGACTCCTTTGGGGGAAGTGCTCCTGGACCCCCGAAACGACGTCCTGCAGCGGAAGTGGGATTTTGCGGACAGGACGTAGCATAATGACCTGGTTGTTGACAGACGTAGCAGACGACTCCAGGTATGCGCATGTGTGGAGGGTATTGAGACCACGCGGCGGATGAGGATGGGTCAGGCTTGTCATCAACATCTCGTTTAGGCGGCTCTTTGCGAGCGGACTCTTTCGCTTCTTTTGCTTTGGAAGATCTTTCCTTAGACTTTCGGAAGGCTTCAAGCTCGAGGCGAACTGATTCGGCTTCTTCTGTTTTTCTTTTGTCTTCCAGTACTTGTTGTGAATCTCGGATGATTTCATAGCATTGCCAGAGCGATTTCGCGCTTCGGGCACGATTTCCCAAGGCTTCTTGACGAAGCTTAAAGTCGGCGAGTCCATTTACAAAGCCACTTATGACGGTCTTGAGAAGCGTGGCTTCGGACGGAATGAGCGGGTCAGTGTCAGATTGGCGGCCTCGACTGAGTGTGGGGTCATCTCGACCTCCGGCCTGACGGAGTGTGCTTTGGATTCGATTGTAATATTGGGCGAGGGGTTCGTCGTCCTTCTGGCGGATCTGAGTCATGTCTGTTATTTCGAGAGAATCGATGTCGACAAGCTTGGTAGGGTATTTGTCTTTTAGGGCTTGTTCGAGGGTTTTCAGATCGGAGAGGGAAGCTTCGCCTGTGGAAGCCTTGTCTAGGATATCGAGTAGCCGAGGTTCAGAGTCAAGGAAGACGGCGGCTTCTTTGGTGCACATCATGTTTATGGAACAAATGGCTTCTGAAGGCGGGATGGTGGCCTCTCGATAGCCAGCTCGACTGTATTGCCAGTGTAGTTTGATAAGCCAGCGGGAGGCGGATTCGCTACCATCGAAGTAGCCACAAGCGGTGACGTCAGGGATAGGCGCGGGTTCGTGATGAGTTGTAAGACGATGTCTGGAGCGTGGCGGAAGCAGAGACGAGCTGGAAGAAGATGTAGTGCCGCTGCTTCCTTGGGCGCTGGTGGGATCGCTTGAAAGGCTTCCGGCATTGCTGCTGGGACTCCGGTGTCTGGTCCGAATGTGGTTGCGCGGGGCGGCCTTTCGGGACGTAGGTTGGTCGGGAAGGCGAGTAGTGGTGTTTGCGACCGGCGCGGTTTGGTTGATGTGTGGATGGCCAAAGGTCTCTCCAAGTTGTTGGTTTGGATTTTGAAGGGGATAAGTGGCGAAAGGTGGTTGAGCGTTAATGAGGGGGAAGCCAGGGGGAGGGCCGAATGTTTGCCCTCCGAAGTAGGGAAAGCTCCCGTAATGATTGGGGCCGAATCCGTACCCGTAGTAAGGGGGGCCGAAGGTTTGATGGCCTGGAAATTGGTTATTGGGGGGGGGCTGACCTGGAGGAAGGGGTTGATTGACATGCGGGGGCCCTGGAAGGGGGCTAGCGTTGTATTGCGGGTATTGAGACATGTCGTGATGAGTGGGAATTTGTCCAGGTTGAGGAACGGGTCCTGAAAGGTTAGGAGCCGGTTGCGAAGGGATGGAAGGTGGGATTCCGCTTCGCGCGTCTTGGCTGGTGTATTTCACCGCAGGTTGGCTGCCAGTCTGGGCTTGGATGGCAGGCTGGGCCGGAACGGGATCCTGATGACTAGACATCTGATCGGAAGACTGAACAGCTGGCTGGGGAAGAGACGTAGGATTAGAGCGAGGACTGGAAACTACTTCGGAATCGGATTGAGGTGGAAGCTGATCCGATTCCTGATTGGTGGGCTCGGAATCCATGATATTAGAGGAACGTTCCGAGAAACTAAGTTTGTCTGTAAAAAGGCGAGACAGTGAAAATAAGGGGTCAGCGACTGTGGGCTGAGTAAGGCTCAGTTTGGTCTTGAAGGAGCGAGAAAGCGAGGAAAGTTGGCTGATGGTAGGGTTGTCGATTGTTGGCCATGCTTCGTGACTAGTGGAACACGAAGAGCTGTGAGGTAGGGGATAAGTAGAAGAATTACGAGTACTAGCGGCGTTCTTGTGCGCAAGATCCTGGCTTGTAGAGGAGCCTGGAGTATGCATGCGTAGAAAAACGCTGGGCAGTTTGAGGACTGCGGTAATGAACAGAAAAGTGATGGGTGCAGTCACAGAGCAGACCCAACACGTGAGACGGCGGAGCTTTGCTCTACGCGGATAGCAAGTATGGAGTAGCGGAGCTGTGCTCTACGCGGATGGCAAGTATGGAGTAGCGGAGCTATGCTCTACGCAGAAAATGAAGTATTAGGGTAGCGGAGCTGTGCTCTACGCGATAGCTGAGTGCAGCGGAGCTTTGCTCTACGCAGCGAAGAGGTGTGTGTATGGCGGAGCTTGGCTCTACGCGTAGCAGCAGTCGATATCGAGTGGCGAGCGCTGCTCAGTGCTGAGGTAGCAAACGAAGGGAGAGGTTGTTGTAAGCGGCCTTGCAGCGGCCAGACACAAGTGAGGGAGATTGGACTTGTAGCGTCCTTTCACGACGACCCTAAAGCGGTCTTTTTCACGATGACCCTGAAGCGGTCTTTCACGCGATCGCTTATCTCACTCAAATTCTTTCTTCTTGTCAACTAGCTTGGAGGTCTTGAAAACTGGTGAAGTTTGGAGACTCGGTTTCTGGTGTGATTTCAGCACAACGTTGAGGTCGGTTTGGTGCGTCTTGTCAAGTGTCTTCCAGTGCAGTGAATGTTGTCAAGCATTCACTAGTTGTCGCCTCACTGGGACCACCAGAAAAAGTGTAGTTCTTTAAGTAGCAAGAATTGTATGTAGATTAGCGATGGTTCTATCTGCTAGCTAGCTCTGCGAGGAGGAGTAGTATAGTTCTGCTGACAGGACTAGAGTGCTGATGTCATCTGCTTTGCTAAGCTTTAGTTGTTCCTTTTCCTCTTTTTCTTGTCGTATTCGTACAAGTCTCCATCAGTACATCATGTCATGTACGTACACACACATTGCATACATACGGGGTAAAATATGTAGTGTATAGACCAGGGGGGCGTCGTCTGGGCGTTCCGCTGTAGAATTGTGCTCACATGATAGGGAGGTTAGTCTTGTCGTACGAAGGAAGCAGAAAGCAGAGCAGAAAAGAACTGGGATACGCCATCGCCACTTAGGAGTCGTACCGTCGTGATCCGACTCCCGAGCGTGCGAGTGTTTTGTGATGGGGATGGCGGATGGAGCCGGGACTTGGCGTCTTGGTGCGTGGAAATAGGAGAACTGGGATTGTGAGAGCATGAGAATGAGAATGGAAATGCCGACTAGGAGAGAAACAATGCGCATTCCTTCAAACTGTCCAGTTCATGACGGAGAATAAGTAAGCATAAGATTCACTCCCGTGACTTTCTCACCCATGATCGTTTGCTCTCACATCTTCATCTCTCACCATCATCATCATCATCGGGAGACGAGGCAGTGAAGCCATCCTCGAAATACAACAAACTCGTTTTCTGAAAACTCGCAAAAGGTAAGCCAAGCAGACGTGAAACCCCCCCTATATCAGCACTACAAACAAGTGACAAGCAAGTGACCTCCCTCAAACATCAACACACATACATATCGTCTAGACCCGTGCACACACAGCAATCATCTGATTCAAAACCAACCACCAAAAGAAGCAAAAAAGGCAACAAGAAAGATCTGCTGTGTGTCCCCCCCTCCCCTCAGTCTGGTACGACATACACCTTTTTCTCTCCTGCTGCTGACTGAAGAGTGACTGTCACATATCGATATGTACGTACGAAACCAAACCGCATCGAGGGTAAGCCTCAGGGTGATACTGCCTACGACCTACCTTGTTTACACGCCGTAATAGGAGGTAGTAGTAACAGCGCCTACGATCTTCTCGTCCCATCCATCCTATCTTTCCCTGCCCATCCCTACTGCCCGTCTCCCCCCCAAACAAATCCCATCCGGAACACACATCGCCCTCCAGCCCCCAAACGCACTCCTCAACCAATAGGGCCACGGCAAGGGGGCAAGAAATATACTAGATAGATCTTCCCGCTGCGATCGAATGGATGGGTCGGCATCTCTCCCCCTTCCCTCCTTGCCTACCATGTCTGTCTGGTTGCCTTCCACCCTTTCTGCCTGTCTGCCTATCTATCCCCTACTCTTCCCGTACTATCCCCTCCCTCTCTCCTGCTGACATGTATATCACAGAGTGGCGATGAGAGCATCAGAATCCGGAAACAGCAGCCTAGCACGACAGTACGTGCGAAATAGCTGTTCAACCAGTCCGTTAGCAGTGCCATACCCAAGCCCTTCTAACACAAAAGTAGAAGCCCCCTCTTCCCCCCCCTCTCTTCCCTTTTGTCCCTCTTGTCCTCTGCTAGCCCCTAACCCCTCCCCGCTCAGCCCTCAAAGAGGGTGGGTATCCAAATGCGAGTGATCGTGATACAACAGCATCTGTATTCCCCCCTCTTCTCTTCTCTTTCTCCTCTCTCCTCTCTGCTAATATCTACGTAATGGGGGCGGCCGGGATTCGGGGCTTGTTTGCTTTGCTTATCAGATCCGTTTCGAGACATCGATAATGAGGGTCGTCGTGTCGTATCGTGTCGGTCAAGAGTACGCCACTTCTTGCCGGGAAGTAAGTAGGTGCTCGAGGGTCGGGGAAAGGGGGGGTGTTTCGTCGTTTCGTCGAGTAAAGTGTACGGCTGCGTTTCACGGCGAGTCTGGATGCGTAGAACGAAGAAAAGAAAACAGTCATCAACCATGAATCCCGTTCTGGTTTGTTTTTTCTCTTGATTCCTACGAAGAGGAGGGGCCCAAGACCATTTTCTCTCTTTTTATTTACGGATTACTCATATTTTTCCAGCGTCCCCAAAAATTTTCCCGCTTTCTCCCCTTCCATACCACCTAGTTATCGTATTTGTTCTTGTACTGTAAAATGGTCCAATTTAGATAATACCTAGAAGAAGCAGAAAAAAAGTAAACTCCTCCATCTCTATATGCAAACAAAGTAAAATAAACACACAAAATGAAGGGGAAAAAAATACACAACAGAAAAGAAAAACTTCCGCCAAGGAGACTCGCCCCCTTTCTCCAATCGGTCTTCTTCTCCCCAGTCAACTAGAGAAACGAATTAATAAAATGAACAAAGAAAAAAAACGCAGTCAATCCACCCTTTCCCTATATCCACAACCAGAGGGTATCAGACGAACGAAGAAAAAGGAGTGAAGAAAAGAAGAAACTATCTACAACAAAACTATCTACGGGAGGCGTAGAGGGAAACAAGAAACAATTTCCTATAGGCTTCCGTTAGAATGGTATCTTATGTATAATAATGAGAACCGCCGGTTAAAGTACGATTTGGGCGGCTCGAAAACAGGTGGAAACAACAAAGCTTCCGTAGACAAAGTGAATCGGGTATATGTCGCCTCTCTGCATGCCAAATTGCATGGTAATGTAGGGGCTGATCTTCGTCGCTGCAAAGATGATCGTGAATACTGTTAGAAAGAGATTTCGCCCATCCAGGGCCACCACCAGCCGCACAGCAGCTATAATAATGACCTCCACGTCTAGGTCCGAAGTATATAGTCGTAAACACCGTGGTAAAGGTGAAAGAGATCGGAGGTTCCGTATATGCTAAATCTCGGAAAATGGTGATCGTGTTTTCAGGGAAAAAGAAGTATAGTATAGTGTAAAACCAACCAAATGTGGCCATCAATCAAAATCATAAATAGTCTCATATAAGTCTATAAGCAACTTTTCGTTTTCATCCGGGTTCCGGACATTGGTGCGAGTATCGTAATGCGTGCAATGTCCCTATTCCGGTCAGCAGTGGGGAGGATCCCGTCTGTGGTTCCCCTAATCGAAAGCTAATCCCTAGATCATGTTGTTGGTGTTGGTAACCGTATACGTCTCCTGAGACGAATACCCGCCGATCTGAGTAGGATCCTGATGCTGAATAGGAGGAGGCATCGATTCTGAAACGGGAACGGTGCCCATAGGCATGTAATCGGGTGTATGCTGAGGAGTGCCCGTGCCTTGCTGAGCAATTCTAGGCTTAGCAGCTTGTGGGGAGGTCAAAGCCCTCGAGTGGCTACTCTCGCGACGTCTCTTGGAGGCGTCCTTGATTTTTGTGTGCGTATGACACTATCAACAGTCAGCAAAAAAACAAGTGAAATGCATGAACGCCCCATACTGACCTTGTAAGCGTGTCGGAACCATGTTGTCCCCTTCTTCTTACTACTGACCAAGGCGATCCAGTCGTTGCAACTTCCACACAACCCTTCCCAGATATCCGGGCTACCATCCATTCGACGGGTTTCGTGAGGCCCCTGAAAGGAATTTCCTGTCGCCGCGCTAATACCATGGGTGAAACTCTTATCGTACCAGAAAGCCGAATTCTTCAACACAAGCCACCGACCCGGTTTGCAAATACCGCACCAACCCTCACGCTTATTTCCATGTCCACGAACCCATCTTGGTGTGTATAAGTCCCCTTCGAACCGCAGCTCTTGCTCATGGGGCACTAAATCAGGGTCAGAAGGATTCATATCCTCGGGTGGCGGCGGGATCTGCTCCTCCTGTAGCGACGAATATAAATCAGGTGGATTGGACGGTTCTAGATAGTGAGCGTTTAGTGAGATCAGGTCTGCATTACTCTGCAGCATTCTGAATAATCCATGCGACATCAACGGAGGTGGGTTTTCATAGGGGTGAGGTTCCGGATGGAATCCATTCGGCGGAAAATGGGGCGGTAAATGACTCGGAACCATCATGTTACCACGAAAAGCAGCGGGATGCGTTACCATATATGGATAGTGCGGCATGGGTTGCATGTTCCCTGGGTTTTGAGGCAGCACGTTGTTAGGGACGGTCGGTGACGGACGTTGCGAAGGTCTAGGTGCCCCATATGCATCATGAGTGTGGTGATAGACAAACGGCGAAGTTCTTCGACTGGGCGTGTTCCCGTATGACCCTGTAGACCACCTCTTGTTCCGCGAACTGTTGTCTACATTATATGGAACCGACCTCATAACCGGACGCGGAGACGGCGATGCACCGCGGCCACGGCTCTGAGCACGAACAATATCTGGACGACTTTGTGACATGACGCGAGGAGAAGTAACGGGAGACAGCTGAGTAGAGGACATGAGCGAGTTCATGTTGGAGGGCGGTGGATAGTCCGACGTGAAGGATGGCGCTTCCGATATTGTAGCAGGATAGTCCTCAAATGAGGGCATGTCGGAGAGACCAGTTATCGACATTGTAAAGGAGGAGCCCGACATACGACGAGGTTTCATGCCATATTCCAGGTTGAGCGTTTCGTTGTCGACTTGAGAGCCAGCATACTGCAGATCCGTGACTGGAATAGCATCATCACTAGTGAAGGCTTGGCCGATAGACATTTCAGCGTCAACCTGCTGCACTTCGATGTTATCTTCGCACGACTTGGGTCGCCACGAATCTGTTCTAGCGGTCAGTGACTGCCCCATAGTGTCATAATATCACTCACTGTTTTCCATGGCAAGTCCCGGGTAGCCGTTTTGCTGTACGGGCACGGGCTGTGATACGTTCCCACTCTGGGTATGGACTGTTAAGCCTGATGATGTCTCCCATGAAGGCATGGTGCGGAATTCGTCACTGGCGCAAAAAGAGAAACCCTCATAAATGGTGGCCGGGCGAGGCCGGGAAACTTGCGGTGGGGCAGTTGTCCAGACGTCGGTGGGTGGTTCAGTCTTAGAGGGTGCTTCCACACCAGCCATGTGGACCATAGGATTTGACCTCGGATGCTGTCCGTTTACTCCAACATTCCCGTTGAAGTTATGATATTGGGTAGGTGCTGGTATCTGCTGTTGCCTACCAGGAGGTTAACGTCGATGTGAAAGTGATGGTGACGAAGGATTGGCTTTACAGATGCGTGCCATTCGATCCCATGACTTGACGATACCAAGATACGGGATAAATGGGGTTACACTGCGGGCTGAACTAGAGAAGTCAACAGGCATCAGTTGACGAAAAGTAACTCGTGGGAACTGAGAGATAGGCAGTCCAGAACCACCTCTTTGCTACATAGTGACCTACATGGTATATAATAGCTGGTTGTACGGCCGCTTAGGCAAACATTTAGTTAAAGGGGATTCAGTGAAGTGAAGACGTGAATGCGGCAATCCGTAAGGACGGCAACTCGAAAGTGGGTATGGGGATAATGCTGAATATGTGCGCTTCGAAAGTGAGTGTGTAGTAGGGGAGGCGACTCAGAGCTGCGTATTTCTCGTCGATAAAGAGCGTGGTGAGCTGTTTGAAGGAATGACAGCTTGTTGGGTTGAGCTGGGTCTGGCACACGTATACTGGCGTGTTTCGGTTAGAAGAGAGCCAGCTTAGGGCTAACATTATAGACTAAAAGGCTAATAGCATGCTTTACCTCGAAGGGCAGATAAAAGAGTGACTAGTGGTAGCATGTCTTATGGTCTATAGCGAGTGGAGAGAGTGACAAGACAAGAAGAGGAGCAAGAGGGTAGGCGGTCGAAGAGGGGCGCAGGTCCCCAAGAGGTATAAAAGAAGTACTCCCCGAATATAGGCATCATCCCGGAAGGCTTCAATTAATCGAGTATGGTGAACTAGGTCGAGTTCGGCACCTGTAGGAGTTAAAGCTGGATGCCCTGATACAAACCTGGGCACGTCAGGGAAACTTGGCGAGGTGCCTCTTGGCTGGGTACAATGGACAGACAGGAGAACGAGCCAGCAAACAAGGTCACCGAGAACGACTAGCCTGGGCTCTCATGCAGGGTTCACATTAGATGATGCAGTGTAGAATGTTACATCTGTCCGTTGATGATATGTTCCCTTCACGGAGACGATGTTAGGTAGCAGCAGAGGGACGGGGGCAGCAGCGGAGGGATCAAATCACCTGGTGGATGGGGAATTTTGGTTAGAAACACACACGGGATGTCAGGGACTACCCCAGCTGAACATCCATGAGGGATGTACTCTTTCGGAATAGGTGGGCCAGGGTTGGGATATAGAACGGTATATAGTTGATATACAGTAGGGTAGAAACGATATGAGCTTCACTAAAAGAACCGTGCTGCAAGTCGAGAGTGGCTTGTACGCATCTTAGATGAAGCAGACACACACATGGACCACGTAGGACTGCGAGCATGGAGGCGTCACGGCGTATCGCGTTGAGCTCCCCTCGTGTAAACGACACTCATCGACAGGCGATGCGAGGCGAGGCGAGGCGTCCGTCCAGAACACTCATCATCCAGTGTCGAGTGGGATGACGAGACTTGGACAGCAGATCGGCTGGACAGGTCGATCTAGAGAAGCCCATTTTACTAGAGGGCGTAAGATTTATGTCTTACGAGTGACAACTCGGAAACACGTCCTAGACCCCGTTAGTAGGACAGTATAAGACGTATGAAGGAAGCCGAGCTGTGAAGCTACGCCTATCGCAGCCTGGGACATCTCGGATCTCGTCTCTGAGTGCAGATCCCTGACACAGTCTCCATCACACGCTGGCTGGCGTCTCGGAGGGTATCTCGAAGCCGTGCCTAATTGGTAATAGAAAAGCAGTCAGTGACACATTTAGTAAGAGAAGTAATAAGACGCCGGTTAGTCATGCATAAGTTCGCGGAGACGCAAATCTCGTGCTCGACGTTGTTGGGAGATGAGCGTTCCCAGATCGAGCACTGCTGCTGCTCCCGGCGCTATTTCGAGTTCCGTAAAGCCGGAAGATCGTCGCCAATGAGAAGGAATCAGGGTGGAGAGCGGACGAGGAACAATAAGATATCAGGATGCACGCATATGAGTGTCATCGCGGTGGCCCATGAGGCTGGGAGGCACTAGGGGGGGCACCGTGGACAGTCGCCTTCTAGAATGAAACGGTACCTCCTATTGTTACTCCAAACGAGGCTGAATGTGCCTAAAACGGATGTATCAGGCCGTTCGGGTCGATGGCTGGACGTTTCACATTTGCTCGTCATTCCGCTCTTATCTCTGATCTACTTACGTCGTTGCTCTCGCGTGCTTGCGTGCTTACTTGCTTACTTCCTAGTCCCATTCCTTCCGCGTGCCTTTCTTTTCGGGCAGGCAGATCAGAGTACGAGTAGGTACTATAGTACCAGGTACGTACGTACGTACGTGCCCAGACCGAGACCCAGACGTGCCCGGCCCTCTGAGACGACGTGCATCCCGCTCGCATCTTACCGCGTACTGGCTCCGAATATAGACAGGTGCAGCCAATAAGTAGGGGTGTTTAATCAAAGGCTGCGGAAGCGAAGTACGCGAAGTACGAGTACGGAATACCTCGTTCTCTCTCTCTCACTGCGGTCCGTGGACTGTACCGTCATAGGCCAGTGACCGCGTAAGCTGCACGAGATGAGCGAGCGATACTAGCAGTCTAGCACGGGTATCTGGTGTAGCAGAGCAAGAGGGTGGCGGGCCGAGGCGGCAAGGCCGTCATATGAAACTTGGGAGCGCATCCTCACGAAGCTAGGGTGTCATTGAAAGGCAGCGCGCTCGTAGCGTGGACGACCTAGGCGTAGACTAGACGAGATGGGATAGGACGGGCAGCGCTGCGTGTGATTTGCGAGGATATGATAGGCAGAACACATCGGAGAACACGCCGACCTGCCAAAATAGTGTAGGTACGCTATGTCACAGAGGATGTAAAGTACGAAGTACGAGTAAGAGTGAGGATACAACAAGGGAACTTGGCAACGTGTACTGTTACGAAGACGAGACGAGACGAGACGGGACCAGACGAGAAGGGAGCGAGAGGGAGAGTGGAGATGCTTCGGACACGACACGTTCTAGGTAGGAGCAATTCCTTGGGAGCATCTTAGGGAGCATCTTAGCAGCACCTTCCATTAGGAAGCACGGGAAATGGATTACGCAGCAGGCAGATCTAAGTGCTAGGCAAGTGCTAGGCAAGTGCTAGCCAGTGCTAGGCAGCGCTGGGTTTAGTCAAGGTTAGCCAGTGGAGGTTAAGGGTGTTAAGGTTGGAGGCGTCGGCGGAGGTGTCTGTACGAGAGACTCGGAGAGAGAAGGTGATGAGGTGCTTTCCTGGCGGTCCTGTCCTAAAAAGCGGAGTTGCGCTCGACGTTCGTGAACCTGGAATTTAGGGTGGTGGGGTAACGCGGTGCGAATGCGGCGCGCCCATTGGCTGCGAGCGCAAAGGTGTGGCGAGTCCCTTGCAGCGGCTTGTCTCAGAATCTGAGATTCTGTTACGGGCTCCACCGAGGCCCCACCGAGAGTGCCCCATCCGTGTCTGGGGTCCGGGTTGCTCGGTGGGTCGCTCACATCTTGGTTGGCCCGCCGGCCGGCCAAATTAACAAGCGCTCGTCATTCTCCTCCATCCTGGCTCATTATGGAGTCTGGATTTCTCTCGTTTCTGTCTTTTTCCGCTGTCCCTCAGCGATAGTGACCACTTATAACAGACGGAATCACCGACAAAGAACCGAGATAGAGACTTTTGCACGGACACGTCCTGGATTTCCACTTGCACAGCGTGTTCACCGGATCATTAATCAGTAAACAGCTGTCTCGTCGTCAGCGGCGGAATTGGTGCGTGATGTGCGAATTACGGATTAGTTTAGTATACATGACTAGTAAGTCACTATGCCCGCTGCTTACTAGGTGAAGCTACACGCGTCCTTGTTAGTCGGAGGTAGCAGGTACCTCGACTTACACCACTTGCAGAGCACAACACCCGTGCGTCAGAGAGGGTGTCGATCATGCACCATCATCATCGACTTACAAGAACAGAAAGGGAGCATTGTCTGTCAGTGTGTTTGTCTGACAGTTTGAGATTCGTTCATAACAACCCGGACTTAAGCACCCCAAGCGTCGTCCGCGTTGCCCAGATCCACCGTCTGTCCCTGTCGCGTCTGCGTTGCTCTGGCTCGTGGTTACTATTTCTATCCAGGTGAGCGCGAGATGAGTCCTTCGGACTTATACCCTAGTTGAGATAGGTGATGCAGGTATACGGAATACTACTAATGCACATGACATGAGGACTGGCCTTTCACGTGGAATTACTGGATAGGATCTAAGCTTCATCGCGACGATCGGTTTGCCTAGTTCGCGTAGTGTACGTAGAGTGTGTCCTGTAATTACACGGCAGTTATATATAGCTATCGCTTTTTTGGAGTAGGTAAATCGGTATTACACATCGTTCCTAGGGCAGCATGTATGGAGATCCGCATATGTACGTACGTACACACAATGTTACTTAGGGATTGCCGGCGCACTCGCGAGTCGTAGTGTACGTACTTCGTAGATAAGTGGAATTCGTCTTCCGTAACCACCTCGGAATTAAAGTGCCTACACGTGTACGTCGTCGGCGCTGACAATAATAATAAACCCGGTCCTTACTTTTAACTTGTCTGGTATTCGCCGCGGACTGTGCACATCACGATCTTACATGTAGGTAATTACATACATACATGCTCCGTACATAACAGGCAGGCCTACCAAGCCAAGTTGTTCGGGTTGCCCTAGTTTCTGCAAGACATCCTGCCTACATCTTGTAACATGACGTATTATGTAGTATGATACCACCTACCAACTATTACTAGTAGCCGTCCTGGCAAGTTGCAACAGGAAATCCTCCATGTGCAACCGAGAGAGCTGCACCCTCTGTGCAAATCGGGGCTGCAGTAACATTCCCTTCAACTCTACGGAGCTGAGACCAGCGCAAAGTGGTCACCACATGATGGGACGGGCGGCCTCCGAGATAATATAAGCAGCATGTACGCAGTACGAAATACTTCGTGCGGCCCCTGACGACTCGCCGTATTAAGGTCTGTTGGTCACGAAGCAGGTTACCTTGCGACACGCAAATGCGCCACGTCCACATCCACATCCCTCGGAGATGAGCTGCGCATACTAGGTAAGCTCATAACACCAGTAGCTCTTCCGATCATAGATCGTACAAGTAAGCAACGCGCGTAAAACGCCAATCGGTAACGTAACTAGAAGTTGATCGACGCTGCAGCCCCTTTCTTCAACCCCTCCGAACGTTGGCTGTCTCGTAGAAACATCCGGAAGTTCGATGGCTTGGTGCGACACCAGGTGGGTAGGGTCTGATACGAGAGATGAATCATTCACAGCTGTGAGAACTGTCCGGTAGGTTCGTTGAACCGTACCTCGGTTGAAGATGACGCTGTTGGGGTGCCATCTGTTTTCGCATGCCCGTAGGTCTCTTGTGAGAACCGTCCAATGCCTTTTAGAATTTGAAAGACTCTCCTAGTCCACGTTTTCGAAGCCTTAACCCCAATGAGATGCGAATTCTCCATGCAGGCATTGTGCCAATATCAATGAAATGTAGGTACTTCCTTAAGAACTAAAATCAATGGTGAGTTGTTGCTTGTGGAGGACAGCGTCAAGTGAAGAGTCAAGGCCCCGCGGGCTCCTCAGAAAACTCGGCCCATGAACTGAAGAATGAAACAAACTCAATCACGTGGCCATGTCCAAGTCCCATGAGTAGGTCCAAATCGGTGTGAACATGTCTCTACCACTGGACAACCGGGACGGTTAATTCCCAGATGCAGCCCCCGGCGGCCTGTGATACCAATTAAAGCTGCAAATGCGCGGGTCTGCATGCCTGCCGAATCAATAAGTGTACCTCCACTATGAAATACCCTGGAATGCCACAAATAGAACAGAGCTGAGTCCCACCACCCCTTCTTTCTTTTTTTCTGGCCAACCCTACCGTAGGGCGACTCGGTAACTTGGTGCCGGACAATCAATTCCTCGATAACGAGAAGAAAAGGGACTGACGTCCCCTTCCTATCTCAATCTACCACCAAAAGGCGTGTGGCAGTAGCAATGGACATCGGCTATGTTGCTTATCCGTTGTTGATCTTCTTCCACAGCTCGTGTTCTGCGGCAGCAAGTCTTTCACCCGTCTGCTGGGCCAGCTTCTTCGCAGCACCCCATACACCATCCAAGCCAAGTCCACTGTCGTCATATTCAGAGCGTTCCGTGGCGGATCTCTGATACTGGTCAAGCTGAGAGGCATTCACGTTCTGTTGGTAACCGGAAGGATGTGAAAGACTGTAGGCACCCTCGCCACCGCTGTCCATAGCAGCAGATGGTGCTTGAGCACCGCGGGTCGAAGATGACGCCATTGCTGCAGCGGATGTACCAGCTTGTTGCTGTGGTTGAGGCACTGTAGGGGCAGGGATAGCCATCTGGTAAGGATAGCGCATCGTAGTCGCAGAAGAACCAATAGGGGCCAGCGCAGATGTTTGGACAGGCGTCTGGGCTGGCGGCTGGTATCTTTCGCCGACCCTCGGTGGGGGTGGAAGGCCGCTGACAGGGACCGATCCCGGCTGAGGTGGTGCTGGGCTGACACCCGCCCTCGAGGTCGTAGGAGTGGGCTGCAGAGGAGAATATGGTTGGCTGGCAGCTGAACCGGTAGGCGTTGGAAGCGATGGGGTAGCGCCAGGTTGAGCAGCAGCAGCGGCAGCAGTAGCAGTGGGAGGAGTACCATACGGGGATAGCGTATGAGTCGAGGTCGGCAGTGATGATGACGCTCCGCTATCTCTATATGAGCCGTCTGCTGCCGATGCCGTCTTGGGCGTCACCCCTTCAGGCTTCGCGGCAGTGATAGGGCTGTTATTATAAACAGGTATGGGTGCCATTGTGATGGCTGGAGACAGACAGAGAGACAGCAAGCAAGCAACCACCTTGATATCGTGCAGTCTCAATTCTTGAGAGTGCTGTTGATGTTAGTAGTAGCAGCAGCAGTCTAATGAAGCTGTGGTTCTGCGAGACAAAGGGATAACGACACAGATTCTGGTCGGCGTCTTTGCCCAGAGAAGAGGTTGGGAATGTGGTGAAACGTGAAATCAGGCCTAGAAGAGTATCTTACACAAAGGAAGGAGGCGGCGGTACATCTGCGCTGGAGGGACAAATGGAGTGCGAGGTCGACGTCATCGGTAGTAACGACTTCCCTCTGCTTGCAGATACGCACTCCTATTCGGTAGCACTTACCTACCCAGTTCTCACCTTATATAAGAAGGGCAATTCCCGATTTACACATGAACTAACGAGGTCAGACCAAAAAGCACGATACATCCATATCATCAACATATTTGGCACATTGTTAACATAAGCGTGCCAATATGGACTGGCGACAGGAGACTTGAGTACAGTTTATTAGACGCTCCACGTACGGAATAGTAAACGCGCAACACATACCTACGTAATTGAGCAGTTACGGATCCACGATACGATAAGCACCCGATAAGATAGAGATTAGATAAACGATAGGCAGTTAGCGGAATAGCGATGCATGCGCTAGTACAAAGGCAGCCTTAGCGTCATGGGAATGTATCTGGGTACCTAGCGCGTTGAATGGCACAATGCATACGAAGTACAACCACCGAGCGACGGAGCTGTTGGTGGGCTGCAATGCGACTCGGTGTTAACTCAAGGGAAGCTTTTTAGGTATCTCACAGCACGGACAGTGACGCGCAAGGGGGGACAGGCGGTCGCTCTCTTTCACACTCGGATTGAGGGGATGAAAACCCAAAACCCCAAACCATCTAGATAGATAGACCAGCCCTCGTCGCCCGGACCATCCCAGTTCATCCCACGTACCTAACGAAATAATAACAACCACCACTGCCATCCACGAACGCCTCTGTCTCCGTACAATCATCACCCACTCCCGCGCTTCCCTTTGACTTTGACCTGACCATCGCAACATCACATCATCACATTGAAGGACAACACAAAATATTATCGCCATCGTAATTCCATCTAATCCCCACCATGGTCGGCAAAGTCAGCGAGCGCGTCCTCTTGCGCGAAGGTAGGGCCATGCCCATTGCTAGTATTGACTTGTCGGCGACGTCGATGTCAAGGCATAACAGGATTACCCGGCCGCCATGATGAGATGGCCCAGGCTCAGTCAGGCTCGGTTTGCCATTTGCCGCTGTGGCTGCTGTCGTCGGCGATGTCAAGCATGCAAACCCCATTGTCGAAATCTGTGCTGACGCTTGCTCTCTGTTTAGGACTTGAAAGGACCGACAATGGCATGAAGCAGACAAACTGGCCGGAGGTCACGCCCATCAATCAGAAGAATTACTACACGTATGCTCTCGCGAAACCCCCTCATCTCCTCCCATCTCGTTTCCCGCCGCCTCTACTGCGCTGCAAGGATCCAGCTAACAAATGGCCCTCTCCCAAAGCGACTACATGAAGCGTGACGACCAAGTACTCGCTCTCCGCCTTCAGTCCGAAGCCACTAGAGATAGGCTCGTCCAGTCGGCCAAAGATCGCGATCGCGCCCTCGCCCGCAACGGCCACGCCGAAGTTCCTCTGCCCACCGCCGATATGCAGCCCGAAGAGTCTGCTGCATCGTCCAACGATGGACTCGATCCCTCCAAAGTCATCGTCATACATCCCGGCAGTCAGAATCTGCGTATAGGCTTCGCCAGTGATGCCCTCCCTAAGACCATACCCATGGCCGTAGCCACGAAGTTCCCCCAGACTGAGTCCGAGATGTTCGAGGCGCTTCCCCGCCGTCAACTTGACGCTACCACCCCAGATCAACAGTATGGTGAGGAATGGTCCAAGAGGTATCAGAAGATGTGCAACGACCTCAAAGTAGATATGCGTGCGAACAAGCGCAAGGTGCTGCCCAACTCTAAGGAGTTAGTTGTCAATTACAACAGACGGGCTGAAGCAGGAGAGATAGCGAAACACAACGATCCCCAGGAGATTGAATGGACCGATCCTAAAAGCCTCGAGTCCCCTGAATCGCTCAGTTCGTGCTTCATTGGCACTGCTGCCCAACGCATTCCAGACAACTCAGACCCTAAGTTCAAGCTCTGGCGGCCTATGCAGCATGGCGTTCTCAACGAAGATGAGTACACCACTGCTGAACATCTCTATGACGACTTCGAGACCGTTCTGGACAAGGCTATAAGACAAGAGCTGGGTCTAACGAAGAATTCGACCTGGAAGTATTATAGCTGTGTTTTCGTCATCCCCGACTTATATGACAAGAAATATGTCGAGCTCATTTTGAGGTCCTGCATGACTTGGTTCGAATTTAGCAGAATTTGCTTCATGCAAGAGAGCATGGCCGCTACCTTTGGCGCCGGTTATACTCAGGCCTGCGTGGTCGATGTCGGAGCGCAGAAGACCTCAATTGCCTGCGTCGAGGACGGCCTGTGTGTGGAAGATTCTCGAATCAATCTGAAATACGGAGGTTACGATGTCACGGAGGCGTTCATCAAAATGATGCTCTATGACAACTTTCCCTATCAAGACATTAATCTGCGGAGACGATATGACTTCCTACTTGCCGAGGAGTTGAAGATCAAGCACTGCACCATGTCGCAAGCCGATATATCAGTCCAGCTCTGCGAGTTTCATCTTCGCGCTCCCAACCAACCGACCTACAAATACCAATTCAAGACCTACGACGAAGTCATTCTAGCCCCCATGGGCTTTTACGAGCCAGCAATCTTCGACAACTCCACCAAGCTCCGGGGCCGAAGAAAATTGATTGACCGCTCTTATAATGCATACGACGTCGATGTGCCCGATGACCCAGTGTCGGCTGCCCAGGTAGCCATTCTGGCCCACATCAAGCCATCTCTCGCATCCAACGTCAATGGGCTTCAGCCCAACACAATGGATCCCAATCTCGCCACCCCAGTGAAAGAGAAGTCTCAGCCATTCGGCTTGCTGTCTCGCGGCGATTTCAACGGCACACCAGCAGGCTCGAACGCCGCGTCTCCAGCTCCAGAAGGCACACAGACCCCTGTGGCACCGGTCTTTCATTTCACGGCCAACGGCAGTACCGACAGTCCAGCTCCAAACGGACCCGGTGCCGTACCGAATGGCGCCTCACCCGCACCCCCTGCAGGCATGTTTGTCGATCCCACAATTCGCAGCGCACGCTCAATAGCCGCGGAGCGCGACGCCATTCTTCCCGTCGCACCCCTTGACATAGCCATCTATACCAGTATCCAGAACGCCGCTAAAGGCGATGAGAAGCGCCTGCGCGACTTCTTAGGCAGTATCATGGTGGTTGGCGGTGGATCCAAGACGCCCCTATTCACACAAGTCCTGGAGGAGAAGTTACGTGCCCGACGACCAGAGCTATCCGATCGCATTCTGGTGTCTCGAAGCGCACGAGACATGGACGAGCAAGTCGTTGTCTGGAAGGGCGCTTCCGTGTTCGCCAAGCTGCCCGCCAACGACAGTTGGATCACGCCCTTCGAGTTCGAACGATTGGGCTCGCGCGTCCTGCATCACAAGGTGCTCTGGGCATGGTAATAGCTGATCAACATAATGAAAGACTACGGAAATGGAAACGCGGGGCAAATGGAATACCCCGGAATAGAATAGTCCACACTGATTTCGGGTTTCATTCTATCTAATCTTGCTGTATGAATCCTAGCTGGCACATGGAAGCAAATAAAAACAAGATACAAATTGCATCTAGACTGCAGCAAAGCAAGCAAGCAGTGATGAGCTGTTGTTGCTCAATGTATCTTACGAACACACGGTGAAGACAAACGAACGGACAAGGCAGATAATAGTTGTAGTCAATCAATCAGTCAGTCAAAAAGTCTGGGAGAGAGGGAATCAGGTCGGTCAGATAGGTTCGTTTCAGTTGCTTTCGTGTAGCTCTATTCAGGGGACTTGCTCAATCTCAATTCAACTGATGACCAGGCGTTTAACAGTCCCTTCGTGAATATGAACAGGCCTATTTACCAAAGAACTCGAAACTCTTCCGAGTCAGTCAGCCAGTCACGTATTACAGGAACGTCTTTTTGAAAGAGCTGTCATTCGTATGAGACTGTCTCGGATGTTCATGAACGATCATGTACATCACACGAACAAACACTTAAGGACCTGGGCCTGAGTTCCGATTTAGCTACCCCTGAGTATCTTAGGCAGCCTTGCCTGAACCTGATTAGCTAGGTAGTTCCAAGGGTTCAACGGCAGACTCAGACTGCTTGCAGTCGTATCTCGGGGCAGAGATACCTATCTCGTCTTGCGAACGCCACCTAACCCGTGCAAGCAAACTTTTTCAGCAAGTCAGTGAACCCGTATCCCAAATCCCAAAGCTTCCGTACGAAACAGATAACTCCCCTTTTGATTCCTCTCCTTTTCGCGCCACCTAGATTCGCGTACGCAGACATCTACGATTGAACACCTGTCAACTACAGTTCCCTCACCCTGTAAGAAAGGCCAACGCCTGAGCTCCTTTCTGAAAATAAGCCGGGGTATCTCAGATACATATTACAACAACGCCTGGAAAACCACCACACCCCATGAATACTTACGCGTGTAACGTGAAAAGATATTACCAGCAAGGAAGAAAGAAAGGGTAGAGAAGCGACTGGACAAAAGCGTAAGAACAGTATGCTGAAGCATCGAAATCTGAGCTGATGATTCTATCGTCGATAAAATCGTCACTTGAAGGGTGTTTTGGGTTGCGGCCGTGGTCGTGGCGAAGTACTCGGAGAGGGCGGCGATTTTGGCGCGACAGACAACGATGGAAGTGGAATTTGGGCCTGCCGAACTACGTTCCTAGCCCAGTCCGGGAGCCGAGGCTCCTTGCCAGATGGTACATCCTTGGTCTTCTTGTGCTCCAGGCTAGCTCGAGGCGCTTCCGCTTCCACACCTTGTTGTTTTCTGAGCCCCCTGAGCTCAAATACAGCTTGTAGTGCCTCGCGATCATCCAGTCGAAAAGATTTGGATTGATCAACTGGTTTGCCGCTTTCGTCCTGTTTCACCATTGAGATCCGCTGCAATGCCGTCGGTAGATGCTGTAAAGTCAAGTTAGTTCTGCGTCTTATGTTGCTGCTTGTGTGCTGGGGATTGTACTTCAGGGTCAGTCGCTGTTTGCTTTGAGATCCATGACTGCTTTCGGGTTTGCCATTCTTGCAAATCCATTACATTCCACATTTCAAGCTGCTGACTGAGGAGCTCTGGGGTCATCTGTACTAGCTGCTGCGGCGAAATGAGACCCATACAGAGGGCCTCTATAAATCGCTCAAAGGACGCTGCGCGTATGATTGATTCTGTCAAAGCCCTCTGCTGTTGAGGAGTTTCATTCCCAATACGGTTCCACAGCATAGAGGCGATGTCTCGGGCAACGCGAGTCCTTGTATTTTTGTCTGGAAATTCAGCACCAGAATCGAAAGCTCGGGACAAGCTTTCCTGGATAGCCGGTAGGTTGATCACAAAGTCTGGAGCCCATTTGAAAGAGTTGGGCGGAGGTCGAACGTGCACCTCTGCTCCTCTCAGTTGAACTGGATTCATATGTGGAACCGGATTCACAGGTGGAACTGGATTCACATGTGGAACTGGGCTGTTGCGTGGTCGCCTGCTGGGAAGCCCGAGAGCGGAGTATATAAACCCGCCCCTACTACTTTGACCGGGATGTGGAAGAACTCGGCTCGTTGAAGTGCCCCCTTGGTTACTGGGTGAAGGAAACTGCGACACCTGGCTCTGAGCAATGTGAGCGGGAAATGAGGATGTCATTGCGCTCATAGGCGTCGCAAGGGCAGGCCGTAATGGGTATGGAACGTCTTGATAACTCGTCGTGCTATGTGCAGCATGGTGTGTGGGCAAAGGTTGTCCAGTCCTGCGCGCTTCATTGGCAAGAATCATTTGATCAGCAAGGGCAACGTCTTCTGCTGACAACTCCGCGTCCTCGATAGCTTCTTCCTCGAAGATATCCATCATCTGAATAGCTCTGATTCCCTCCCTAAACTTTGGCTGTCTAAGGAGTTCGTCAATAACCTTGTCTTTGCCTAGATGCTGATCCAACGGCTCTTGCTTGGGCTCATCCGGCATAGCCCACACTCCACTGACACGCTCCGCTTTCGGGATCGGGTGTTTCTTGTCAACAACACGAGAGGCCAGCTGCATTTTCCAAATCGCCTGGTTCAATGTCTTTTGTTCACACGTGCCACCGCAGACAAATCGATACACGAAAACCTGCTTTTTCTGTCCGATACGATAAGCACGACCGACGGCTTGCTGTTCGTTCTGGGGATTGAACTGAGCATCAAAGATGACAACCCTGTTGGCACCCGTTATATTGAGTCCCAGGCCACCAGCTCTTGTAGAAATCAAAAACACGTCTACATTTCCCTTGTTGAAGCGGTTGATGATGTTTTGTCGCTCAGACATCTGTGTCTGGCCATCTAAACGCATAATAGAGTACTTTTTCATGCGCAGAGCTCCTTCAAGGTAATCGAGTGTGACCATGGAGTGACTAAATAGCAACAACTTGTCGTTCAGCTTCCTGGATTGCTCAATGATCTCGAACAAAATCGGGATTTTCCAAGATAGCGAAAAGTCATCCTTTGCCGCCCTTTCTGCAGCACGTAGAAGAGCCATCTCATTGCTGATGAGCTGCTGAGGAAGTATGACCGTTTCTCCATAACCACTCCCGTCCGACTTCGTTGCCTTGAGCTTTTGCAAGAAGATTGAAGGCGAAGCGCAGATCAAACTAAGATCATGGATGGCGAACACCGGCACTTTGCGACCCTCTTCCTTCGAATGGTGATGCTCAATGAACATCTCGTAAGCCTGTCGCTGGACGTGTGTAAGGGGAACGGTTAGAACAAACTCCTTCTTGGGCGGCATGTCATGCTTCAACGCTCTGATGGTGATCCGGCTCACTTTCGGAGCCACCTCGGACTTGAGAACGCGGAGCATTCTTAACGCATTTCTGCGTTCGGACGAAGTGCTGTCCACATGGAGGCCATGGTTGATAGGTGTCGCATATTGATACCGGAACTCACGAATGTCACCGAGATAATTGGGCGCAACCCAATTAATCATCGAAAAGTATTCCTCCACGTTATTCGCCAATGGAGACCCCGTTAATGCTATCCGGCTGAGCGTTTTGAAGTTTGCAGCAGCCACATGCGCCTTGGACTTGGGGTTCTTCATTATGTGGGCTTCGTCTGCGACAACAATGTTCGGCCAATTAAGGAGAATGTCGCTGATATCATCTCCGTCCTCGATGAACGACTTAAAGAGATTGTATCCGACAATCAACACGCCGCCATTCTCGCCCCATTCTTCAACGGTTTCTCTGCGCGAGCCAGGATCCATCACCGCATCTATCTTAACAATCTGACCAAGGTGATGGGGTTCAGGAAGCCAGCCTAGCATCTCGTCCATCCAATTATTGACAAGGGTTGCGGGACAAAGTATAAGCGTTCTGGAATCGCGCAAGCTCTTCGGAATTTGAGAAGAAACAGTAGGGTCGTCGGATAAGGAGGCTTCGTTTATTGTCAGCAAAAGAGTGATGACTTGCATGGTCTTTCCAAGACCCATGGTATGTGCCAATAAGCAGCCTTGTCTCTTTTTGGCAACAAGTAGTTGATCCCACATGAATCGTACTCCCGTTACCTGGTGTTCCTTGATTCGATGGGCTATATCATCGTGAATGTAGATGAAACCTTGGTCGTCATTCTTACTCTCGTTAACAATGATGCCCCCCTGTTGACTGCCCAGGGCAGTATTACCCTCTGCCAGCAGTCTTTCACGGAGGATCTGACGACGATGCTCACGCTCTGCTGCTCCAGCATGATCCACTTCTCGAGCAATCGCGGCTTCGCGATCACGAATTTCTTTGCGCTTTCTCTTTTTCTTCCTGGGTTTTTCGGTACTCTCGTTCTTCTCGTCGTCTTCGCTGATATCCATCATATCTGAAGCATCGTCATTGTCGTCATCGTCTATTTTTCTTTGCTCCTCATCAAGGATTGGATCGGCTGGAACATGCCGCATCAACGATTTCGGCAGTTCGATCAAGGTCCACTCGAAGCGATCACCCAACCTTTTGAGAAAGCTGATGAAGATATCATATTCCTTCGGAAACGAAGTGTACAGTTCCCGAAGTCTCTGTTTTCCTAAGTCATCCAGGTGCTTGTATCGTTTCAGCTTGCGAGTTCTGTCATCCTTCCATGTCTCGAAGAAACGGATCAGGTGGTATGCTGTGAGTGAATCTCTCTTGGAATCCGTATTGTATGGCGCCTTAGGCCATTCTTTATCCAGCGCCACGGAGATTACATCCAACCATATATCTTCAGGTTGGAGACATTGGACATACGTGAAGATGTAGTTCACGTACTCCTGATCGCATTTCGTCAGCTCAATTGCCACCTTCTGCTCAGACGAAGTCAGATCAGAAATGCCCATAATTAAAGAAGAACGTATGTTATTCTCCTTTTCCCGGTCATGATTTTTTTTGGAGCCTTTGTTGGAACTCGCCTGATCAGGAGAAGTTGTCAAGTCGATGAAGATTTGTTTCTTGGGCTTCTGGGGGGTGCGAAGAATTTCGGTAAAATCCTCTTTGACCTCTGTCTTAGACAAATTTCTCGATACCCCAGACAACAAGTGGTCCTTGCCGGATGCTTCTAGGTCGGCTTGAGGGGGTTCTACCAGTGAGACATCATTATCGGCCATAATAACGTCGGGGTCATCGGGATGCTCGGCGTCAGGCAGAGGTGGCTCGTCATCGACAATGAAACCTTGCAAGTCTCCCTCCGAATCACTTGTCAGGACTTCCTCATCACCTTGCAGAGCTGTTCGAGGCTTCGGGCGCTTATTTCTCTGCTGGCGCGGCCGACCAACCTTAGCCGGTTCGTAAGGCGAGGTAAGAACACCAATCAGCCAGGAACGATGTTCTTTGTCATGAACGCTCGGTTCGAAAGAAGACAGTGACTGTTCGAGTTCCGCAACGTTGCGATATTCGTTCTTTTCAATTGTTTGCTTCCACTTGGCGATGCGAGCATCTAGATCACGTAGATCCATTCGAGCCCTGTCTATTGAGCTTTTAAGCCCCGATCTTCTCGCATCATTCCAGATGCGATTGGCCCTGGCGGCGCACTTAGGAAGTTTGTCCTCCTTCCAATCAGCCGCCATCTGTGCGAGGACTCTTTCAAATGTTGACTCTATCTCACTGGCCGTAAGCCCCTTTGTTGTTGTCTGATTCTGCTCTCTCTCGACTTTCTCGGCCTCGATTTCTTTCCATGTGTCAGAATCGTAATCCATTTCATCATCTGACTCTCCATAAAGCGGCAACACTTCGTTGTGATCCGGGTTAGTTGAGCCCTGAACGATATCGGATTTTGAGAACCCGCTTCGACGGTACCCGGATCTACGAAGCAATCGCCGTTTGACTAACCGATGAGCCTGAATGAGGCGGCCGGGAATCAGTCTACCGGTGGAAACAAAGTTGATTTCTCCATCATATTCATCCGAATGAGGGTCTGAACGCTCGTCGACGATATCAAATCTACTGATAGACTTGGGGCCTAAGTAGGCACCATCCAATGAAGTAGTACTGGGGATATCCTCTGCAGGCTCTTCGTGAGACTTTTCCAGATGCGTCGGCGGCGCAAGGTCCGGTGCAAAGCGTACTGTATCGGCCTCCGTAGCGATTTTCCTGTTTCGATTGGGGTCAATGACCGTCGTCAAAAGAGTCGGAAGTATCTTTCTCTTTTTGGGCGCGGGTTCACTTGTGTCTGGCGTGATATGCGAAAATGTAGAGTCGGGTGTAGGGGCCTTTGGATCGGTCATACTAACAGATCCGTCAAAACCAGGTGAATCAGAGTAGGCGCCCGATGCAAGCTTATCCCTAATAACATCCCGTAGTCGACCCGGGTCTACCGCGTCCTCGATATCGTCACTGAACTCAGATGCTTGTCGTTTCAAGTACATCCGATATCGAATGCTGCGCGCTCGTATCTCACGAACAGCGTTTCTAAAGGCGGACTTGTGTTTTAGTATCTTCATCCCAAGCTCGACGCATAGTTCAGCTTGGTCGTAGGTCATGAGTACTTCGCCATCCACTTCGTGTTCCCGCAGGGCTTTTTCCATCTGGTCAAGAGGAGGGAACCGGAGCGGAGTCGGTGAAGTATGCCATGATGGGTTCGGCGAGCAGAGCTCCTGCACCACTCGGTCGACATCCCATTCCCAAGGATCATCCGAGTCGTCCATGATGAGACTAAGGGATTTGACAGACTGGGGTTTGCTGCCGCCTCCGGCTCGGGATGACTCTCTACACGATTGTGTCAGTAAAGGGCTCGAACGGCAGAGCGTCTCAGTCTGAGAGAGAAAATAGCACAGGAAAGCTCGGACAAGAACCAAGAAAAGGAGAAAGAGACAAAACATGAGGTCCAATGTGCAAAACAGGGAAACAACTGGCGAGGAGAGATGATCGGGAGTTTGAGCATCGCTCGTCCAAGGCGTCACACTCTCTGTAAGTACGGAATACAAACAAAAGGTATTTAAGATACGCCTACTATTGGATCGAATTCGCAAGACCAGTCATGGAGTAGGTACTTTTAAGAAGTATGATGTAAAGGATGAGTCCAGGGTCATGTGGGAACTGTGGAGAAGCAGTGGGAAACGGATGTCACCAGAGGCGCGCGCGTGGAACGAAGCAGAAAGCCATGCACAGCCTAACGGTTACATTTCCGCAAAGACGCAGGACAGGCATGCAGACTAGGTAGGCAGACTCAGATTCGTTACTTACCCCGTACCGTCGTTACTCCACATGAAATGCTGCAGCAACCGGTGTTCTTCTCTCGTTATACCTGTAATAGATCGCTGGCTCGCAGCGTTAGTGGGCGACAAGACAGGATACGATCAAACTGCAAAGCACAATCGATGCCCAGAACGCCCACTCCAACTGCCTCAACGGCGTCCGAAACTGTAGCAGACAAACCGTGTCTCTATTTTCAACGCAAACGAATTGCATCGATCGAATGGGAGTTTCTCTCGCACATGAGGTGACAGGGAGCAGGGAGCTGTTCGGAGAGCGCACGCAGAATGTGGCACGGGAGCGCGGCGGAAGCAAGAGTAGCGGTTTGGGGGGAAGCTCGGCCGAGGAAGAAGGGAACGGTTGAGGCACGCGTCTTGCGAAAAACAAGGGCAGTGCCTTAGGAAGGTTGGTTGGTAGGTGTAAGGAAGAAAAGGGCCTGGTTGAGAGACGCGGTTAGCACTGTTTGAAGAGAGCTCCGCAGCTACGTCAGCGAAGGAGTGTTCCTCTCGCTATAGCAGGTTCTTGAGGAAGCGACGACTTGGCGGCCGACTTGAATAGGAAGGGACCTTAGGTACAAACCTCGCAACTAACTGGTAAGCTAGGAAAGAGCTACTGTACACGCACCCAGCTGGACATCATGAAGGAGAGAGAAAGAGCGACTGAAGAAAGGCGACTGTTTTGGTGGCATCACCAACCTGGCGGTAGGGCGACAATAGCTAAGTCAAAAGACGGAAATACACGTCTTTCACAAAGCGATTATTCGCGTTGATTGACGCATCGCATTAACACAGCTAGCATTTAAGAGCATGTTTACCGGACATATCGATTTTTGATATCCAGGCACTGTTCGGCCCGTGCCGGTCTGCGGGATATTTGACGGTCCGCAATCTTTAACATTTGGTTCTCCTTCCTTGCAATTTGAGGGCAGTGACTTTTTCGCCAACGGGCCGAAGCGGCCCGATTCATGTCCAGATATCAAGAATGTGATGCTCAAGGACCGCATTCTCTTGACATACTGTATGACCGATGGGACTTACACACATTGTTGCCTGAGGTTCTGAGCTTCGTATGCTTACGTAGACGCACACCTCTACGGAGAACGTTGTTTACTGGACATCGCGACCTCTTTGGATATCCGCGTACCGGCGGTAGCTACTCGTGCCACGCTAGGGACCGTTGGCGAGCCGCCGCGAAAGCAATAAGCGTGGGGTAACACGACTTCTGACGCTTCTCTCCCCGAAAGACCCCGCGCCTGCCAGCCACATAAACTTCCAGCAAACTCGTAAGCGCGGGGTCTGGCTTCACGCGAGACTTTCGGGAGATACAAGTTGGGACCGTCGTGGCGCGGTCGTTCCTTCGGCAAGGAACTTCTGGCGGGGCAAGTCGCGACTTGCCTGTAACCTTATCCGTAATCCGTCATCCAGAATCCGTACTGTACGGGATACCGGTGCCCTAGCGTCATAGTACTTCGTAAGTTGCTCACTCCCCGGGCTTGATTCATAAGCAGCGACAATAAGGATTGATTACATGTGAAAAAGATCCAACGACTTCTTTTCAATAGCACCCGTGTGATATAAGTAGGTAGGTATGTGAGAAAGAAAAAGTCCGGCGAGCGTTTGTCAACTAGCAATCTCATTTTTCATATACCATCTCATTCTCATTCTCATTCTTTTTTTTTCCTTCACTAAGACTCATTCAGGCCTTCACCAGAGCTTTCCCGGACCGACGGCCGTATCAGCTTATCACGGTCCACCTGTCTCAAGACTCTTCAGCTGGCCCCGTTTTATCGTACATAGAATTCCAAATTCAGAAGAGACCTGTTGGCTATGGCGAACTATCCACCGGCGATCACGGCCGCTGAAGGGGCCAGGTTAACGGATGCAGCTAAAGACTGGTCGCTTGCCCACGGCCTCACAGTCCGACCTCCCCCCACTGTCATTGCCGCCGAGGCGGACCCTCAGAATATCCTGGCCACCACTGTTCCGGTGACGCTGTTCCCCAGCCCCTTTCCGAAGGTCTGCTTTGAGCAGGGTGTTTCGGTGCAGAAGGCTTACAATGAGCTCTATGCGTCTCTCAGTCAGGATGAGGAGTTTTTGGCTCGGATGGTAAAAGAGTAGGTCGCCGGACTTATGGACATGAACGGCAAAGCGGCGTAGGCGCAGTACAGCCATCGAGGCCGAGAAACTTCTGTATCCAGGCTGATGGGTTGCAGAATAGGTGACAGCGATGACTTCATCACAGAATTGTGGAAAGTCCACTTGCGGGTGAAGGAAGAGGGCTATGTTCAAGTACGCACGATATCACCCTGACCTATCGTTGAGTATCATAGGTACTGACGATGAGACAACAGCACAAAGGTTTAGGCTTGTTCCGGTCAGACTACATGGTCCACCAAGAAACAGCCAGCTCCAGCCCCCAGATCAAGCAGGTTGAGTTCAATACCATTGCCTCATCCTTCGGTGGTCTCTCATCTCAGACCTCAGGGCTTCACAAGTTGGTAGCCCCTTAACTCCATAACGGAAACATCACTAAAAATGGAATAAGATACCTCTCATCAACCGAGTATGCCTTGCTGGACAAGCCCATTGCAAGGGGTACCCTTGATCTGCCTGCCAACAACAGCGCAGCAGGCCTAGCCGCCGGGCTCCGCGAGGCATTCACTGCCTACGGCCCCTCAGTCACAGGCCACAGCAAATGCGTCATCTTCCTCGTGCAGGACGGCGAGCGCAACATCTTTGACCAGAAGCACCTAGAATACCACCTACAATCCACAGACCCCGCCATCCCCGTCTTCCGGCTCCCCTTTTCCCAGATAAAGCAAAACACCCGTCTAGCCCCTGGAAGCGGCCGGCAACTCCTGTACACGCCGCCCACCCGTTCCCACCTCACCTTCGAGGTCGCCGTCATCTACATGCGTTCCGGTTACGGGCCAGGCGACTACCCGGATGCCAGCGCCTGGGAGGCCCGGTACCACCTTGAGCGCTCGGCCGCGATCAAGTGTCCCTCCGTACTAACGCAGATCGCGGGGACGAAGAAAGTCCAACAAGTTCTCGCGACGCCGGGGACGTCCATCTTATCGCAGTACCTCCCCACCAGCGGTTCCGCACTCCCGGCTCTCGCAGCGACTTTCACAAACATCTACCCGCTCGACACGAGCGAAGCAGGTCTACAGGCGCGCGCGATCGCGACGGATCCGGAACAATGCAAGCGGTACGTCCTCAAGCCGCAGCGCGAGGGCGGCGGAAACAATATCTACCGTTCCGCTATCCCGGGATTCCTCAAAGGGGTTCCGGAGGCGCATTGGCCGTCGTATATCCTGATGGAGCTGATCACGCCGCCGCCTGTTCAGAACACGATTCTGCGACACGGAAAACTTGAACAGGGCGGTGTGATTTGCGAACTGGGGATTTATGGCACGTGTTTGTGGGATCAGAGTAAGGGGACGATCGAGCATAATGAGCAGGCTGGATACTTGCTGCGCACGAAGGGTGATCAAAGTGAGGAGGGGGGTGTTGCGGCGGGATTTGGATGTATGGATAGTGTTGTGTTGGTTTAGGGGTTTAGGGGCAAGTAGACAAGACGTAAAATGTTTAGATGGATGGATATACAGAGACAGATTTGTACACAGGACTAAAAAAGCGGGATTTGGCATCTATAACGACTCTTCATCTTCTTTTCTAGAAACATAACCATCAACTACGTCTAAGAAGTCACGTTTAGTATTACCCCTTTTTCCATCCGAACTCATGTGTCAACAAATATCGATGACTAAGGTTACGTTTTAGGTACGGTTGCGGGACGGGTCACGGCATTACCCGCGACCAGTTTACAGTGTGAATATGTCTCTTTTACAAACAAGTCCATTTGGGTGAGTACGGGCATCAAACGATCATGAATTGCAAGTAGAGAAGAATCAAAATCTGATCAAGCGGTCCAAAGGCTACGACGCAGACAAAAAGGGGTGAGGCCAGGTCCATCACAAAAGACTCCCTGAACTCGTAACCCTCAACAAAACACTCACGGCAACTCCCCAATCACGAATCTTAGGCATTCAGTTTGGTTGAATTTTGTTCGTTCATTTGTAGGTAGGTAAGGGGGGTTAGTTTTACAACGTTTGTCCAACGATTCCTCCATTGTGTTTTTCCTCATGTCATCATTGTCTAAACTTAACAAAAGAGAGAAGGGAGGTGTTTAAAAAGGATGCCAAACGCGCCCGTCCGTTCTTTATTTCCTCCCTTCCAAACTTGAGGCGGGTTGTAGGGAATACAGAGATATTTTCCTAGCGCAGTTGGAGGACTTAAGGGAGACTTAGTTTACCCCCTATAGTTGGCTCGATGTTGGTTTACGCGCATTCCCCTGAATTCCCCAAAGAGGTTTGGAAAGAAGCCCATGTTTGTCTAGCCATTACGTATCGTGGGATAAATGGATAATCTAGAAGGTTTCCTCAGAGTCGGAGGGGACGGCAGCAGGGGTGCGGCGGAGGACCTCAAGGTGTCCTACGGGAGTAAGGGGGGGCCTGATTAGCCGTGCTATTTCTATGTGACGCGGTCGCATCGCGTAATATAAGGAGGGGAGAATATCTTACTCTGGTAGATGCTCAGGGCCTGCTTCGACTTGCCCTCCTTGTCGTTGTAGGTCTTCATGACGGCGTCACCCTCGACGTAGACGATGGTGCTGTTAGACAGACGGTTAGCCAATCCGTTCTTCGCAAGTTGTCTTCTTCCCTTTACGAGATCGCCAACGATATCTCCCTCCACGCGAGTCGCATTCCACGGGGCACATATAACGCGCTCTCAACAAGCTATATTGGCCCCTCTTTACCCCTCCCTCACCGCCCTCGCATAGAAGAGAGCGGGGTGCAAAACAACGGGGAAGTAGTAGCAACATACCCCTTGTTCAAGCCGAGCATGTACTCTTTCCGGGGGCCCTCCTCGACGAAGGTCGCAACGCGGAACCACGAGGTGTGGCGGTTCTCACGGGTGCCGTCATCGCTCGAAACGGAGTACTCGAGGATCTCCTTGCCGGTGCTGGTGGGCCGGATCTCGGGCGTCCGGGCGAGGGCGCCGACCAGGGTGATCTTGGCAATGTCGCGGCGGGCGGAGGTGCTGAAGGCACGGCTGACGCCGGCGAGGGGAGCGGAGGTAAGGCGGCGAGCGATGAAAGACATGGTGGCGACTTTTTATACTCGTAAGTAGGTAAGGGCCGGGGGATGGATCGGAGGAGGGAGGAGTGGGTTTGGGTTTGGGAGTTTGGACGAGAAAGGGTAGGTAACGAATGGGTTACTACAGAAGTTCCGGCCGTTTAGTGGAGGAGTATTTCGTACGGGTAAGTGTCCAGGTCGCAACAAGACAAGTTGATGCCACCGGCGAGACCAATTAATCCGTTGGGAATTTTTGTCACTAGACCCGGTTGAGATTTTCGAACTGCAGTCTAGTCGCGAGCGAGGACGCGATGGTGGAAGGGCGTAGCGTTGGTAACCAATCAGACGGCCGTATGCGCTTATCGAAGTGGGCTAGACTAGATGGGGATAGCGTCGATATGACATCAGTGAAACTGCCCGGTCGAGTTTCACAAGGAAGCGTCAAGGGACCATCGGCAGGATTTCGACCGACGGTAAAACAAAAATAGGAAATCGGTAAAAAAGTAAGGGGAGAATCTGTTGTCGATTTTAACAGGTGCCTACCCCCTATACAATCAAGTATCAAATGTAAAAAAAATAGAGCATCGTTCGCGATCAATGGACTTGGTTCTCAAGATGTAACCCGGGATATATCTCGGATAGTGCCGTATTCCGTCGATCTATTTAGGTAGTTCTTCAGGCAAATTAGGTCTCCCCGGAAACAAACAGCCCGTTGGTGTAACTTGCAAGTGCTTATATCCCATGTCCATCCATTACGGGCAGATCCCAATCGCAATTCTCCATCACGAGTCCCAAGGACTCGGATCAGTCTTACATACATATTCCGTATATCCCATGATACATCACCCTGACGACAGGCACTTGTCTCACATTCAGGTTCGTGTTCTTGCATGTCTCTATTTACTTAGTTAGACTTGCGATCATGTGTCAAATATTTGTCTCTCTTCATGTCGGGTATATAACACTTGATGCTATTCTTGAAAAGAGTGAATCGTACCAGTGCAATGTTTTCCCCAAGTCCCTCTACATGACAATAAAGGTTTGTGTCTTCATACCTTCAGCATCCGACTGGATACGATCGATTTGTTCAAGTATACTAGAAAGCTCGGCATGTCGGACCCCAGACTAACTGATCCGTATCTAAGAAACATAGATATAACAGAGTTATCATTACGCCTCCAGATCTCCCATCAAGTTGTGCCTAGTCGTCTACCTACATTCAAGATCCAAAAGAGGGGTGTGCCAAATCTCAGTTCGAGTTCGAATTCGTCGAGGGTGTACCGCTCGCAGCCGCTTCCGTACGGCACCGTTGGCACATACACCAGCCACCAAGACTACCCGAAGCCCACTCTCTGCGCTGCTGAACCGGGAGATCGACATCGCAGTAGTGGTTGAGGATCTCCTCTCCCTTCTTGATTCCCGCAGGAACATCATCGATGACGCGCTTCTCTTTCGCTTTCAATACCATTCTTCCGCCCCATTCCCATGTCACATTTGGATTGCAGTCGTGGTTCGCGAGGCACCAGAATGGGTGTACCGCAGCGACATCCGGACGGCCGTCTCTCGGGTTCTTCCGAGCCGATGCTGTGCCACGGAACTTGCTGTAGAGCGTGTTGAAAACCCAAACATCGTGGTTCTCTAGGGTCTCGTAGATATTTATGTCCATCTTCTCGAGGATGTGCAGGGGTGTCTCGATATTGTACTTAAAGGAGAAAGGGAGGGTCCACTCAGGCGGTGGTCCGGCGTTGGGCGACAGGTTGATCTCATTGGCCTTAGTGTCGACAAAGTCTCCCCAGATGTAATTTATCTGGTTGACCGTGAGGGGGTGGATTTCCTGATGCGCAGCCATGGCTAAGACGCGCGCAAGAAGCAGAAGGTGTAGGGTCTCATCAGCTTCCTTGGCCTCGGGATCCTTGGCTACCGAATCGACATCTTTGTCGCATACGGCAGGATGGTACAGCTCCTGGGCCTTGTCGTGGCAGAACTGGTCGCAGAAGACGGTGTCGTAGCATTCCTCGCAATTGACGGCTGGTGAGTCCGGTCCCAGTGGTGGAAGTTCACCACTGCAAGCGTCGCAAATCGAGTCTTTAAGGCGGTTGTTGGCTGTCACGAGAGTATACTCGACCAACACATCCTCTCCTGGTGCGATGTCCTCCTTTGCGAAAACTCCAAGTTGGTTGCAGGTAGGTATGATGTCGTAGTCGTCCATATCACTGGCGTCCCCAAGGAGGATAGGCAGTTGAGCAACCTTGACCTGGCACTTAGGGGCCATCTTAGAGAGCTCCTTGTTCAGGTAATCCAGCGACTCATCGGAGAACCGGTCGGGCTCGAAGTCGTTCCATGGGTAGACCTCACGGCGCACCATTCCCCAGTCAGGCAGATCGCCGGCGCCATCAATTTTACCGCGTGTTCTCCTCTCACCGACTGTCTGTATGTGCTTGATCGTGTTTTTGAGTTCCTGGTTGTCCGGGGCCACGGCGAGACCTCGTTCGCAAAAGCCATAAGCACTCTTCAGGCATCCGCACAGGAGCAGATTCAGTGCTAAGATTTGGAAGCACCGGATAGACGCAAGCGACGCCAGAGAGACGGGGTCGCGCCCAGCGATAGAATCGGTCAGTTGCAGCTGGAGTTCCGATAAGGCGCCATGGTTGAGCACGACGACAGACTTGCCGCTCGCATATCTGGCCAGGGCGTCGAAAGCCTGCTCGTGGTATTCGAAGCCATCGTTGAGAACCTCGTCTGTGAGAAGCAGTGCGCGGTAGGCATCTCCCGCCGCCAGGTCGGGATAGCCCAGGTCGGAGTAGACGAGCGCGCGGTTCAAGTAGAGAATCAAGTTATAGGGGTTAGCAAGCAATTCTTCGGTTAACAACTGACGCTGATGCAAGAGGGACTCTATTCGAGTGTCGACATCTCCATCTGAGTCGGCCATGGCCAGTATATCCTGATTTTCGCAAAGCAAGAAGAAGGCTTGTATAGGTAGATATTGCTGCTGCTAGAGTAGAAGAGTGGCTAACCGCGCGCGAAACTCACACACGCGCGCAGGCGCAAAAGCGAAAGAGTGAAAGCGAAAGCGACAATCTTGTGAGAAAGGTGTCTCGCGCTGGCTGGATACAAGACAGCAACAGCAACGCTATGGCTTTATCCCAGGGTTCAGGGTCGGGGCACACGAGCGATGGCGAGGGCTTATATATTCCGCACGAATCGTTAAGAACCTGTCAACGATAGCCCCGCCAAAGAAGAAATCGTGCACGGCGAGGGTATGGAAAGGGTATGCAACGGGTAAGGATTCAGGAACAAGCCAAGTGGAGGACGACGGACGAGAGAAAAAACCGATGAAGCGCGCTAGCTCCAATGATACCGGCAGGGGAAGAGAGAAAGTACGGCAGAGAAGTACGGTACTCGGTATGGCCACCTACCTGCGTCTTTGCACGAAGTACCGAGGATGGGCAGAGATACGATGTGGTAGTATGTAGATTCGTAAGTAATACCACCTCCTCCTCAATCTGGAGTGCAGAAGAGAGAGTGCACCGTCAAGTCAGTCAGCCATCAGCCAGTTCAGTCAGTGGGCAGTCACTGGCACTGCAGCGGCCCAGCAGTCTCGACGTTGATTGCCAGAAAGTGGTTCGCGATGCACAACACAAGTGACTGCACATGCGCGACAGCTGTCAATTGGTTGGGGGCGTGTTGAGACGTGGGCCTGCGTGGTGCCACTGAGGGGCAAGTACGAGGTACCTCCCACAAGAGGTGGGCGAAGCGGGCGAGGTGGGCAGGACGAGAAAAAACATGCCTGACCTCGGAGGTAAGCCCCTGCAACAGTCGGGACCCTGAAAATGCTGTGGCCAATCAGGCGCGCCGCTCGCCGGGGCCAGAACCCCAGATAGGCAGATGAAGATTGGGGCGGGGTGGAGAGTGGACTGACAATATGCACCAATCTGCGACAGCATGCCACCATATGCAGCATTATGCATCTATCAGGTCCCCTTCGATCCAAACGCAGGTGGGGCCCGTTGGGAGATCTCTCCCCCGTTCTTTTTTCCCCCTTCCCCCCCGTTAAAATGGCGAATGATTGCCTATCTGGGCAGTGACACGAGCCGGTGTCAACGCTTGGAAACGCTTGGACTTCCACCGGCTGCTCCGTCTGCATTGCCCGGAATTTACTTGGCAGTTCCCCGGTCCCTAGCCGTTACATTCCACTGTACAATTTACATATGTAGAGCGCTTCATATGTGTATCAACCTCGAGCACCTCGCATAAGGGTCCTCCGTTCCAAGCCAAGGACCCGTGGGGTAAATATGGCGAGTGCGTACAACTTATGAGGTTCCCTTATTTATTAATATACATACAGGATTAGACGTCGTTGGATTCTGTGGGCAGCAAGTCAAGTCGAGTCGATGGCCAGCTTTGTGTGTATCGGAACAAGCAAGCTTGAATTGTCGTGTTGCTACCCAAAGCCGTAGATTTTCAATTAGTAAATACGCCACCCGCTGGTTTATGGCTGTCAATGAGCTGCATATTCTGTGTGCTACGTAGAAACCGCCACGATACGTCTGCGGAAACACTCTTGATGGTCGACAATATCAGTCGAGAGCGGGCAGCTATGCATGTTATTACAGGGTCGAAATGGGGCAACGAAGGGATTCCATGAATAAACCCTTGAATAACCGGATTCACCGGGATCACTACGAATCTTAACACGGTCAACTTATAGGGGTCTAGGATTCTAGGAACGTCTAGAGTGACATTCCGGGGTCTATTCTTGCCTCCAGGACAGGAAGGCATTGCCTGATTCAACTCCGGACATGTCTCCCCAGACAGAGTTGAGTCATATTATTGATGTTCGCCACATACATCGGCGATGAAGAAATATGACACGAACAGCAGTCCCGAACAAGAGTCCCTCACCATTCACACACCAGGGTAACATTGAAACAAGCTTGGCTGGCTGTAAGGGTCATTACTAAACCGTAACATACAGCACAGCTCTCGACCTCGGAGATTTTCTGTTTCAATGCCAGAATCTGACAACCTATTCGCAGTGTAACGTTATTGTGCGCAAGTGCCACAAGCCAAATGTCAAGCCCTGATCGCCTCTTCTACCGGCTCGTACTCTTACTGGCCGCGCCCTCCCTGGTCATACCTTCGCAGCCGGTAACTTGGCCCAACTTCTGCTCGACGGTGCCAAATCCTTTCTTCGAAGGGTCTCTCTGCTGTCCAGCTGCCTTCATCGTGTCGACGGCATGAGCTTTGGCTTGCTCCCCTGAGCTTTTCCAGGCATGTGACCCCGTCACACTACCAATGGTAGACTAGTTGTGGAATATCGTCAGACCGCCAGTGTTTGAGAGTGACGATAGGGCCGACTATGCATCCTCACCTCGGTAGCCCCCTTGATGTACTCAGCGTGCCCGCCGAGCAGGGATGGCTGTCCATTGTTGGGGTTGGAAGACATGACAGTTGTTCGTATTATGTATGTCCCATAAACACAACTCGTATCAATTTGAGGCGGTTCTGGAGTTTGTTGAAGTTGAAATTGTAGAGAGTCGACATACCCACACGTTGACCTTGAGTATGTGTAAGTGAGACCGATGTTGCCACTGATCTTTGTTGCTACAAGAATGATCTCATCAAGCACGTCACCGTATATTCCACCACAACTACTTACCGTCAGTTAGTCATAGCCAGAAATCTAGGTACGAGAGTCTTCCATACCTGTACCTTCTCAAACCGACACTAATACCAAATCAACTCAGTGAGATCATGGTGCATTCTCATGAAGAAGACAGAACAGTCGACGATCGTATCCTCTTCTGCTCTTATCTACCTCTGCATTGTTTCTTTGTTCATAGTAATAGGCATCCGGAGGAAACAATTCGATGGCACATAGAATCAGCTCTTTGCGACTACCTACCTCATCCATTCTACCGCTTGGTATGGCGCAACTGATATACTCCAAACCGTTCGACTTTACCCCGTAGGAAGCAGGACACTTGTCAATCCGCTCCCGCTCCGCTCCCGCTTCCTTATTGCAACGATGAGCGGAACAGGCTAGGTAGATAGTCTGACTGGCTGGCTGAATGGTGAGAACATGATGTAATACATTCAGGGAAGGGAATCATAGACTCGGTTCCTACATCACGTTAGTTTTGGTGAGGAGGGGCGTTTTTGGAGACGGCACTTCAGGAGAACCCCAACATCAAAGGCAGGCAAGGTTACAGCAGCAGAAAGCAATGTCGAACCATTTCAATAGTTTCCTGCGCCCGCTCATCACCCCAGACCAGACCAGACGTTTTCCGTATATGGACCCTAGAATGAAGAACTTCAGGACCTGGCTGGCGAACGTGGCAGCGACCCTCCCGTCGACTATGGGGCCGCAACCGGAGACTTCGAGTCTCTTCTTCACCAGCGGGCACCTCTCGTGGCTCCTATGGCGATAAATCGCGAGCTGTTGACTAATCAACTCGCGAGCAGGACCCTGCTTGTGCACCGTACCCTACGTGCCGCTGAGGGTTGGGCCTGCTTTTGAACATGAAAGGCACCATGATAACCATACCATGGAAAGCCTTACATGTTGTGCAGCGTATCATGTACAAGCTTGTTGGGGATATTGATGATTGGTAGGATAACGTGGGTGTTTGGACCCTGCATAGGGTATCAATACAGGTTGAAGTGGGAGGTGAAAGTGAGGAGTAAAAGCGGTGGTGGTCGACGACGCTTGGCAAGCGGCCGTCAACAGCAGGAGTTGGCATGTGACGTCTTCGCTTGAACTGTGGCCCGAGCGTCTCGGATTACGTAACAAACCTTGAGCGGTAGTCTCCACTTAAAAGTTACAGTCATCGCCGATCCGCGACGTCCATTCATTGTCGTTCCGCACCTGTAAGTAAACACCGACCATCATACGCTGCAAAGCCAACCATCAATCGACCCAGGCAACTAATTAATCAAAAAAGAAAAAAAGAAACCAAAGTTCGCCATTATGCCTCCTGAACCACTCATTGATGAGGATTATGCCTCCGAGGACGACTCCGATTTCGCGCCCGGTGGCGTCCAAGCAGACGATGAATCCGAGCAGGATTCGGAATCAGAAGCGGAGGCAGCAAGTCGACGGAAACCCGAGGCGACGCGTAAGAGGAAACATGCAGGAGACGACGAGTTAAACGCGAGTGACTTTGAGAATTCCGGCGATGAGACCATCATACAAAAGGGACAGAAGCGGCAGAGCAAGAAAGCCAAGAAAGGCGCCGACAGCAATGCAGCAGCGGATGACGATGGAGGCGGCGAGGGCGGTTTCATCAAGACGAGACGACAGCGCGCGCAAGAGAAGGCGGAACGCAAGCTGCATGCGGTCACCGGCAACATCACTGTTGACGTGGATGCCCTCTGGTCGCAGATGATAGCCACACCCCTCATCCCGTCGAAAGCAGAGCCGGACCACGACAAGGAAAACCAACGGTCGGGGTCGGACGGCGCGAATAATGCGAAGACGGATGCCAGTACCAAGACCGCTGGTCCCAGTGATGGCAACGCATCGGAAATGATCAAAATCAAGCGCACGTACAACTTTGCCGGCAAGGTCCACACGGAAGAGAAACTCGTCGCGAGGGACTCGGCAGAAGGACAGTTGTATCTCGCCTCTCTTGACCCGAATGCGGCCGAGATTGAGGACGGGGAGGACCAGCCGAGGCGCAAACCACGGAAGGCCTTCCGTTCCGTATTTGAGCCTGCCGTAGAAGGACTGACGGAGCGGGCGGATCTGAAGTTGGGCATGAATGCACGGTTGCAAATACGAGAGCAGCAGGCCAAGGCCAAGAAGCTCAATGTTGTTGAGAAGAGTCGCATGGATTGGGCTGGGTTCGTCGATAAGGAGGGCATCAAAGATGAACTCGCCCTTGCCGGCAAGTCCAAAGAGTCGTATGTCAACCGGCAGGACTTCTTGCGGCGTGTTGAAGCCAATAAGGAGGAAGAAGCCCGCAGGGCAAGAATGGCAGGTCGCGGTTGATACACAGCTCAGTAATTTGCTACTAAACGCATTTAACTTGACTGCAGCCAGGCTCAGGGCATCACGAACATTCAGGCTACTATTAGGAGCGCTCTGTGATGACGCCCGGGTACGTTTGAAAATCCTCTGAATACGAGGATATACGCATTTTGATACCCCTCTCATTACCTACGCAGAAAGGAACCATGGGATAGCGCATCATGGAATAGGGGCCTCCATCGGCTGATCATGATAGAGCGCGCCAACAGCGGCTCGATATTTGAAGGCATTGAAAGGTATGCCACGGATTGAGCTGATCTAAATATTCACTGGGCGTGAGCGCTCATGTAAGAACACATAGGCATACCATCGTCCATATCACAAGTCGGCGTCATGCCCCCGACAACGCCATGGGGCGCTTCACATTGAGTGGATGGGTTACTGCTGACACATATTCATCAGATCCTGTAAGATAGACTCTGACGACGCAGGTGCAGGCAGTCCTTCGGTATGCCCAGTTGCGGTGGTGACCGGGTGGACCGGTATACGTCCCTCGCTCATCCCATCTATCCGTCCTCATACCACCATATTCACGAGGTATCGGTGTGAGATAGGTGGTCGTCATAGAAGTTGATACATAGTCCTTCATCCTGACTCCCTGATAAGAAAGGGGAACTACTTAGTTTAATGAAAATACCACAAGACATAGCACCCCGTTGCCCCTTGATTATCAATTCCGTACTGCGTGCACCAGTCTACCCTGACCAAGGCTCCACATTATGTCTTATCTCATAACAGCCCAACTGAGCACAACAACCGTAACTTCAAATCCAAGCTCACTTTGCCCCATTTCCCATCCAGGCCGCACATGGTATATAGCCCAATCTAGTTGTACGAATTGTCACGTACGGCCATACCCACTGGAGAACTCGGGATCCCGTCCGCTCTCCCATAGATAAGCCGGTGAGGGCCAGATTAGTAGTTGGGTCGGTGACGACCAGCGAATCCCTGGTGTTGTACGTTTTTTTTGGCTTTTTTGTTCTTTTATAGAAGATAAAACAAGAAGAAAAGAAAAGAAAGGACTGTTCTTTTTTTTTTTTTTTTTTTTTGCTTATATGTGAATTGAAGATGAGGAACTCTGACTTTACGATAACTTTTATCATGCGTTGGGCCGGTCGATTGATGTCTTTGGTGGCCCAACGCTTCGCCATGGCGCCGATCCAATACCTATGGGCAGTCAAGTCTTTTCTGGTTGCCCCTGGACACATTACTACCCACAACTTTCAGCGCGGGATTCCGTTAAGGGCCACTTCCATCGGTATCATCTCATTCGAAATCCTGTGTATTTTATTGAAGAGAAGTATGATTGCAGCGGTTGATGCAATAGTCAACTGCTTATGCCATTCTATATAGACGTAGTGCTTCACATTGGTATTGCCATCTGTCCTTCAGATCCGACAAAGGACTTCATATTACTCTCATCTGGCGAACTCTGCCATACCAGTTGGGGTACTCTTTACACCTCTCCATCTAGGAACACAACTGAGGACTATGTAGCCAGACTTTACGTCGGCAAAGGCGAGTAATCCGTACGCAGCACCAAAAGTTATAAAGCTACCGCCAGGGAACATACTTCATCCTTAGGTGATCATCCCTAGGCCTTGGAAAATGGACACATAAGTGAGTAGGTAAGGGGCGCGACTTAGAAAATAGCACGCCAATAAGACTTACTCATGATGACGGATCATGTGCACTTATTCAAATCGCCTCTGTTGTGAAGTACTTGCTTCCAAGAGGGGCCTCGAGCAGCTCTGGACATGATCTAACCAGAACCCTCCTCATCATCGTGCAGCCCAACCTGTCGCCATCTTTCATAGAGGTAGGTAGGCAGTTGAAGATAGTGGCAGTAAAAGGGGCAACTCCAGGTTCATTACCAGTTGTCGAAGTTACCAAAGCCGCCCATTTTCGGCTTCTTCTTCGCTGGCTCGACCCATGTATCGAGATCTTCCTCGATAACCTCATCTGCATTCTGCTGTAGTTGGGCCGCCTTGAGATATTTCCCTACGCTAACACCGCCGCTGTTCTGATCCACGGTGCCGTCAGCTCTGACGCGTTTTCCGGTCCATGTGATCTTGTCATCCTCGGTGCCGCCCGTCCTTGCAATCTCTGCTTTAGCTTCAGCAACTTTGTCGCGTTCCGCCTTCTGTTTCTGGAACTCGTCGAAAGGATCCAGGTAGACAACGATCTCCTTCATGAAGATCTTGTTCAGGGGCCGATCCGAACCGTCTGTTTCAACGGCTTCCATCTTACTGAGAACATCCAGGCCGCCAACAACCTTTCCGAAGATGGTGTGCTTTCTGTCAAGATGCTTCGCTGGCCGGTAAGTGATGAAGAACTGACTGGAGTTGGTGTTCTTTCCCTTGTTGGCCATACTTAATATACCGCGGGAGTCGTGGGTGTTAGGGCCGTCAAATTCATCCTGGAAATTCTTGCCCCATATGCTAGCGCCGCCACGTCCAGTTCCTGACGGGTCACCTCCCTGGATCATGAAGTTCTTTATGTTTCGGTGAAAGGAGACGCCCTTGTAATACCCCTTTTGAGCAAGTCGCGTAAAGTTCCACACAGCCCGCGGCGCGTACTCGGTGAACAACTCGATGTTCAAGTCACCAAAATTCGTCTCGATTCGCGCATACCCCTTTATCTTCACACGCTTGGGCTTCAGCATGTATTCTTCGTCGGTCAAGATCGCTCGTTCACCACTCGTTTCGGGCGTCAACCCTGTACTTGTGAAACTTGCCGCAGCCCTTCCAGTTGTATATACTGCAGCATTATAAGCTGTCTTTTTCTCTTGTATCATGTTCGGTTTCGCCGCGCTGCCTGTGGCGGTCTTAACCACAGCGCTCGAGGATCGGTTGACGTCGCGACCAGCTTCGCGCTCTCTTCTCGCCTTCTCAACTGCTTCCTTTGCTCTTAATACTTTGTCGCCAACTCTGCCCAGTGCACCAATGTTGACATTGCCTTCTTTCCGCTCGGCCTCTTGCTCGTTTGTTAATAATGCATTCTCGCCATCCTTGATATATTTGAATTGGCTTAGATCTCTGCTTGCCATGCTCTGTGGATCTTGAAGGGTGATGATGTCTGATCGACCAAACTCCTCGTCATCTAATAAGTCGCGCCACATCTTGGCCTTAATGTTCATCCGTTCAACCGTGTCGTAAGCGAAGACATTGGCGTAGGTTCCGTGTCGGATAGCGACGATGTGAGTGTTGTCGGTGAAGACCTTGAATGAGACAGGATCTATTAAATCGCCCTTCCCGTCGCTAGCCGTACCATCAGCAGCCTTGCTATCAACATCGGCATTGCGGGCGAATTTCAGGGTGATGAGATCGCGAGCAGCGAGTGGTTCTCCGTTAACGGGATTCGTCTTGTGCTTCTCCAACCATTTTGAGATGACCTCGACGTCGAATATCGTACCGTCAGCTGTACAGACGGGGTTCTTGAACGGCTGCAGACTCGCGGCGCAAAAGTTGAAGGGTAACCGTCTGAAGGGAACGCCAGTGACTTTCGATCGAGAACCGGTATTCGCAGAGAAGGCGTCGGAAGAAGCCCATTCCGAATGGGTGATGTAGAGCTTGTCGGTGCCCTTACCCATCTTCAAGTTGATTAGATTCTGATTGTTATGTTGAAAGACGAAGACTTCCGACACGCAACCGTCGGCAGAATGTTCGGGTTTTCCAGTACCTATGATAGAATGAAGATCTTCACAGTTGAGAATGTTGGTCGCAGGTTTATGTACGATGCGATACCCCGGAGCTGTTATCTTATCGGCATTCCCTCAAGGTACCTACTCGTACATTATCTGCACACTGGTGTAGATCTAGTAAATTGTTCATTACGTAAAAGCTACTGGTAGCAGTTAAAACTACATCCACGCCCTCATCATAAATACGGGTTACCGTATCCAGTTAGCCTTCAGAGTCGGATTTGGGTTCAACGGGCCGTATCGGACCGTGAAGTGTGAAACGATAACCCAGTAACCGTTCTCACCCCGTTGTGTGCTTATGGATGCCGTATGGTGAACAGGTGCTTACCCGTGCTGCGCCCCACTCTGTTAGGTAGGTGACATCTGTACGGATTCTGGACGGATTCTCGGAGCGCGGCTTGTACCTGCGAGGTATCTTCTATTTTAGGTGCTTTGAGTTCGGCAACTGCCAGTGCTTGCTCTCTCTAAGCTGCTTCCTTCTTCCCTGACTGTCAACAGTCTCTCGGAAGCATTCCATTATCATCGTGTTTAACACTCCGACGAACAGACGTTATTCCTTCGACTGAATTGCCTTCATCGCATCGCGAAGAGCACGACTCTCGACACGAACGGCGCAACCGTGACTCGTGCTGCCTGAAAGGCTGCCCTGCGCGCGCCGAGCCGTCATCATGAAGCCGTGGGCATCAGCGTTAGCACTGCTGGGTGTGTGTGCCTGGACAGCCCAGGCCTTGGAGGTTCAGATCGTACGTTATACAGAATACGCCAGCGAGCTATCGTGTGCCTCGTGGTCTTTGTGGCATATGCTGACCCGGCTTGCTGTAGGACCAAACCGACACCAACAGACAAAAATGCGCTGGTATGCATATCCGGTTCTTCATCGAGTGCTTTGAGTCGCGCTTATACGTCCTCTAGGAATGTACAATAAAGCCGCCTGGGGCGGTCCGGTCGATCCCTTCATTCTTACAAAGTTCCCGAATGTTACCGTCAAAGGCGACGAAGATCCCGTCGTGAGCTTGATCATCTTCGAGTGGAAAGATCAGGACCTGATTGGCGCATATCCTAATCCCGAAGCATTTACAGTATGCATCACGATCACACATACCGGTCGAGACGGATGCTAATAGCCATTATAGAAGGAGTTGATTTGCAACGAGGAGAATGTCGCCAACAAGCTCTGCGAGAAAGCCCACCTGGGCGAATGGATTGTTGCTGCAAATGCGTCCAAGTCCACGAACCCGATCTTGACACAAGCTGTACACCTCAAGTCTTCTGCGCCCATCAACTATCCCATCAAGAACACCGGCTACTACTGTGTTGCGGCATATGGCTATACCACCGACGACTTCATGGGTGTTATTGAGTTCCGTGAGGCCTACGGCGAGCTCCCAGCCACCCAGATTCCGAAGCTCCCCTTCTACGGCGGTATTACCATTCTTTACGCTGTTGTTGCCATGTAAGTTGGAAAATCAACACTTTTATGTACTAGAATTTCTGTTTGTACTGACCATGTCTAGTCTATGGGGTATTCTCTACTATCAGCACAGATATGACATCTGTAAGCATCCCCCTTTTAGTCGCTCGTCGATTTAAGCTGACTAGCCATTATAGTACCTGTACAGAATTACATTACCACGATCCTGGTATTCCTTGTCATTGAGATGCTTTTGACTTGGGGTTTCTATGGTAAGCATGGGAGGACTTCAATCAATGTCTAGCTACTGACCTTCTAATCCCAGACTTCTTGAACCGACACGGCTCTAGCATCGGATCCAAGGTCCTCTTGATCTTGGTGGCTATCCTCAATGCTTTCCGCAACTCGTTCTCGTTCTTCTTGCTACTCATTGTGTGCATGGGTTACGGTGTCGTCAAGCCGTCGTTGGGCAAGACAATGGTCTATGTTCGCTGGTTGGCCATTGCCCACTTCGTCTTCGGGCTTGTCTATGCGATTACTAGTCTGCTAGTCTCTCCTGAAGCTGCCGGTATGATTGATTCCATTGTTTTCTTCTATTGATTTATCGCTGACGGATTCTAGGTCTCTTCGTTCTGCTCATTGTCCTGCCCCTCGCTGGCACTCTGACTGCCTTTTACGTGTGGACGCTTAACTCGCTTAACTTCACCTTGAAAGATCTGCGTGAACGCAAACAGACTGCGAAGGAGGCCATGTACAAGAAGCTTTGGTGGTGCATCTTGATCAGCATCCTTGTCATCTTCGGCTTCTTCTTTTTTAACTCATTCACGTTCGCCTCGGCATCTGACCCCGACTACGTCCCGTTCCACTGGAAGTCCCGGTGGTTCATGCTTGACGGCTGGTTGAATCTGGTTTACTTTGCTGATGTGGCTTGGGTTGCCTACGTCTGGCGTCCTACCGCCAACAACCGCCGCTTCGCGATGAGTGATGAGATCGCCCAGGATGAAGATGGAGGTTTTGAATTCGCCGATGTGGGTGCCCCCGACGACTCGGACGATGACGAGGAAGCGCATATCGGAATCAAGCCAACGAATGCCCCCACCGTACCGGCAAATGGAAGTCGCGCTACTACGGAGGTTGCGCCGCGAAGAGCGCCCACAAAGCCGGACTCCCCGCGTGACTCTTTCGATGGCGAGACGATATTTGCTGTTGGTGAGGATGGTGATAAGTTCAGTGATGACGAGGAAGGTGGAGAGGGTTCAAACCTCGTCTCGAAGAAGAAATGAAGAGAGGATAGTTGAAACAGCAACAGATAAGTCGGGTCAAAAAGCAGCATAACCTCGACTACCTGGTTGCGTGTTTCGATTACAATGTAAAACCATAGAGGCTTTTACTCGTTTGTTAGTTTAACTTGGCGTTGGGCGGCGTGGAGTCAAGTCGAGTTGCATTCGCGTGAGATTACGGACGGACGGGCTTGATGAGAAAGATAATTGCAAGCTTCTGTGTTTGTTCATATGAGGTATTTGTCTAGTTCGTTGAAAACTTGACCAGGTTGAGGGGGAGTGATGCGTGTGAATGTTACCCCTGAATCGAGAAATATCGTAGTCCGGGACTGAAGTTTTGATGTTATCAACGGGTCTATGATATGTAGAAGTACACGATCGTACATGCTATACACCTCACCCCCTTTTCTACACAGAGCGTAGATACTGTACAGGCACCATCACCTTAAACAACATCCCCACCAAACCCAACAGGCCGTCTCCGTCCTCCATTCTCAGGCAAAATAGCAAGCGCCTTATACACCTTACCCATACCGCCCGGACCACGATCAACAAGTCTCCTCCACGCCTTCCCGATCTCCTCCTTCCGGCCTTCATCGCCCACTTTCCTGGCAATCATCTCCGCGCGTTGCGCAATTCCCATACTCTCTAAAAAGTGCGCCTGCTCCACCGGTCCATGGCATTCAACCCCTTCACTGGCAAGCGTTGCGGCTTCTACCAGACCCAGGAAATCCACGTCTGCGCTGAGGTCGACTTGGCCCGGCGCCGCGAAGGGACTGACAATGGCGTGTCTCTTGATTCCGCGCAGGGAATTAGCCGGGATGGTTTCAGCCGGGCCGTAGTCGAGGATCAGGGCTGCACCCGAGGGTTGGGGTTTTGGGTGCGTCGCGGATCCGCCGATGCGGGTTGCGAAGTCCGACGCGTAGAGGGAGGCGTCAGGGCAGACTTCGATGAGGGCCCCTGGGGTGGAGCGCAGGGCACGGTAGCGAGGGGAGGATTCTGGGAGGTAGAGGGCGTGCCGGGTGGGGGCCGGGTTGAGGGTCATTTGGAATTCGGGGACGGGGTCGTTTTGGAAGGCTTTGGGGGTTTTGAGGTCGGTGTGGGTGGTACCCTCGGGCGTGGGGGAGACGACCATTTCGCGCCATTGCTTTGTTAGGGGTGGTGTTGTCGTTGTTGTTGTGCTGGGTGGGCTGCTGATGTTGATGGAGGGGGTTTGTTGAGATGCGGGCGCCTCAACGACTTGGAAAGCGTGAATAGGGAGGGCATCGAAGAACTCGTGAGCCACGATGAATGGTGTCTTGGTTGCAGATTGTGGCACGGCTTTGATAGAGTCTGTCCAGGTTATGGGCAGGTTCGAGTACTTGCTCGTGCTGTGCCAGCCGTCCTTCGACTCGCGCATCTCGGCGCCTTCACCGCAAAGGAGGTTCTTCTGGGCTTCACGCAGCTCTTTGCTGGCTTCAACCATGTAGACGGCGTCGATGCTAGATGCCATCTCTTTGAAGTTGCGGATGGTCTGAGAGATGTCAGAAGATGAAGGTTGAGAAAGGTATGAATGAGTCGACTCACTCGTAGAATATCATCCATCAATGTACCTCTACCCGGACCGACCTCCATGAGCTCGATGGACTTAGGACGTCCCTGAGACATCCATTCTGCGACGAACCAGATGCCAATGAGCTCACCGAAGACTTGAGAGATCTCGGGTGATGTGATGAAGTCACCCTTCTGACCAAACTGATCACGGCCCGCGTCGAGGGCACCGGTGTAGTAGCCACCAACATCAGCAGTCAGACACATGCGCATGTAGCTGGCAAGGGGTATGGGGCCGGTCATCTAACAACTATTCAGCATAAGTCCTTCTCACAGATTTTCATGAAGACAAGTTTGACAAGCGAGCGTGCATACGTTGATGGCTTCCGTGAGCTGCTTTGCTAATGGTGTCGACCATTTTCTCCCCTCCTCTCTTCTAACCGGCGTTGATGATAGATATCTTGAGCTCTGACTTAAGATGAGCTTTGAAGCTGTCGGTCTGCGAGATGTGTATCTGAGCCCGGCATGAGCCGTGCGGATAACAGCAGACCTCATCCTGAGTAGAAATCTTTATAAATTAGAGTGAAATCTCTCATATACTCATTTTCTGCCAGTCGAAAATAAAATGTGTGAATTTATTGTGAATTTTGTGAGACAATAGCTCTGTGACTGTTTGTAAGTTGTAAGTGGATGGATGAAGCTGGCAGCTTTGAGCTCGAAGCTCCGAATCTAAACGGCTTCACTTTGCCCCGATTATTCTCCGATAAGTCACCAATGACATCCACCTCTCGTCTTGCCCGCGAGATCTCTCTCAACCTCAACAATTCATACACATAATTCACAAACATTTCATCGCAATAGAATACTCCACGACTTAATTGGAAAAACAGAACGATACGAATCCTCCATCGGATCTACAGCTGCATATCCATCAATTCATCTATCTACACGATCTTCACGACACCCGTGCATCTCTCGCCAGATCAATGGAATAACGACTCAACACCACAACATTACCGATATCCCTACCTATCACGCACCCTCACAAACCACCAAAATGGCAAGCAAATCCCGCTGGGCCGACACAGAAGAAGACGCCCTCCTCGAAGCCAAACTAAAGAAAGAGAAAGAAGAGAAGAAACGTCTAAAAGCCGAGAAGGCCGCAAAAGCGGAAGAAGAACGCCGTCGACAGGCCGAACTCCAACAAGCACAAAAAGCACAACAAGAAGCACAAGCAGAACAGGAAACAGACCGACCACCCGCCAAACGCCGGAAACTCACCCCCGAACCCGACGCCGAGACGAGCCTCAAACTCCTCCGCTTCGAGACAGACGGCTGGACGCCCGCGCGCAGCGTCGAGAACTACGATAAACTAAACGATATCGAAGAGGGCGCATACGGCTGGGTCGCGCGCGCCCGCGAAATAAAAACAGGCGAAGTCGTCGCGCTCAAACGTCTAAAACTCGACACCGCCGAAACATCACAAACCGGCCTCCCAGAAACCGGACTCCGCGAGATCCAGATCCTCAAGGACTGTTCGCACCGCAACATCGTGAAGCTGCGCGAAGTCGTCGTCGGCGAAGACACCTCCCGGATTGAAAACATCTTCCTCGTCCTCGAGTTCGTCGAACATGATCTCAAGAGTATCCTCGAGGACATGCCCGAGCCGTTCCTGGCTTCGGAGGCAAAGACATTATTATTACAACTCGCGAGCGGCGTGGCCTACTTACACGATCGCTGGATCCTGCACCGCGACATCAAGACCTCCAATCTCCTCCTGAATAACCGGGGCCAGCTGAAAATCGCCGACTTCGGCATGGCCCGCTACGTGGGCGATCCGCCGCCGAAACTCACCCAACTCGTCGTCACGCTCTGGTACCGCGCCCCGGAGCTCCTCCTCGGCACCAAGACTTACGACGCCGCCATCGACATGTGGAGCGTTGGCTGTATCTTCGGCGAGATCCTAACCCGTGAGGTCCTGCTCCCAGGAAAAAACGAAGTCGACGAACTCACAAAAATCTTCGAGCTCTGCGGTGTACCAACAGATGACTCCTGGCCCGGTTTCCGACGCCTCCCGAACGCGCGGTCCCTGCGTCTCCCATCAAAAGCGAACCCCGCTTCCGTGGGCTCCGTTATTCGCGCGAAATTCCCCATGTTGACGACGGCTGGCGTTTCCTTACTTTCGGATTTATTATCTCTGAATCCGGACGACAGACCCACGGCGAGGCAGATGCTGCAGCATGAGTACTTTCGCCAGGATCCGAAGCCGAAGCATGAGGCTATGTTCCCTACGTTTCCCAGTAAGGCGGGACAAGAAAGGCGGAAGAGACATGATACGCCGAATGCTCCCGGTAGAGGTCAGGCCGCGGCGCTGGGCTCGGTGGATTTCACGGGGATCTTTGCGGGACGGGAGAAGGAGGAGCGTGGTGGTGGGTTTTCGTTGCGTATGGTTTAGATATACGAGATCTGTCAAAAGACCATGCTCTACCTTCCCACCTCTTGGGCTCACTCACACATATTCGATCTCGTATCAACATGCACATGATCTCTGAGTCAGTTTTGTTTCCATACGTAGGCGGTTATTGTCATTAGGAGCTATATATATGTGAATCTCGTAAGAAGTCCTGGTACATGGGCACATCAAGATTTGCTAGGAGAAATACCTAGGAGGCTTTGCTCAACAGCCCTAGGTACTGGCAGCGCTTTGAATCAATCAATCCAACCACATGGGAAACACATATCCATCAATCAACACTTGTCTGTCTTCAAAGCCGTTCTCTCTCTTCACGCCCTGGTTCACCCTTTATTTCCTTCCCCCTTCCGCAAAAACAAGCAAAAGAATATTGTTGTATGTATGTGGTGGCACGAGCCGGTTTTGAAAAGGGCCGACCGTGTACTATGTAAGACTTATTCCAAACACATTATAACAGATAAATCAAGAAGATTGATTTGATAATGCAAAAAAGACAACACGCAAACGCCCATTCCCGTGCCGCGTTGTGATCCCCTCTGAATCCCACATGCATCATTTTTTTAAAATCGTCTTGCATCGTTTCAGATTTTGCCAAGTGTGCAATGATGACCGATGCATTTTTTGTTCTTTTTTATTTTTTGATTTTGCCTCATCACCACCTCTGGTGCTGCAGAAAGAGCAAAAAGGCAGTCTGATGAAAGCATATGCTTTTTTTCATTGACTTGTTGCTTTTTTTTTCTTATATTAGGGCCGCGATTCCAGTCACGTACCAAGTGAAGCTGAGCACCGTGAGGATGGTCATGGAAATCGCGAAGCCGAAAGCCTGGCGGTTAAGGCCCCCGGCGGCTGCGCTGCAGGTGACACACTCCCACTCGTCGAGGTCGTGGTAGGGCTTAGGAGTGTACAGGCCAAACTGGAATCCAGAAAAGGGGGCCAAATAACCAGGCTCGGGCGTGTCGGTAACGGCGCCTGCCGAGTCGTGGATGAGCAGGGTGTACTTCTGGACGAGAAGAGGGCTGGCGATCTGCGTCTGCTGGAACTTGTTGGAGTCCCAGGTGAACGTGGCAGTAGGCGCGAAAGTCATGTTCTGCGTCAAGGTCCATGTCTCTGTCGCAGCGGAGCACGAGATGAGCACGTCGATGGCTGTGGGCGTACCCTGGAGAGAGGTGTAGTTCCACTGCCATGTGATGGGATCCGTGTTATCGATTCGGTACAGCGGCATCGGGGCAGTCGGTGCCGGAGAGATCATGGCAACACCACCGGCCGGGTCGAGAGCATTGAACGTCGTGTGCTTCGGCGGGCTGGTCTTGGTCTTGGTGGGCCCTTTGCCCGATCCCGTCGACGCCTTAGTAGGAGTGTTATCATCGGACGCTGTAGGCTTGGCCGTTCCGGTCGACTGAGGCGCGTCGGTACCGGTTGATTGAGGGGTGTCATCGGTAGCCGAGCTCTGAGGCGACGCTGTCTCCGATGGTTTGGCATCTTGTTGGCCTGAAGCAACGTCAGCACCCCGCAGAAGACACACGAAAAACTTTGCCTGCCTTAGGCGTGAATCACTTACTGGACGCCGAATCATCCTGTCGTACCACCAGCGAGTCTGCCTCGGGAATCACTGCGGTCCATGCCGCAGCTAACGGCGACAAGGCCAGGGCAACGGTTAATATGTGCTGTGGGCTCTTCATTTTGATACTTTTCGACCGGAGAGAAGTCAAAGCGTGGGCAATTTCAACGCTCCTTTATAGTCCGGGTTCAGGGGGCTCTGAGATCGAGATGAAGCTTGGAGGAGGAGAGAGCAGAGATATAGTGCTTCTCACAGGGGCTGCTCGGTGATCTGGGAGTCTTGGAGCAGATGCACTAATGATAATTAAAGGCCGACTAGCAAAGAAAATCAAGACACCAAATATGCTGGAGCAAAATAAAACGTTCGGACTTTCGCCAACGAACAGGACAGGGGAGGGGGGAGAGCCGCTGGTATGGGTCTGGGAACGATAGGGATGTGAGCGAGCGATACAAGAAGGTATTAAAGCGAATGACGGTGGCCTAGCGAGAGAAACGACCGAAAAGGATGATGGTAGATGGCCGGTATGGTCAATGCATGGGACGATCTGTGGAGGAGAGAACGGTAAGAGAAGAGCAGACGAAACGATGTTCCGAGCCAGGCGAGCCAGGTGGGAAAAGGCAGCGAGACCATTGAGCCAGCTGGGTTGTATTATTGGTCTGGCGAACACGAGCACTGTGCATGCAGCTACGACGAGAAAGGTTTGGCGTGCATCGCATACTTCGCGCATCCCGTCATTTTACGATCGTAAAGCGCGCGCTATGGCGGTGCACTAGCCGCAATAGGCAAAAGACCTAGACCTTTTGGCTCCCAGGCACGGTAGCGTACCTTACGGAAGGGGTACCTTAGTATACCTTAGTCTACTTTAGTGTACAATAGTCCACCCGTATTTATATTCTGTTTGTTCCCGTACCTTTTCGAGACTAGGCCGGGAGGCAGGTACCAGCGGAAGTCAGGTACAAATCCAGGTCTTCAGCGGCGATAGAGAAAAAAGACCTCAAAAAAACCAAAATCCAGAGACATCGTGAGAACAATATGTGAACACTAAAGAGAAAGAGAGGGAGGTAGAGACACAGATTGAGACCCGATTACGCGGCAAACAGCACATATGCTCATGCACCATGGAAACATCCGCACATATAGCTATAGTGGGCTCATCTCTAAGCCTCCTCTCCCCACATCACGATGTCCGAGTCGAGTCGCCTCACCACTCTGTCGGGTCAACATTCCTTGACCGACGGAGCTCACAACAAGTACGGGCCTTATTTTGGTGTCAGTACTTTACAAGTAAACAAGCTTATAATCCTCATGGCTGTAACGCGTACAATGCACCGTAGCGCACGTACAACCCCGGGGAATAGACAAACGGACCTGGGTAACTTCTCCTTGGGTACCGTGGGACAGACTGCATACTGCCACAAGATGCCTGAGTATAGAGAGCATCGCCTTGCCTATACCACCGATTTATCTTTCTAAAAATAAGTTCAACCTTTTTTCTTTTCGTCTTGAATCAGGTTGAGGCCGTGAATTGAATTTACTTAATTTACGGAAAACTCTCTCCACAAATCCGGGGTAGGAGTAGTCATGGTCATATATTCCGCTAAAGTAGTAGTGAGAATCTTAACCGGCTATGAAACAGGTTGAGAGACAACACCCTTGTCGGGTTGAGAGAGAATGCTCTTGTTCTTTCTATATCTCCGTTTTCAATAACACGATTGTCTTTTCTCTTTTTCCTTCTTTCACTTGTTAAAGGTCAACTTCTGTTGTGGTAAACCGACTTATCCGGGTAGGCAACTGAGTCAACACTCCATACCCCTTTGGTTGGTGTATGCCGTTTATATCTAGGTCAGTTAGTTGTGCTTTGCCACTGAGGCTTCCAACTCAAAATAACGTGACTGTGGCAGTAACTCAGATCCGTGCTTATTTAAGTAACAGACTTCCGGGTAGGATTGGAGACATAGTTAGGTCTTACATCTGTCAAGCTTAACTATCACGGGCGTCTATTTCATGCATCCTTCGGTCGGTTGCAGCCGTTCTTCCGCTGATGCTTAACTTTACAACCTACTCAACCAGACTTTAAGACCGACCTGTTGGGGCATGGATCAATCATGACTTCCAGTCATGTTTCCCGGTTCCTTTACGCTCTCTACGAGAAGACAACTCGGATCCGACATAGCTGTTACGGGAATTGCACAAGTACGGCCGCCAAACGCATGCTTACACGCGTAGGTTGAGGGGTTATTTGTGGAAGGAAGTCATCTACGTGACTTAAAGGAAGGACAAGAAGGATAAGCCACCTCGATACCTTGTGGCTTTCCGGTCGGAGAGCTAGCTAACGGCACTCATACCTGAGAAAAGGAATGTAACCCCTATATCTGACCTAACAAGTCCGACCCATGCTTATATCCCTAAGTCCACTTCCCACCAAGCTGTCAATTGTGACTCTAAAAGGGGAGCCAATGATGCTAAGCGGAGTGAAGCAATGGCAACCTTGTCTGGCCGACGACTTGTTCAGACGGGTTCAGCACCGTCAGGCTCACGTTCTGCCCATCGGCGTCAATTTTGGCGCGGAACCTGCGTCAGGGGTAATCATGTTAGACGGCAACCAACAGAAACCGGGCAGAACTGTGGCAACAACACACCAGTAGTAGTGATCCTTTGGCACACCAAAGACGACGTTCTTGGACCCGTCTGAATCCTCGCTTACGGACTGGATGAAAGTCTTCGTCATGGTAACTGGCTTATTTACGCCAGCAGCGTCCCTGGTCCACTGATATACTGCAATGATGGCACGAGCCGGCTCAATGCTAGCAGACGGGATGATGAGGGTGAACGAATCGTTGTTCGCGTAGCCGTCGACATGTCCCCAGCGCCCGGCGTAGACGGCCATCTTGGGTTTGATGAGAGGGAAGGGATAAGATTCAAAAAGGGGTTGGCTTGTGCTGGCAATGAGGGCTCTGTTGGTGGCTCCCGGGTGGCAGGCTGGTGATAGAGGAAGGTTCAGAAGAGCAAGCAGTGCGGCCAGCGAGGCTTTTATGTTAATTCGAGGTCTCCCTGCGCTTTACGATGTGCAAAGGATTCGCGAAAACAGTTACGACTGACTGCTCAACCTGCATTGCCTTGGCAACTGAAATGACGCAGCGGATATTCCAATTCAAGTGATATGCATATGCTTGCAGTCTCAATACCGTCGTGAGAGACCTATCGGACAGATTCCCTCGATTCTATTGCATCCTGGCCTCGGATGAAGCTTGCCGTTGAGGTATTGAAGCCCTGACCAGGACCTCCTCCGGATGGCTGCATAGATGGCATGTAGGTTAGAGCTCATCTCAATTAATATACTCGATCTTGTTTGTGGCTTGAGATGAATGCCACACAACTGCCGGCGCCGAGTATTGGAGGCTACGTTGTGATGTAGATGGCAATATGCATCAACGTTCGTATCATGAACGGGTATTGTGGAACGGGATAGACTCAGGAGGACTCCTCAGACTTCAGTTTGAATGGCACAAGCATCCTCGTATACATAGTCCGAGAGGTGCATGGTTCAGAACACAAAGGATCAGTAATTAGGAGACTGAGATCTGGCCATCACTGCATTCGTACGACGAATATATCCGCCGGGGGGCAGTTGATCACCGACATGAGACGCATGTAGACTGCCAATAGTTTTTAGGTAAGTGACGATTCGCGAGAGGAACATGAAGATAGGTCGCTCGTGGCCAGGTATACTCGGTCGTTCTTGAAGACGAAATCGTTGGTATGATGCGAGGTATACGTTCAAAGAACCTGTTGCGGAAGGCCATCACATAGCAGGAAAAGTCTCCCCTCCTCGAACATGCAAGTAAACACCAAGTGCTGTAGAACTAGATTTCACTCCCCCTTAGATGAAGGATCTTTTGCCGGGGGCTTGTCTGTCGACTTCTTCGTTTTTTGACGTGATTCATCGTGGCCAATGTCGCATTGTCCGGCATCTACTCATTCGGATACAGAATCGTCGAACTGACAATTCAATGAGGTTTGAAAGCTCTAGTAAGTTCAAAGGGCATAGGGACAGACGAATGGATCGGTTCCATGAGGGGCGTGAAACGCCACCATGTTTACATTGACCTATGAGTTGCCCTCTTGGCTTCAGATAATTTCGAAAAGGATTTGGACCAGTGGCAGCGGATCGGATCGTAGATACTGGTGGAAGTGCTCCTTGTAAATTTCAGTTTGCGACTTTCAAGGACTCAGAGAAGCCAGTCGGGTTTACCAGGAATTTCTGCCTGTGCATACTCTTGGAGTTTGACGGGTTGGCAGAAAGTATTAATGAACATTCAGCCAGCCTCAGTCTCCTGTATTGGGTCGGTATTGAAGCCCGAGGTGCACGTGTCTCATTTTTCATCCGCCCTTCGGGACATGTAAGAAAGATACAATGGGTTCTGCAAAGTCGATGATCCGTGGATCGAAGAACTGTAAACGCAATCGCCGTTTCTACAGGAGCGGTAATAGCCTATTGTTGGTGCTCCGGGACCTAAGCTGAAGTTGAGCAGCGATTTCCAGCTTGCGAGCCTCTTGAGATGAATTGTCGCTCGGTGACATGATCGCCCGCTTACTTTGTAATGAATTCCAGTAGTAACACCGGTCTTTGATGATGATGCTGGACGTAAGAAGCAATGAGTTTGGTAGGGAGTTGCGTACCTAATGCAATGCTTCATACGGATACCTATGCTCACGAGTCACGTCGCTGCCTTAGGCCACGCCACCTCCCTAAGAGTAAAGCAAGTGTGGTTATCGTTAGATCTCTCGCTTGTACACAGGTGGCGTACGAATAGCTTCTGTGAGTGTTTTTAACGGCGGTCAGTACTTCAAAACTACTGCTCATCGGAAAAGTTGGCATCAAGTTCTATCCCGTGGAGCAAACTCATCAGGCATCATCTCAAGAGCGGCCTATACGGAGTAGCAAGTCGGTATCAGATCGATCGTGGGCTGCTTTGCCCAGCTTAGCACGAGCACAACGGAACAATGATTGTACGGAATTATCCCGATGAAACGGCATATGCTCAGATAGCAAGGACCAGCGGGAATGGAAAACCCGTGCCTGGTGTTGGTAGATGACCTCTTGCGCTTGAGCATGAGCCTTCGCAGCAACGGGAACGTCCCAGAGCGACAACAGCGCACTCATACTGCTGTCCATAGCCACAAGAAAAAGTAGCGCCTCGTCCATATTCGAAGTTCGGCAAATATCACTCGCCCTGCAGTCGCTCAAGTTGGTTTCGAAAGAAACTGGCTCATGCAATATGATATTCCTTCGTAGAATGCAAAGGCATATTGCCGGCATGATTGCCCGGATATTCTATACTCCGCACGATGAAAAACCGCACAAATCAATTCGAGATGGAAAATATCATCCAGCAAGAGAAATATCGGTCTTCCAGGATACTGACTCCGGAGGTGAGTGGTGGTTTTAGGAATCGAGGCCATACTGAGAAAGAATGGCGTATGCAATACCGCTGCTGGGACGGCACGGCGCGCGCGGGCCATGGCTACATGGCATATGAGCCAAATTCATCTCAACATCGGAAATGCACAGATGAAATTGTTGCCGACTCCGCAGAAAAAAGAACGAAGCGTGAGATGTCGACCAGAGAGAGTTAGGGCCCAGGTTTGGTGTTTCTGCGATCCAGAGAAGCATTTCGCGCCATGTCAACGCGTGATCAAAGAGACGCGTGAGCTTACAAGTAAGAAGTAGGTACTTGTACAATGAAACAAGCCACCTCAGGACATCCGGTGCGATGAATGGACGCATGCATGTACGATAGGAAGACCGGCTGGGACAGATGTATAATGCACTTGTTAAGAGATCGCTCCGTAAGAAATTCCGTATGTCTGGCGGAATTTCTGCGTTCTTCCTGCGTGTCACCTTCGTGGTTTTAACGCAGCGATGACGATGGGGCGGTCCCGGCGGCTCCCTGGACTGCCGTCTTTTCCTAGGACTGCACAAATTGATACCAAGATGAGTTAGTTCATTACATGTATTACAGTTAGCGGATCGATGCTACCTGCCTAACACAGGTAAGAAGATACCGGCATTTTAGAAGGTAGCTCCCTAGGTACGAGTAAATCATAATACTGCCGTAGTAAAGGTAGAGGATTGTTCTAGGCTGCCTTGGCAACACGATGCTCACCTGGTGATTTACTTGTAACTACTTTCATCCGGATTACAGCTAAACGTGTTGTAAACTTGTTCATAAGATAATCCGCAGAGAAGGGTTAGGTTGTATCAGGCATCTCAGTTTCTGAAGTCAGGTAGAGAAAGTGGCTCGTCACTTCCAGTAATCCGTGGGTTGAGGGACTCAGTGCGCCCCAGTTCCCCTAGCCCCATCGCTGCAGGTAGGCAGTGAAGGAACAACCAACTACATAGTGGACCTATTCCTGGTAGGTAGGCACCCAAGGCACGGTAGGTTGATAAGCCCAACCTTAGGGCTTGCGCTCGTTAACGGTGCCAGTGATTACGGATTACATATGTATGCAGTGTGCATCACGCCTTCCCGAGTACTTTTTCATGTGCCTCACCTGCCTCGTGCGCGTACAGCACACGAGGAAGGCGCGTAGCACGTTCGTTAGGTACCAGAGTTTCAGCTTCTGATCAGCCCAAGATGGCTGTGCAAATTAACGGATTACTTGCGAAGAGCTGCCTGTAAATCGTACATATCAAGTACACATTTGTACTACACTTCTACTAGTACGATCACACGCTTTAGAACAGCATCTGCCTAAGTACATACTTAACAACCCGTTTCATGAGAGAACAAATACAGAACATAAAACTGTACGCGGCATCTGCGAAGTGCTCAAGGAAGGAACTACGTCCGCGTGCCTGCCTCCAGGCTGTACAGTAAAGGTTCCTGCCCTCCTGTTATTGCCGGTACGTACCCTACCTGTAGTATTTGTGGGCCCCCCTTCTGTGCTACGGCGCGATTACCTCCCCTCAGAACCCCCCTAATAACTACCTAAACCCGCCCCTCGTGATTCAACCTACATATTTCTTACTTGTTGTACTTCTCGGCGTCTGTGTTCCCCTGTTCCCCTTGTCCGTTCTATTTCTCAAGGCTATCGATGGCGTATGAACGGAAGCAAAACCGAAACGGCTTCGATACAGATCCCCATCGATCCGCGATGGCGCCGTCGGCATCGGAGTCCGTCACTATTGACCGGGCCTACTTCGAAACCCTTGTCCGGAGGTAAGCTCACAGCATCTATGCGTCTTCCTGCCGATGACAGCTCTCGTGCTGCTGCTGCTGCTCGATTGCATTGTCATGTTGCCCCAAAACGCTGTTCTCTTCGTGCTACCACACCGCCGATCTAACCCGATGTTGCCTCCAGATCCAACTACGTGCGTTTGCCTTCCGGGGGGACGTCGACTGTCCTCTTGACTAAAGTGACTTTTCTTTCTAGAACAATGACGTCCTGGGGTCGTTGCCATTCGCTAGCAGCCATGCGCCTATGGTCACGGTCCCCAAGGCTGAATATGAGAATCTTGTCCTTCTCGCACGTCAATTTGGTAAATAGCTGCTCCGACGTGACGATGGAGACTGACTGCTGGGTTCTTTGGCGAGCATTGCTAACACTCAGATGCTAGCGAACTTGAAGAGAAGCTTGATGGGAGCGGGAGTCACAGAGGAGAACATTGCCGTAAGCATCCTTCCGTTGCCAAGCAGCCCACCTACGCCTGTTTTCTCAATCCGCCATGCCCCCGGTGACTTCCATGCAACTACGTCTCCTTGGCTAGGTTAACAACTCGTAGACACTTGTTCAGGATCTTACTGGTCTTGACCCATATGAATCTCCTGCGGCTGCTTCTCCTTACACTCACAACCAGAACGGTGGCTATGAAGCGCGTCCCACACAGACCACTGGCCCAGCCACTACCTTCCAAGCAGCATTGCACAACACTTCTCATGGCCCGAACAAATCCGGCGCGACCACACATGGTCATACCTCGCATGGCGCAACCGGACATAACAATGGTGCAACCGCATATGGCGCTTCAGGAAACATTTCACAATCCTGCGATGAGAGTCGACCCTACGACATCGAAGAGAGCAACGAATGGGCTGCCCAGGATCCTGCGGGAGATACCTTCACTTCCCATTCTGCCGATGGGCCAGCAGATGCGCACAACAATTTGTTTCACCAGCTACAGAAGTCCCGGCCTTCGTATGTTCGAAACTGTAGGCGAACGATTATGTTTTGCAACTTGCCCAACGGCGCCACACTCTGGGATGTGACGAGTGAAGTGCGTGGTGGTCAGTTGTTGGATGTGTTTCTGCGTGCTACTGATCGCACTGCTTCTGTTTCGTTCGTACACGAGGAAGATGCTGTGCGCTTTTATGAGCACACCAAGAAGAATGACATCTACATCAAGAACAAACGGGTACGTCATCATAAGTTCAACAATATATACTGTCAGGGCTTCTCACGATGAACTAGGTTCTTATTAAATGGGCGGATCGTCATTATACTATGCCTGGACACATCGCCAACAAGCTAGCAGGCGGGACGACTCGCAACTTGATCATCCGACGCTGCGGTGCCCAACACACTGCCGACTCTATTCGCGAGGACTTGGATCACATCCACAACATGACGGTCATCAAAGTCGACTTTATTGGAGGTAGTTGCTTCATCAAGACCAATTCCGTCCACAATGCGATCTATGCGAAGAACTGCATGATGAGCCGCGCGTAAGTCTCTTGAGCGGAACTCGACATTATCTCTGGTCTAACAACTCTCATTTAGGAAGTACAAGGGCTCCAGAATTGACTTTGATGCCGATGAGTGCGAGCAAGACTTCGAGGCCGTTCCGAAGCCGTCTGCCAAGCCACCACCACAACGAAGCGCACCCGCGAAGGCACCTTTGGCTGGCATACGCAATCGGTTTGACATGCTGCGCGTCGATGACGAGGACAATGACAACAATAACGAGAGCGACGATAAGTTCGACACCTCGGCTGAAATTGTTAATGTCGCAGCATAGGCCAGCCATCGCCTGTCGCAGATGGCATCAAAATCAAGGCCTTATAGTGCGTTTACCCTTGTGAATGAGTGGGCGGAAAATGGGGTTGGTAAGGTTTATAAGACTGAACGACTGCAAGGTTCATGACGGCCAACTGTCACATTGGGCGGGAGTAAAGGAGTTAGGTATACCCCCTAGTCAGGTTGTCGACCGACAACAGAATGAGCAACTTGATGCCTTTGTCGCCATGGGTTCCGTACTTTGCGGCATACGTACTGTGCTGTCTATACATGAGAATAGCTTGGCCATCGCATAGTAGCATCTACGGCAAGCCACCTGGGGTACTCATCACGTACCGGTTTGCCGGAGCTTCACTATCAATAGCTAATACTAGTACGGAATAGCACATCCCACATGAACAAATGATTCCGAAAAACAACCCGGTGTAGCTTGTGTTCCATTAATCTAGCAATAAAATGTGGACTTTTTGCATCTTCATGGTGATTTGCTTGATTTACCTACACTAACTGACTTACATACATGAGCCGGGTATGGGAAGTGCCGAAACCGGTCCCGGCCGTTTAGCATTCCCGTAGCGTACCCCCACTTCTTTTCCCTAGCCCCGGGCCCGTGGTCATGGATCTGAACCGAGATGGTTCCCGGAAGCTAAATATAGAAATGTGGAACTTTGTCGGGAGTTGGATAACGGCTTTCTTTTAGATTTTGTAGGGTTTTGAGAATAATTGTGAGTTTGATGGGAGAATGAATGAAGGAGACGGGGAATAAAGGGCCGGGAAAAATGCAGAGGGAGAAAACAGGTTTGCGGTTGTGTTGTTTGCGGAAGCCCGGTGCCGTGAGAATCGGTTGTGCGGACTTGGGTTTGCGTTGTGAGCGTTTGAACGGATCTCGTTTGTGTTTACCTACATATGAGTCTGCGTTGCGAACACATGCAGTTACTCGTACTACATCCGCTTTTCTACGTTGTGCGAAATTGTTTCCAATCGATTGTGTTTGTAAGGATGAAAGGCCGTTTGGACTTTGTTTACCTGTGATAATTGGCAACTGTTTTCACTTCGTGTATAACCGTTTCTTCCAACAACCCGTCATCCACAGATCCCACAGTCGAGATGAAAACACTCAAGAAAACCTCAAACAGCAACTGTGTGCGGACAGGTAGGTACCGTTCATCACATGATGGAAAGCGAGTGAAACTTAGCGTGCGCACTAGCATCTGAGACAGACCCCACAATGATGTCTCATAGTGTGCGCTAGTGCCTTTGATAGTGCGCACTAGATCCAGGTACCGAGGCGATAGATTCAGGTACGATGGGGGAGGTCATCAAGCTTCTTTCGACCTTGCAGGGAATTATCGTTTTAACTGGGGATCTGCGGAAGGTGTGGTTGATTCTAGAAACTTGTCTTGATCTGAATGGGGTTTCCGTCTTATGTTCAGGTAGTCACTCACTGATTCTCTAAGTTGTAGAAGTGGGCTTCCCGGATATCTTCGTCGAGTTTCCAACACAGAGGACCGGCGAATATGTTCTGCCAAGACCGCGGTAGTACGAGTAGGTGGCAGAGAATCGAGAGGGTGAGATTTTAGTAAGTGCATTCAACTGCCGAGATCTCTCTACTATAGGATTGTCAGTTCATCCATATCTCGCTTCTTGACGATTTCAAGTCATGAAGCAAGGTGCTGGTGCTAGAACTGACACAACTCCTTGAAACGGTCCACCATTCAGAAAGTCAGAAAAAACCAAAGCTCGGAGGCACTGTGAGATCAACTGCAGGACATGGTGTGTCTGCAAGGCGCTGAACATAACGGACGCTACGTCGAGTATCCAAGCAAAGAAGTCTACTGATGCCAGTCAACTCCGTTGGCTGAACTGACCAACAGTGTCTACCCGTAACCCCAGGGGCCGGAGGTAGAGAAGTCCGCTCTCAAAAGCATCGCTTTTCATACATGAACGAGACGATGTTGGTTAGTCGTATTAGCCAGTTCACGGTGTAGAACTGGCTCCGCATCGGCGTCTCTGTTCTCGCTAACGCATCGAAAGTCGAAACTGGGTTTGTCAACTTCCTTGCGAATGCGCTTCGTCGGTTATCCAAAGTCTGCAAGACGTTTATGACTGGAAGTCCAACGACGTCTAGGTACGCATTTAGCAAGAACTGGTACTTGTCGCCAATTTTACCTTTCATTGCATTCCAAAGCGCTCACCAGATCCGAGTTTTTCTCATGAATCATAAGATGGAGCATCACTTGCGCTTTAGCATGATCTCCAAGGGTGATGGCACTCATGGTAACTTTGGGGCGCATGGTACCCGAAAAAGGCAGTGAAAACGGCCGCGTCGGAGCTCGTGAACATGATAATGGGCATGATCAACGTGGCAACAGCGATAAGGCATATTGAGTACATCAGCTGCGTATTCGTTTCTTTGCAAGTACCATGCTCTCATGGATACTGAAAATAGCGAACCCGTTATCGAAAATGGCCTTTATTAAGATCGGCTTAATCGTCGAGAGGACCTTCTAATTTTCATTTCGCTGTCCTGATAACATCTGCTGGTGCCTGGAGACTCTGAAAAGGGTGTCTGTGGTATGCCTGGGTGGCGTTACTTTGCTCGACCTCAGGATTCAACTTGATGGCAACATGCTGCAGAAAAGCAGCGCATGTGGCATATCGGCGCCTTCATGATCGAAGAACAAGGCCGGGACGGCAGATGTAATGGGGAACTCGATGCGCTTCGTGGGGAATACGAGACTTCGTAGAGTGACCTGACCATTCGTGTTTGTGGCATTTCGTGCGTCGTCAACAAAATGGCTGGGGAGGGGTCGCATTGGGCGACTAGATGATCCAAGATATGAGATGGTTCGTGTCGCGCTTGGAGACAAGATACGAATACTCTCGCCCAGTCTGATAGCGACAGTAGCTAAAATTCGGTATCTGATGAATACAAGTATGGATGAGATACGGATTGTTGAATAATACTCCCCCGACCTAACCATGGCTCACAGCTGGAGCATTCGTATACAAATACGTACCTAGTTGAGGCATGGATTGAGTGGTTGAATGGGATCATCGAACCCATCTGAAGTTGGATGCCTTTTCATAAGGTATACCTAAAGTGATAGAAGGAGAACCAATCAGTGTTGCACTCTTTCCCTTCTGCTGGTTGACGGCACCGATCAATCTTGTTGTTCGGCAGCTCGTCAGAAGGTAAGTCAGCTGTTGGCGGTGGAAACAGGCCGCATGATTCCGCTCAGAAGTTGCACTCCAACTCATCAGACCTAAAGAGAGAATCCGGGTAGTAGGCATCATCAAGTATATTGTAAGGTGCGATGTGAATAAGAGGTCGCGAGTTCGGAGGAGGACCTTACCTCGGCAACGTGCGATCGTTGCTAGGTAACCCACATACGGATTGCGATTGTCTGACTTGTAGGTGCTTTTACTTCTTCTAAACACATTGCTATTTTTGAAAGCCGCATTGCGTGTTCAACAAGTCAAGAAGATGCGGCCTTTTTCATACTACGATAACAAACACTTCTATGTAGAAAGTGTTTCTGAGTTAGACCTTCTTATTTATATTAGGTTGGTAGTCACATCCATAATAGAGGCAATCCGTACCTACCAGGTACCTATGTAGGTATACGTAATGGATTAATGAGAAGTGATGCGCTTCAAGCCTTCCACTGGCAAGAGCGGGGTGGGAAGGAAGCACCTTAGGTACCTACCGGCTCCGGTGCGCAAGTACCTGAATAGCGTACTTTACTAGTAAAGGTACATTTGACAGGGCGCACAAAGGTCTACGCAAGTGGGGCTGGCAGTGCGGGCTCGAGCTAGGATTTCAGGGTCGAAGCTGCCCTACTCGTAGGCTCAAGGTTGGGCAACAGCAGACGCCATCGCGCGCCACAACAATGCGGGCTTGGACCAACCCGAGCGTGACGTCCACGTAGTCAAACCACCTGCACCGACCACTCCTGCCGCCTGCTGCCACTGCCACTATTCCGTACTGCGAAATACATTGTACCGCTGCCACTGCCACCTCATTCTCTCACCACTTGCACTCCTTTGCTTGCTCTCCCGCCACCACAAACCTCTCCCTCCATTCATCCTCTCGACATTATCTCCGAACCGAACAAATCATTTACTCTTCCACATAGTGGTATGCTTTCCGTTATAACTGACCAAAGGATCTTACGAATATCCATAAACCAGCGCCCTCTTACCGAGAGACCTCCCCCCTCCCATCGTGCGTCGAGCTGCGTCGAGCTTTCGCACATTCGCGGCTGAGCGCAACCAGCAGCCTGGTCCCCTTCTCCTCTCCCCTCCCCTCCCTTCTCTCCCCGCTCCGACCTCATCATCATCTGCGTACGCGCTGGCTGCTTGTCCTCGCCGTCTTGCCATCTCTACGCTCGACTTTCCTATCATTGGACATGCAAGTCAGTCAGCGTCATCATGGCACACGACAAGATGAAGTTACAAGACTGTATGTACTCATTTTATTACCACCACATCGCTACCTACGGTTCGGCTCGACTCGACTCGACTCGATTGACCGATCAACCTTTTGCATCACCAGCTGAGACATATCTTATTTTGGCTCGTCGGGCGCTAACTAGAAACCTCCTGCAGGGTTGGACGACCTATGCGTCCGATTCATCATAAACCTCCCGCGAGAGGACCTTTCCTCGGTCGCACGTATCTGCTTCCAAATTGAAGAAGCACAGTGGTTTTACGAGGACTTTATCCGACCGCTCGACCCCAGCCTACCATCCATGACACTGAGAACATTTACGTTGAAGATGTTCCAACATTGCCCTCTCCTTGCATCGTTCTCTACCGATGTACATCTCCTGGCTTTCGAGGAATTCATGACGTATAAGACAAGAGTTCCTGTTCGGGGCGCTATCATGCTAAATGATGCTATGGATGCCGCCGTGCTTGTCAGGGGATACAAGAAAGGGTCGAGCTGGAGTTTTCCCCGTGGCAAAATCAACAAAAACGAAGACGATCTCGTATGTGCCTCGCGCGAGGTTTACGAGGAGACCGGCTTCGACCTCCGAGCTTCTGGTTTAGTAGAAAGAAACCAGCCTGTTCAGCCACTGGAGATCACTATGCATGATCAACAGGTGCGGCTCTATGTCTTTCGAGGAATCCCGGAGGATACCGTGTTTGAGACCAGAACGAGAAAAGAGATTGGTGATATCAAGTGGTACAGTCTCGCGGACCTGCCTACCTATAAGAAGAAAAAAGGCGTGTCTAAGAACCAGGCCTCTGCTCCAACTTCCCATGATAAGTTCTATATGGTCGCGCCTTTTATGGGACAACTAAAACAGTGGATCCTGAAACAGCAGAAGTTGGATGCGGAAAATGCCGCTCGCGCCGGACATCAGCAACCGCCGGTATTCTATGAGGACCTAGTGACGGACGATAATATGCCTCCGGAGCAGTTTCCACATGCTTCTTCGCGCAATTTCCCAGACAACATCGATAAGGCAACAAAGGAGTTGCACCAGCTGCTACGTATCAACCCGCCCACTCATGGGCTTCAGCTGCAGCCGCCAGTCTCAAATCAGGAGCCTGGCCAAACTTTACTATCGATCTTGAAGCCTAAAACGGTCGATGCCAGTTTTGCGCCGGAGCATGGCCATAGTCAACCGGCTTTGCATAGAGAACGAGAATTCGCTGGTATGGCTCAGCCATCGATTCTTAGCCATCGCCTTCAGAGTCAAGGCATATCTCCGGCCGGCTACGCGGAACCTCCACAGTACCCTGGCGGACCTAGGAGCGGTGCCGAGCCTTCCTACCACTCGCAGTATCCTGAGCATAGGCCCAGGCCTCAGGTCTTCGTTACAGATGACCTACCTCAGCCTAATCATCTCAGGAAGCCACATGAGTTGCCCAAGCCGCCAGTCCAGCTACAACATCCCCAGCCATTGCCGCCGCAGGTTCAGAAGAAAATGCTGTTGCATAACCTCCACGACATGGTGTCGCCGCCGAGTGGTACAGGTGTAGCTAACCAGCACGTCCACCCTAACGTACCTCAAGGGTTTGACGCTGCTCCCGGTCCGAATGCGCACTACTCGCAATACCGGCCCCATGGCGGTGATATCCAGGCGAGCCAGATCCCCCCGCTGGGTCAACAGTCGGCTAATTTGTTGACTGTATTGACGGGAAAGAATCCGGCAACGACTATACACCAGTCTCCCTTGCAGCCATCTTCTAGCGTGGCGACTAGAATAGATGGCCACTATGGCGGTGCATCTATGCCGTCGACTACGTATCCATCTGCAACTATGCAGGCGCCGGTCTCGTCTTCACGCGGCATCACCCGTCCCGATCTACCCACCGACCAGCATCGGGCCTCGTTACTAGGTATGTTCAAGGCTGGCCAGTCTATGATGCCTCAGAATCAGGTCGCTGGTCAGAGTGCGTCGTTGTCGCCTGTTGTTTCCCGAACAACGCAGTCGGATTCTCAAAGGCAGCAGGGTATGCGACATGGAGCATCTGGTAGTGATGCTTCAAGGAGCACTGTTCGGGCGAATGGCCAGTCGACACTCAATGCAGAGTTCAACGGTTCCTACGGCGCGCAAACTATCTTGCGCCGTGATTCGAATCAAGGCTCGTCACATAGCCCAGCTATGTCTATACGAAACTCGAATGAGCTCACGACTCATTTGCCCGTACGGTCTCACCATAGCCCTGGGTCGTCCCGAGACCAGATGTCAGCTCAGAGCCAGTTGTCGCCCTACCAGAAGTACCTGCATGCGCAGGCTCCGAGCCCTAATTCAGCGGCGCCCCCCGTGCCGGCACACACAGCCCCGTCTTTTTCATATGGCGGAAGTCAGGCCGCGGGTGACCAGTCACACTTGGTGGGCGGTCCGACTGCTTCGACGCTTCCTCTGCCCGGCATGCTGAAGCCCAAGCAGGGTGCGTCAGTCGAGCAAAAAAAGGCGCTGCTGTCTATATTTGGGAAGCCGCAGCTCGAAGGCGAGCATGGTAAAGGCAAAGGGATTGCGGGACCGGAGCAGACGGCGGGGTCAGACTCGATGCCGCGGGCACGACTAGCTTCGTTCGCATCGCAGTCGACGTCTTCCAGGCGCAGCAGTGCTGCGCCTTTGTCAAGCGCAGACCGAAATTTCCTTCTCGACTTCTTGTCAAACGCTTCGAGCAATGCGAAGGTCTAGGTCTGAGAGGCTGAGGAGTTATCTGTGAAGGGATGAGCGAAAGACTGAGGTCGGTCGAGATAATTATTTTGCGCTTGATCGCCGCTACACAGCGCTGACATTTTTCTGAAGCGAATAATACTGAGCAGGGCTAATTCTATAGTAATTTGCATTGGAGGGAAAGGGTTATAATCAAATATCTGAGTGGCACGGTCTTGACGGTGTTATCTTTACGATGTTTATCTTGCCTGAGACTTTGATTTAGACGCTTCAGGCACCATGGTTGACACGGGGCCAAATCTCTATCACAGTTCAACTTTCAAGTGTATCCCATAGTTGTCAAGTTGTCATTGGCTCCATACTACGCCGATGGTATATGGAATCAATACACATTAGGCACCTAGGTGATTGTGCTGACACCTTAGCTAATGAATCTGACTCAATCACAATTCATCTATGGTGCTTCAAGACTCGCATGGTGTCATTGCCTTTGTTATGTATGGAACAATTTACAAATCAATGACGACTTTGCTACCGGTGTGGATAGGATAGTATGGCAATAGGGACGAACTTGCTCGAGTGAAACTAGTGTATATTTTACGTTGGACACCTTTAAGGGGTCTCATCCCGACGAGGGTATGCCCCTGTTACCTACCGGATGCGCATACGAGGACGTCGAGGTCGCACGCGGCGACCCACTTATCTCAACGGTGGAAACAAGGATGTTCAAGTGACGGCGCGGCTCGGTGCCCCACTGTCTTCGGAATGATGTCGGTCACGTACCGGTACTTGTGCCCGGGTAGTTGAATACCTAACCCGTCCATACCTCGTGAGAGGAGTGTGAATTATTATAACTCGTAGAAGAGTTGAAGAAGATTTCAGTGCGTTTTCATGATAAAAAAGGCGTTTACCAGGTAACGCACCCAGTGTACCGAATACAGTCCCGTATCGTAGTTCCTGTGTGTGTTCGGTACCAGTACCAAAGAAAGCCCGTGCACCACACCCCACCCTCGCCCGGGGGCCCCTCCAGAACGCTACAAGTCATCCGTACCTACGGCGCATGCTAACCGCGAACCATTTCCCAGTTTCAACATCCAACGCCAAGCATCAACGTCCTTACGATCGCATTCACAACATCGAACTTCCAATTTCCAACCGATACTACAAGAACAAACTTATTGGAGAAGAAGAACGACAACATGGCGCGCCTCGTCCAAGAGCCCCTATCGCGCCGCAAAAGCGTCGTCGACGCCGATCCGCGCGCGGCCCTCACGCGCGTGCTGGCCCGGCTGCAGCAGAACATCCTGCACGCGGACGCCGAGCGCGAGCGCAGGTTGCGCGCGAGTGAGACTGAGCGGCGGAAGGCTGGTATTGTGCGTCTTTCTCACCTCTTCAACTTGAGTTTAAATTGGGGTTGAGTATTATTGGTGGATGAGAATGTGCTAACAGCAACGTGTCAGAATCTCGAATACGCCCGCACCCTCCTCGCGACCCTCGAATCCGATGCGCCGCCGGGCCTTAAGATCGGTTCCCGACGACCGGATGTCGCTGTTGATCTGAGTCGGAAGCGCGAGGTCCTCGAACAGATTGCGGAGCGCTTGCGCGAGTTGGAGGAGCTTGGGGGTGAGAGTGAGGAGGATAGTGAAGAGGAGGATTTGCTTGCGGGTGTGGTTGCGACGCCGAGTAAGAGTTCGGAGTCTGTGGAGGTTGAGGAGGATAACGATGAGCAGGTGGAGGAAGACAAAGAGGAGGAGGTCGTGCAGGCCTGGACAGAGTCGCACGTTGAAACTACGACTACGATCGCATCTACATCCGCGCCATCCGCCGCGCCAATCACCACAAACCCAGAACCAACAACGACATCCTCAACCCTTCGTCCCCGCGGTATCGCATCTACATCTACCACCGCACCACCACCCGCCCCCACAGACACCGCAACAACCACCGCGACACTCCGCTCCCAACTCCTCGGCGCCGCCGCCGCGAAATCGCAAACCACAACGTCCACAACAACCGCGACCGCAGAAGCAATCCTCGACCACCACCGCGCCGAACAAGATAAGCTAACCGAATCCATGGTCGCGATGGCGAAAACGCTCAAGGCATCCACGCACGCATTCTCGTCCTCATTGCGCGAAGACCAGGATGTTCTCGCGGGCGCGGGGAAGGCGCTCGATCGGAGTGAACGGGGTCTCGAGACCGTCGCGGGCCGTATGGGTAGTTTGCGACGGCTTACGGAGGGCAAAGGATGGTGGGGACGGATGATGCTGTATGCGTGGATTGCGGGCCTTGCGGTCTTTGCGATTTTGTTGGTTTTTGTGTTTCCCAAGTTGCGGTTTTAGGGGGCACGGGTTGTAGATGATAGGGAGTGAAAGGGGGGAGAGAACGGGAACAGGGGGGAAGAGGAGAGCAAGACAAAAAGGGACTGTATGGCCACGGATACGGTACCTTACAACAACTACTACTAATGCTGTCGATTTAGCGTGTATCGAGTAAACATGTCACGAAGTAATGAGAAGAAAGTGTACGATGACTGCAACTCGCGTTCATATTGCAAGCGCGTGCGCGCAGTAGAAGAATATCGTGATAAGGTAAGTTCGAGGCTTACAGGCCGCAGTTGACCCTTCCTCTAAGCCTCGATGATATATATATATATATATAGAACCGACCGTGCAGTCGGGGCATGGTCGACAGACGTCCGCTGTGGCTATTCCAGCCATTTCGGCAAGCCACGCCATGACGCCCAAACTGGTTGATTCAGAAAACGAGGCCTCGTCATTATCTCGTTCCTGGCCACAATCCACCCGGTTGATCGGCCGAACTTCGAGAACAAAAAGCCAGAAATTCTTGGCTTCTTTGCGAATAATTGCACCAGCCCCGCGGTTTACCACCCGAGTAGTTCGACAAGCAGACGAGCCAGAGTGTCGGGTTGGTATTTGCTCATACGCAGCAGCCGTCGTCTGTTTATGGAACGATATACACATTCTCAAACTCCGCGATGATCGGCAGACCTGCAGGTGAGATCGGTAGTATTCATACAGTCGATCCGGTGACGTTCATTCGCAACGCGTGGTAGCTTGAAAGGGGACGACTAGTACTCTCCGTAATGGGAGGTACTTGGCAAGACTCAAGTCCAAAGTCTCGGAAGCAGGCGACCCAGGCCGGACCCCAACCCAGATCAATTGGCATCTACGCACCTGCCAGATGACCGACGCATTGCCGCTAGACAATTTGGCGCAGGTTATCATCACCGAACCACCCGATATTGTCATCTGCTCTCTTTGGGCCTGTTTTGGGCCGCGCCGTGAGTCGAGAACCGGAAATGTCAGAACTTGACCCCAGTGGCGATGCATTCGCCGTCACATTTCATATTGAGAAAGGAGTATATAAGACGGGTTGAGGAACCCGCTGTCATGACCCTGAGATTTCCTCCGCCAATCCGTGAGACCAGGCTCGGAATATCGATAATAGGAGTATCAGGGGCCAATACCCATGTCGTCGTTTTCGTCGGGACGACTTAAATTGGGCGTCCTTGAAATCACCCGCTCAAACACAGGAAGTGGTTCGGATTCAAGTGGAATTTTCCTATTCACCTTCTTGGTCGCCAACATGGATATCCGCGTTGTATTCTTCGCCGTCCTCCAAAGAGGCTGCGTCTTTGTCGAAATCGATATCTCATGGCTTCCTGATCAACAAAACCCTTTGAGATACGCATTTTCATCAGCGTCGGCTAGATCAGCTCAAAGGCCCCCACACTTCTATCTCGATGATATGGTCGAGAAGGGCTGAATTTCGCCATATCCATAATCAGAGAACGCCCTGAGAAAGTCCGACAGATTACAGCTTGTAGAGCGTCCCTTTTTGACCTGCCTTTATTGCCAATTAGTCTATGCAATCCACTGGTTGGGAGTAAGACTTACTTGCCTCGGTTGTATTGACGGGTAGTGAACGGAAAGGAACGGGTCAACTCCTTGGACATTGGTAAATCCAGGATTTCCGCATGCCGCACCCTTTTCAACTGCAAATGGATACTAATGTCAGTAAAAGCTGATCAGGTACTGTACAAGATGATATCGGGGTGCAAGCGGCATTCTTATAATATGAGTGGGGAGACCAAAGAACGAGCTTTCTTCTCTGGCATATGACTACAATCAGAAGGGGGAAGATGCGTTACTTACTGAAACCACTCATAAGCCAGTCAAGTCTGACGATGTGGGATTTGATACTTGTGGAGGCTTGTGAAAGCGCGTGATGCAAGTCCTGAAACTCATGTTTTGTAAACAAAACATCTCGGGTGTTACATCAAAATACAAGCGGCGGGAGAACTTGTCGTCTGCCTGCTTCATCAGTTTCTTGACATTTGCTTCATCCTCAGTATCCATGTGGTGAGGATGCGGTCAGCCCTCTTCTTCAACATCGAAGGCAAGTGTCGAGAATACTGCCCCACTGGCTATCGGATGGGCGAGTACTATCGCGCAACCCTTTAGAGGTTTATCGAATGTATCAGACTAGACGAATCGATATAAACCAGAAAGTATTAGTTGTTAACTGAGTTAATAATGAACAGCACGAGAGATGTGCCTCAAATACAAGAAGAAAGGCGTCTTCTGATGCTAATCCGTGCTGAAATCAATGCACACGAGACAGTCGGTATACTGTAATATATCAAGATTAGTCGGTGTACTGAGATGTGAAAAGAGAGATGCGCAGTGAGGTGGAGGAGGGAGGTTGAGTAAAGACGGCAGCAGGTTAGGAAAGGGGTTCTGGATTTGTTCACCTCCTGCCTACTTAGGTATCGTGATATAATAAGGAGACGATAAGAAGTAAAGTAGACAGCAGTTGTTCTTGTTGTCATTGTGGTTGTAAGGTAGCAAAAGATACTAGTACTTGGAATTGTAGGAGTTTCGGTTCATCATAGACATCGTCATCGACAAGAGATAGAGGTCATATACATTGTCCCCGACAAGAGACAGAGGAAGGGGTATTGTAGGTGCCGTCCCCACAAGCATACAGGAGGTACGTACTAAATGTACTTCATACAAAAGGATGGTAATGAAGACACTGATAGGACCTGAGAGAACACGAACTAAGAATAGAGCATAGGGCAAGAGGCAGTGTGGTGTCAAGTAACTCATCATCTAGGGTATCAACTCGTTCTAAAGAAAAGGCTGTGCTAGCGTGTTCAACAAACAGGAAAGCCAAGACCGTGTATCATAACAGCACTGTCACTGACAAAGTTCCTCGGTTTTTAGAAAAAGGTACTTCTTTTCTTGAAAACCTTGCACTCACCGTTCCTGCTTCCCCCTCGTTCTGGACGAGTCTGGGGCTGAGGCTGAGGTTGCCCGAGGAACTGCCCGGGTGCCATTCCAGTAATCCACCCACCATGGCCTACTCCAAGCGGTCTTGGTTCGGTAGTCGGGGGCCTCAGTGGTAGATACGGTGCGTATTGGCGTCCTATCGGGGAACGCATCGCTTGACTAGTACTACCGGGATTTGAAGTCTGGCGGGCGGGCGGATGATGAGGTCCCGCGGAGTAGACTTGGCCCTCCATGCCGAACTGTTTTCTCAGTGCTTCCGTCTCTTTCTCTACTTCGGCCTCACGTTTCATACGTGCCATTCTCTCATCTTCTAGCATTCTTTGGATTAGCCTTTGTTGAGCTCTGTCTCTCATGTCACGCTCTTCTTGTTGAGCGGCATGAAGTCGCCTAATCTCGGCGTCTTGCGATGAGCTGGGCTGGTATGTAATTGGCGACGTTGGAACAGAAATGCCAAGACCTGAGGTCATAGTATAAGGATCGATTTCAGGGGACCCAGAGCCATGGTACATAGTTGCAGAGCTCTTGCGCTTGCCCGGCGGCGCACCTTTTATATTAAACGAGTCTCGACTAGGCGTTAGGTAGATTTCACGGATAACCTCTGCACTCAGAAGGAGGATAATTTCAAGGCCCTTGCGGTCTTCAACCTCGACTCGTCGCAAATTGGGCTCATAGATCGTAACGGCGCGTTCTCGGCCATGCTTATACATGGCGACAGTAATGTCAGGTTCGTTACTCTTCTTACCGCCAGCAGAGCGACCAGTCATATAGCAGGTCATGTCCTTGTTGAATTTGCTCTCGCGCTTCCACTTGAACACGACCTTAGGCGTCATGCCGTTTGTGATGGGATTGTTTTGCTGTCGATCGATCTGCGATGCAGATGGCACACGGAATGTCTTCTGCGGCATCTCAAACTCGAAGGTCTCCTTGCCCATCCACAGACTCTTCTCCCCTTTGATGATGACCTGCTGGTCCGGATTGTACAGCTGCGCGGTGAAGCTCTCAGGTACAATGGGCACAGGTGGTGGTAGATGACCGTTGTATGAGCGTATCTCAGCAGCAGAGAGGCTAGGCTGCTGGAACTCAGGCTCAATCAGCACTTCGGCATAGATGATGCCTTGAGCATTGGCGTCAGCCAGCGCTATGGCATACTTGTTTTTGGCTTGGGGAAGTGCTGGATCTAGTTTCTGTAAGCTGTATTCCGGGATTGGTTCAGATCCGTTCTGAGTATAATACAAGTAAGCTGAGATCTGTGTGTTGTCATTAGAGGGCGATCTGAAGTAGAACGTGGGCAGATTCTCGTCGAGCATCTTGAAAGACGCTGCTCCGATCTAACGCAGGTGACGATCTAAGCGCGTTGCACCCCGAAAGACACACTGAAGGACAGACCGAAACAAGAAAATGACTCAAGGATAACGACTCGCGGGAAGGTAACTAGAATGAGTGGATGTTGCAATTGGAACAATCGTCGACAGATGTACTACCGAGATGAATGAGATATCGGCAGACAGATATCGGCAGATTGCTTGAGAGGCATGAGGGAGCGTGGGAGGGACTGTAGGTACTCGTAGGAAGTTGCTCGGATGACGAAGACAACCACGAGGCCTGACACCGATCTTGACTGGATACGGAAAGCCGTGGAAGTGGCTTAGGCGCGTCCTTAGTGCTCGTACCTGCATTGTTAGGTCGCTTTTGACTGGGCAGAAAGTGTGTGCATAGGCGATGGACGTTATGGCCTAGCCTATCACAGTTAGCGGACTCCTTGGCGTAGTCGGCATCTCTGGCCGGGTGTGCTTCAGAGAGAGGCATCGATGTGCTGCGCCTCTTGAGGCTGTGCAGTTTACTCCACACATTGTTACAATTCGTACGCGTCCGACATCATGTCCCTGTTCACATCCGATGATCACCTCACTTCACTTCACCGTGACCCGATCTTGTGTTTGTACTGTGTATTATTCTCTTGCATCTTCTGGTATTCTACGCTTCTATATGTGCGACACGAGCAAGTCACGGAATTGCTCTTAACAGCGCATTCGAGATCTACAATAGTTGCACGTTCTGATCGTGGGTGTTTGAGAGCGGAGATGTGTTCAGCAGACGGTTTCATATGCCTCCTTGAACGCTCCCCAGTTCAGTCTACACTCAATCCGTACAGAATGTTGGCGAGGGACCGAGGACTTTTTCGTTAGCGGCGGCTAAAAGTCCCGGTTGTTCTACCTACCTACCTCAGCCCACAACTGATACCAGGTATCTACAGACTACGATGCTGCCCAGGTAGGCCCCAATAGGCATCTTGAAACCTGACTCGCTTTCATACAGCACTCTGTACTTGCACGGGTAGTACGGAATGTGAAGGCTGTGCTGATCTGGACCTCTCATGATAACAAGAGTTCTGAGCAGTATGATTGTCCGTACCAATGTCTTGGCTTGGGGACGAGTTGCATCTGATCCAGTTACTCCTTACTCCTTACCGTTGTGCTCGACTAGTAATGGAGGGTACCCAGCCAACAACGAGTGTTACTCTCCAACTGACATCTCAAGCTATTCGTTTAGGAGCTTGCTCTAATTTCAGAAATCGCCCCGAGGTTTGCAAATTTGGCGAATCCACATCTTCAGAGGTACTTGGAGTCTTGGACCTACTCGAACGTTTCTGACTCAAAAGACCAACAATTTCATGTCAGACAATCAAAACATATCGTGGTCCGCGTTACCATAACCGTCAACAGAGATGTGTTTTCACCGCAAAACATATCGTCGTGTCGATGAGAGCCCCTATTGACTTGAGCTCGATGAATCAACCCCAGGGCCCAGGGGCCCGGCTGAGAGGCAACCATACGAATCATGGTCAGATGCCATGAAAACTTTAAGAACCGGTCCAGTCCCGCCTTGTTATTTTCCTCTCATGATGCAAACATTGTGACGTATGGCGTGCGGCAGTTTGACTCGCAGCCATGGCATCCTATCAACAAAGTGCCGATCAACGTTGCTGTCCACCGGGACATGCTCTCCTTCTCAAGACTACCTAATCAACATGCAGGCCTATCTATTTCCCATGGCGCAACATGGGGCCATGAACATTCTACATAAAAGGTAGACAGATCAATTCCCATGCCTTTACATTACTTCCTAGCCTTCTGTGATAGTCTGAAATAGTGGGCAACGTCTTGGTCTCTTGATGAGAGTGACATTACGGCACAGAGTCGCACGCCAATCCCCCAGGTTCCGGATCCCATTGCTTCGACTTTGTTATAGGCAGGTATGTCCAGCGGCGCGTTAGATGAAGGACGAGCTACACCTGCCGGTTCTCCTCTTCTAGGGCCGGATGCAAGCGGGCGAACGTCGCAATCAGAGACCATTCATCTGGAACACCGTATAATACCCGAAGATTCAATGTTGGGACGAACAATCGACTGGAAGAGTGCCTACATCATTGCTATCAGCCGGGTGATTGGGAGTGGAATTTTCGCCGTACCGGGTCTCGTTGTCAAGTCAGTTGGCAGTGTAGGCTTGTCTCTGACTCTATGGGTGGTAGGCGCCTTGATAGTCGCTACCGATTTGGCTGTCACCCTTGAGTATGGGTGTATGCTACCACGTTCAGGCGGAGAAAAAGTCTACCTTGAATTCACATACCCACGCCCACGATTTCTGGCCTCGACGCTCGTTGCGACTCGGGTCATTTTGCTTGGATTCACCGCCAGCAATTGCATGATCTTCAGCCAGTACATCTTTTTCGCCTTCGATGCGAATCCCAGCGATGCCTGGCGCAAGACGTTAGCCGTCGCCCTTCTCACTGTTATCACCGTGATACATGGTGTATGGTACCGAGCCGGTATCCGCATTCAAAACATCCTCGGATGGGTCAAAATCGGCTTGGTAGCCTTCATGGCACTACTAGCTTTGTATGTTGTGATATTCCGACCGTTGACTGATGAGTTCGACCTGCAATCGACGACTGCGCGCAACTATGATAGGTGGGATGGCCTGTGGCAAGACAGTGACTGGCATTTCGGGACAATAGCTACCTCGCTATTCAAGGTCTGTTATTCGTACGCAGGGCTTATGAACCTCAACTACGTCCTGGATGAAGTCAAAGATCCCGTCCAGACATTGAAGTCCGTTTCAATTTCTGCGCTCGTGACGGCTTGCATCCTCTACATATTAGCAAATCTCGCCTACTTTGCAGTTGTGCCTCTCAACGAGATCAAGGAGAGTGGCCAGCTTGTTGCCGCACTCTTTTTCGAGCGCGTACTCGGCCATAACGTGGGTAGGAGGGTTTTACCCCTGGCCGTGGCCCTCTCAGCAGCTGGCAACGTCATGGTAGCCACGTTTGCCCTAGTATGTTACTCGGCTCATCTCTTCCCTTCTATCGTTTTACGCTGTGATAGTACTAAACCCTGAGATCACAAGGCTCGTCTCAACCGAGAGATTGCCAGGGCTGGCTTGCTTCCCTTCTCACGGCATCTCTCATCCCTGAAGCCATTCAACACGCCGCTTGGGGGTCTTATTGTTCATTACATCCCATCTGTACTCGTGATCATCCTTCCGCCTACTAAGGAGGTGTATTCCTTCATCTTGGAAGTTGAAGGATATCCGGGACTCGTATTCGCTCTTGCAGTCGCTGCCGGCTTACTATGGCTGCGGTACAAAAGGCCGGGTCTAAAAAGACCATTCAAGGCGTGGACTCCCGCTGTCATTTTCAGATCACTACTTTGTTTTGCAGGCTTGGCTGCACCATTCTTTCCGCCTTCAAACCGGAGTCCCGGTGGGTTGTGGTATGCCACGTACGCTGTTGTAGGGGTGGGAGTGTAAGCCCAGAATTTCCTATTCGTCCCCCTTCACGCTTCACTTCTGCCTTGAGAAGTGTCATCTTGAGCGAGCTGGAATCCGCTGACATTCATGGGCACCCGCAGTATTGCTTTCGGCATCTTGTATTGGCTCGTTTGGACCGTCTTATTGCCATTGGTAGGCAACTACCGACTTGAGGAGAAAGAAGACACTTTGGACGACGGCACCACTGTCACTGTCCTAGCGCGAGTACCCAAGACTTGACGAGATCGATTCTGAATCGACCTCGAAAGCTCTACCTCGCAGTAAGAGTCCCGGCTCTCGTCTGCAACGAACCTCTGAACTTATCAGAACAACATAATATACGTCATACCATCTAAAGTCAGGGTTTGTCATGTTGATGCCCACAGGGAGGGTTCCAGGTATCAGGTAGTTGAATAGTGCTGGAAGCGAACATGAGGGCCGAAAGATATGGTTGTGTTGGGTATAAGAGAGATATGATACACCGAGGGGAGTCGAGACAGTGAAACTCCGACGTCTGGCCGTGGCAGACCTCGTCCAAGTATCGGCAGACTCCGGGGTAGCAAGTTCTAACTACATACATAGGTCTATGGATTTCTCGATTGCTAGTTCCTGACAACTTCGTACACTGCAGGTCAAGGGACGAACGCCTTCCTTGAAACCGTTCGCACCTGGGTTCAGCTCGCTCGTGCTTGCAGTAGACACTTGCCGTTAATCAGCTAAACCTACTGCGCGTTACCAGCAAGGTAGGTCATCCTATCAGGTCGTCCCTACCCACACTATGAAGCACCTACCGGATTGTGGCGAATGGGCAGGATTTCAGCCACAGCGCGCTGCCAGGATTTAATATTTCGTACGATACGCTTCGCAAGCGGGAAAAGATACTGTGACCTTCCCCTCCTGTGCCTCTCCCACCATCGTTACACTGCATCGACAGCGAGCCCGCATGCGACCTTGGAATACCACCAGTCTTGGCCATTCTGTTACGTACCCGACCAGCAAGTTGCTTGCCAGCTGGTAGATCATCGTCATCCAATCAGGGTCTGTATGTCATGTCTGCAGCACGGCATAGTGTCCGAGTACAGGAATTTCCAACATGCCAGTACAAGTTTCTTTGCTAGCCGAGCAAGACATTCCCGGCGCCGTCACGGCGATCCAGTATGTTGCCGCCGCCCCGTGTGCACTTACACCAAGCCTGCTTCGTTTCTGCTCGTTGCGAGTGAAATCTATTAATAGATTGCGAGTCATGGTATCTATTTCCGTTTTACGTATCCAATACTCATCTTGTCTTTCGCAGGGACGCCTTTGCTAACGACCCTTACAACAACTGGATCTTCGACAAGTCCACTGTAAGTCCTCGTCGCCTATTCTTGCTCTGTTATCTGTTTTTTATCGGAATTTCCTATGGACCATTGTCACTATCCATCAAACCATTTTCATACAACCAGATCGATATCAGCGGAAGATGAAGCTTCGCTGGTTTTTGTTGACATCGATTCTGTACCAACTTGTTAGTCGACCATGCGAGTCGGCTTCATATATCCAGCTACCTACAATACGAGTTGGGGGGAGCACATCCCGTTCATTTGGGCGGCTCCACATTGAAATGACAGCCAGTCTACTGTTTTCATATGGAATTGGCCAATTCTCATGTTTATCTATGAAAAGGCGACGCTCGCTTACACTGCCTTTAGTTCGACCCTCGGCGCAATGCGACCTCGTTAGGTATACGCTGTCGGTGGGGAATGCGTAACGGAATCTTTCACGTTGCCAAAGAAGAGGGTAGCGATGAAGTGCTCGGCGTTGCTTGCTGGCTCCGACCGCATCCTACAGACCAGGCACCCACATGGTACGACTGGTTCGAGGACTGGCGTCTGTGGTTCAACCAGCTGGGTATGAATCTCTGGTACGGCCGAGGAGGCTTGAACGTCAAGGTGCGTATATCATCCGGCTCCCGAGAAGTTTGTTTGAGGAATGCATCTTTATCCATTGATTTTTGCTAAGTCTTTTTGATAATCCGTGCTTGGCTCGTCAAACCCCTTTATGCCAAATCTACTCGCATTTCAGGCGCAAATTGCTGGTTGAAAGCCATGGCATTACGCTCTGGGTGTAGCATAGCCATTGGCCGTGAGCCTGCTGTTTCAGCGAATACGTCCATTACATTTTTCGAACGACCAAGCTCTTTCTGGTCTGATTTTCTTTCTCGGTCTGATCGTTGAAGCTTCTTACTGAACACACAAGTTGTGATACTAACGAGATTGTATTCAAGCGCTACTGGATCTGGAAAGCGTCTCAGGAGAAAGTCCAATCAGCTGTGTGGAAGGACTCTCGGGGATACTACTTTCTAAACGTAAGCCAAACGCGAAGTTCACAAAGCCATCACTAATCTCGACCATCAGATTATGGTTGTGGTTCCAAAGGCGCAGAATCGTGGCATTGGCCGTTTGATGATGGAAGCAGTGACAAAGGAGGCCGATGCCAACAATATGCCCTGTTATCTCGAGTCCAGCCGCAGTGTTCCCAACATCCAGATTTACGAACGCTTCGGCTTCAGGTTCGCCAAGGAACTCGAGTGCGATGACGACGGCACCGCTATCAAACTCTTCGCCATGACGCGCGAGCCCAACGCCGGCCGGCCGACGACGAAGTCAAGAAGCCATGAAGAATGTTGATACAGATCAACTCAAGAACCTAGCAGCGATACACTGCATTCTCATCAGCCACTCTGTCATTGGTAAAATCCTATCCGCACCATGACCATTTACCTATGTTACCGCTTCAGATTAACTATCCTTACACCAAAGACTATAACATGATTAAAGCATCGACATTAGCTTGCATCAAAATAGACCTATTTCTAGAGTACCTACTCGTTTCGCCAGAGACGTATTCGCTTCACGACTTCATACCTGTTAGTGGAGATCTTTTTCCGTCTCATCCGTCGCCATGATAGTCCCAATCAGGCTGGTCACCGGGGTGATTCACAGGACGCTGCAGCCAGGCAATCTAAGGTAACGTTTGACTTCGAGACATCCAATGACTCCTATTCTAACGTGGCATAGGCGCGTGCACGCAAGAGACTCTTATGCATTGTTTCTGAGCCTTAATCAGCTTACGATTTGACTTACCTTCCCAGTGCCTGTCTCCTGATACGCTATCATGCATCTTTAACTTGAATCCGCCGACTTAAACGTTGACTTCTGATGCCCAGGCATCTCAACCCCTACCCCTAAGCAATTGGTTGTCTTTTTCACGGACTGTCATTGCCAGGGATTGGGGTTCATAGTAAGAACTAGTTTGACCAAGCTGTCCATGGATAAATGCACAAAGAGACATAGTAAGCAATCCTTTTCCATGGTCTATGTCGATGATAGACGCTTCACCGGATCATCACGAATAAGTCTAGGATTGAATGACTTAGATAGCTTTGATACACAACCCACTGTGCGTTGGTTGTGTAATTCTCGTTCTTAGAAGTAGTGTATTGTACATAATCAATATTCCGAGAAGCTCTCAAACTGCGTTCTGATTTCGTATATTATTTGTCTGAAAGTGAAATTGATGTAAAAAGCCGTTGAACTTGTTGATGCCTCTAAAAGGTGCTCAATAATTGATCACCTAAACAGCTGTCATACTAACCCGACTAGGAAGTAGCCTGCCGTAAGCGAAATAGTCCGACTCCAGCCCGGCTGCCAGGCCCAGGCTCGGTTTTCGGACCTCAATCATCCCATTGGAGCTGCGACGCTACTTTGACAAGACCTCAATCAACAACCTCACTTTCGTCTTTCGCCCTACAACCCCGTGCGTATACACCCCGCTCTTGCGACCCAACATGAGTATTCGGATTTGACGAGGGACTGGAACTGACGAGAACGGACGCAGAGAATCAAAGACAAAATGGCTGGCGGCCACCACGGTCACGGGCCCATTAAGCCCCATGTCCCCGGTATCTACAGATTCACCGCGACTGCGCTTGGCGCTAGTATGTGGTTCTTTGTGAGTGCCCTGAGTCTGGAATGGGAGGGGAGGAGGGAAATGCTGACGGGAGACAGTTGATGTACCGTGCGAAGAAAGATGGTAGGTGATTCCTTTTTCGACAGCGAACGAGGTGCAGGTGGGGGAGAGACGAGAAGAGACGGAATGCGGGAAGTTGATGGAGGGGGTGAGAGGGAATAAAGGTGGAATTAGAGGTGGAGGAAGAACGGACGAGTGGAAGAAAGGGGAGGCAATGCGGATAGGGAAGATGGGAGGAGAGAGATTGGAAGAACGAATGCTAACGATGCGCGAAACAGGTCCCGTCCTCATGGGCTGGAAGCACCCGTGGGACCACTAGATGCGATGCGCTTAACCACGATCGACGCGACACGGATCTCTTACGATGGAATGGGCGGATGCATGCATGGATATACCCTTTGCGCAAGTCGAGGCGAAACTACGATCGACCGAGGGCGCGAGATAGTTCAATACATCTGTCGTTCAATTGAGCCTTTTTTGATGAGAGGGAAGAATGAATGTACATTGCTTGTGTGTGCATCGTGCGGGCCGTTCGTGGGTGAATTGAGTGACTTACTGAACGACATGCCCGCCTTGTTTTCGGGGATACATAGGGGAGGGGGATCCAAGGGAAGAGATGAGAAAGAAAGGTGAAGCTGAAGCTATCACGCGATTTGAGATCGGGAGAGTAAGGAGGTTGGCGCATTCAGCCAAACTGTCTCCTGAATTCGCACCTGAACGCACAACGTGCAGTTCAGTGATACCTTCGCTCGCGGTAACCTACGACTTTGTCGACTGTCTACCGAGACGTTCACCTTTTTCCTTTACGTTTTCTCAGGGTTGTACACCGTCAACATGAGTACGAACTCAGCCAGAAGCTCACCTGTGGCGTTAAGTTCTCAGGTAAGGCGAGGTGATATACGGCGAGTTAAGGTGAGGTAAGGTAAGCTGATAAGAACGAGATCTGACTAACAGTTATAACTCGTATCCCATCACGTCAGGAAGAGGTCGGTGAGAATGAGGGGGGCAAAAGATTCTGAGGAGAAGAACCGTTTAGGCAGGGCGGGGGGATGCTGATGTGTGTACGGCTGGAAGGGTCAGAAAGGGGTCGGGACAGAGTCGTAATTCTAAAGACCACGTTCTCCATACTTCGGAATCTCGCCCCCTGGAAGCCGTGAGTATGGATCTATTATGGGTCTATGGTGTAGACCATCTAGATGAACACACAGTCACAATCACATCAAGAGACACAAATCGAAGGTCTTGCTCTATAATTATATGGGATAAAACATAAGAAGGAGAAAAAGGAAGAAAAAAAAGCGAACCATACAAAGATACAAAGGTTAGGTAAAGGGGTAATAGGGACTAAGCAACATCTATCCAGCCGCCCAGCCCATTTTCCCATTTTTTGCATGTTACCGCAAAATCCAAATCCCTCATCTATGGTGTTTTTCTTTTTCTCTTTTTCCCCATCAACCCCATTTTTTTAATCCGTAGGTACAACGCGTTTAACGTGTACCTTCATTCTATATCATCTAGACCCGGGATGGGGCCTGAATATGCGCTTGAATCCTGTGAAACCTTCGCTTTCCACGTCTATGAACTGATTAAATAGGAAAAAAGGGGGTGAATACCTCCATCACTAGCTCCTGTTTGTTTTGCAGGAGAGGGGAGGTATGTAGGGAGTTCTATCGTTTACAATCGAGAGACGTCGCGGCCGTAGACCTTGGCCTTAACCCAGTCAAGGGCGACAAGGACACGGTTGCGTGCTAGAAAAGAAGAGTTAGTATACTTGAGATCTGGTAAGAGTAGATGAGGTGACTTACTGCTGAAGCACATGCTCAGGTAGGCACTGCGCCAGAAGAGGTAGGTGAGTTTACCACCAGAGGCAAGGTTTCCATTCCACCAGGCGATGTCGGCAATAGCCTTCTCGCTACCAATGTAAGCCAAGCTACCCTGGTGAGAGTAGTTGAAGGGCTTAACGTCCTTGATGCGGTGGAGCTGCTTCTCGAGCTTCTCAATCTCCTCAGTGATCTCAGCGACGTTGCCGGGCTTGAGGTTCAGGTTGGAGCTGAGCTCCTTAACCCGGTTCTCGAGAGACTCGGTCTTAGCCATGTTGTTGAACAGACGGGCAAGGAAGTTACCCTCCTGGGCAGCAACCTGGGCAGTAGGGGCGTAACCAGCGACGGCGCAGTCTCCGACGGCCCAGATGTCACGGGCACCCTGGACAACGAGGTACTCGTTGACGGCAAGACCGCGGCGGGAGTCCTTCTGAGCGGGAATCTGAGCCATGAGATCGCGAACAACAGGGCGGATGGCATTGCCAGTAGCCCAAACCAAGAGACCGTAGGGGATAGTGATAGTAGACTTGCTGCCGTCAGGGTTGCTGACATCAGCGACGATGTTCTTTTCCGTAACCTTCTTAACCATAGTCTTCGTCTTGATCTCGATGTGCTCCTCCTTGAAGGTGCTCTCGGTGTAGTCAATCAGTTGCTTGGAGAACATGGGCAGAACAGTGGGCAGAGCCTCGATCAGAGTAACCTTGAAACGGGAAGAGATGTTAGGGATTAGCTTCTTGATATCCTCGTCGAAGAAGTCGCGGAGCTCGCCGGCAAACTCGACACCGGTGGGACCACCACCGACGACAACCATGTGAAGCAGACGGTCGATCTCGGCGCTGTCCTGGTCCTTGAAGGCGGCAGTCTCTACGCAGTCCATGATCTTGGTTCGAATAGCCTGGGCATCGGGAATCTCCTTGAGGAAGCAGCTGTGCTCACGGACACCGGGAATACCGAAGGTGGCATTCTCAGCGCCGACACCAATGACGAGCATATCGTAGGGAACCTCAGTTTCCGTGATAGTACCGCGGACATCGCTGTTATCGGAGATCTTAATAACCTTCTTCTCGTAGTCGATCTTGGTAGCCTCGGCTTCGTAGAACTGGACGGTAGCCTTGGAGTGCAGGAGGATCTGGCGGATGGGTTCCATGATCGAGCGGTGCTCGATGTTACCGGTGGTGCACGAGGGGAGCAGAGGAGTGAACAGGAAGTAGTTACGGGGAGAGATGACGACGACATTGTAGTTGGAGGTATCGAGTTTCTTCAGGAGCGAGACAGAACCCCAGCCGGTGCCTGCGAAACGAGGGAACGAGAAGCCATGTTTAGTGACGAAGATCTCGTGAGGATCACATAAAGTGACGTGAAGTCAAGTGAACGACGGGATTCCACTCACCCAGAATGACAAGAGTCTTCTTCGACGGATCAGGGGTAGCTTGTTCAACCGGGTTGCGATCAGTGTAGCCGTCGTAGATGACGGCGCCAATACCAGCGAGGAGAGAGAGATAGGTTGCGCGCCAGAGCCACTTGAAGGTGGTCCGGACCTTGCCGGGCTTCTTCTTGGACGGGGCAGCGCTGGCGTAGGACCGTCTCGCGACGAGAGCGTCGGCGATGCTGACGGGCGACGCACCAAGGGGTCGCTTCGCAAAAGCGTTGGTCGCAAAGCTCGCAAATGGGCGGACAGAGCTGGAGGCTTCGGCCAGCGACAGCCGTGTTGCTGCCGCGCCGAAGCGGGTCAGGGCCCTCGAAGGCGACGCCATTGATTCTCCCAGGGGAACGTCAATGCGTAGCTACGAGTGTTGGGCCGGGCAGCAAAGATAAGGAGGGTTGCTTCGTTGGGAATGCTCAGGAAGGGAGAGCAATGACAAAGAAAGGCATTCCAGCTTCTCTTTTGGTTACTTTTACATACCCTGTATTTTTTTAGTGGGGCCCGTCTCTGGCTCTGTGGAATTCGCTGAATTCGCTGAATTGCCTAATTGGCAACTGCGCTATCTAAGTGGGGCCAGTGTGGGTCCCGGGCCGGTCGCGGATTCTGACTTACACATCGATCCCTACGATAAATAAAAAGCCCTTTTTGACGGATTAGTGTTCGCCAATCGCATACGAGACACACGTGGACAGCCATAGTAAGCTGAACGTCGCCCTGTCATACCCTACTGTTTTTACACAACTTTTTCGTGGTGGCTTCCGTTCTGTGCGCCGACGTTCACCGTGAGTGCGTCCGGACGTCGGATTCGATAAGGGTCGCTGTGAGCTAAGAAATGCCAAGACGCTAAGAAAATCATTGTACTGAAAATAGATTATGCAACGTTAAGAGAGTAACTGTCCTATCGAGTCTCCGATTCTTGTTTTGTTCATATTTGATGTATGGGATAAATCAATATGCACTGACCGGTGCTAAAAAGGAATCACGTCTCGGCTTTCACGATCTTCAAATCCTCCTTCCTACACTAAACTATTGCTTCGTTATTGTCGTAGTAATGGCACTTTACGGAGAGCTGGCAGTTCTCCCGGAGCTCACTGGGGTTGTGTGACGCTAGGTCTAGGGCGGTCCGGCAGTCCTCCAACGGAGCACACTTCTTATCTCACAGCTTCTGTGCTTCCAGCTTTCAGCGACATCCGAAGTGATCACCGATCAAGCTAAAGTCGACCCCTCCGCCAGTCGAGGATCCCCCTAGCTGTGCTTGGGACAGACCCGCCAGTCCGCTTTGTGCAGCTTGTATGCATACGAGTAGGTAGTAAGAGATGTTTCACCTCAGCACGAGTCTGTCCCGGCAGTGAGGAAACGAAGATATAAACCAGCATGTCAAACACGTGCTTCATATGAGAAATCAGTGAGCAGTTACGGAATATAAACACAAGTCTTCCCCAACATTGCGGTGAAAGCTCTAACCCGGGATCCAAGCTTCACAATTCGAGAAGTTTTCTTTCTTTCTTAATTGGCGCAAGGGTCCGGCCCGAATCGGCTTTTTTTCAGCTCCTTGCATGGCCCGGAACTATTCCGTAAACTTGAAGGATGGGCAAAACAGACCTTCCTTCGTCTGGTCTTTAACCGGGTAAATACTCCCCTCTTCACCGGGCCTCACAACTCGAACCAACAACTTATCTTGATTATTGTCTGTTCGAGTTAAAGGATTCACTTATAGCGACTGGTAAGAGGATGAAGTCAACCTCTCGAAACACGATCGAAACCGTCCAGCACATGAAACAGCCAGCATTACTCGTGTTCCTGCAGTCCAAAACCACCACACCCTTGCCCCTCTGAATCAAGCCTTCAGCTTAGACAGAAACTCTGCTTTACCCGCGCTACTTTAGTGTGCACGGTGTTCCTGCCTGTGACGGCAGACGCTTATCACTTGGAAAACCCGAGGCTCGGTTGATGGCTTTTTGTGAGCGGCATTAACAAACCGATTCTGTAAACGGCATTCTAGTTGGTAATGTGACCTCAAGTTGTTCAACCCTTGTGACAGGCGTTGCTCGTGTACCTACGTACGGATTAGAGAAACAAGGGGCAACAACAACAACCACATTGTCGTGATTCAGGAATTCAACACATTCACACACGATCACGAATCTCAAAGCCAGATTTCTATATCTCGTTTTCATTCCGGGGGTTCAACTAGGTACCTAAATCAGGTAACTAAAGCCATTGTTCCTTGTCTTCCATCGCCTCAATTACCCGGTGATAGTATTCCCCCTTTTGATGCCAGTTTGTTTGATGGTGGGCGTCTCTCATTACACAACTATCCATATGCTCATGACTTCCGATGCTAGACTAGAATAGAACGCAAAGTTCACTTCAAGGCGGAAATGAAAAAGAGAGCACATCTCTTTATGAACATCTCGGATCTTTCTTTCTCCTCTTCTTTTTTCTCTTCTCAGCCCATCCGAAAGAGAAGGAAAAAATCGAATTCGTTCGCCCGAATCTCTTTTGTGGCTCTTTGAATTCCGACCATGCCATTGGTAGTACACACGGACGACGTCGTCATCATTGCCCCAAACTCCGTTAACACAATGCTGCTATACACAGGGTAGCGCCCCTATCAAAACACACGAACTATCTTCCTTGCGGCGCGCCCGACGCCGGCATCTCTCCATATCGTCCTCTGCCTCTCGTGGTATCGTAGGCGTTGATGACACGCGTCTGGCTTTCGTCGGCCTGCGAGAAGGCGTAGCCGCGCTGTTTTCGCATTCGCTGCACCTGGCGAACCTTTCTGATCGCCTTCTGAAACTGTTCCATTCTGTTGCAAAGAGTCAGCAAACAATTTATCTCTCATTTAGAAAATTGCAATGACGACGTCAACTTACCTAGGACGATAATCTTGAATGTTGTACTTCTGGATCTCCTGAATGTGGTGGTAGCTTCGCGGGTAGTACATTCGTCGAACGTACTTCCAAGCAACATCTCGGATGAGACAGGCAAGGGGTAGGAAAACGGTCTGAATGTAAAAGTAAGGGCTCGAGAAAAGGATCGGCACGACTCCACGCAACTCGGTCGAGACGTGTACCATGGGGGCAACATAGCCATAGATAGCTATGAAACCGAACCAGAACAACAGACTGCCAGGAATGGCAATGATGTGGTACTTGGTCCAGTTGCTCGTAACCAATGCTGCCTTACCAAGTACAGTGGCCAAGACCGAGGCGTAGAGACCCGTTCCCCAGACCCAGTGGCCTCCGATTGTACCGTCACGGAGAACGCCGTCACCCTTCCAGATGAGTTCAGAGAAACCGTAGAGGAAAAGCGAATGGTAGAAGGCGTTGGCAATCCAGGCAGCAAACGTCTTGATCTTGAAGAATTCGTTCCGTTGTCCAGCAGAGTACAGTTGTGGGTATCGGTCAAGCAGACGAGCCGACACGTATTGGTCTAATATACCAATAGCAAGCGGGGGCAAGACCGTGAAGAAAATGTTGTAGAAGGAAAGCATCCACGATTCGTAGATAATTTCACCCGAGAATGCATTTTGGAAGGCATACTGTGACACGTTAGCTTCCTGAATCATCAACCACCCTATGCGCAATGACTTACCCAAAACTGTGTTTGATAGAGAGCAATGTTCTTGTAGAACGAGAAGAGAATGGTCTTGCTGATACGGTGATAGCTCCAGGCACCATGCACCAAGGTGAGCTTGCGGAGGAATCGGAACTGGGCAATAGAGATATCGGCCGATCGAGCAGCCTGGAGACCTTCGACACCGGAAATACCAACACCAATATGGGCAGCCTGGATCATAGACACATCGTTGGCTCCATCACCGATAGCCAGGAGAATCTCGTCGGAGAATTTCTTGACAAGCTTCACAACCAAAGCCTTCTGCAGGGGAGATACACGGCAGCAGATGACGGCTTTACAAAGGACGGCGAGATCATAGAAGATCTTCTCCATTTCGGGTTCCAGAGCGTAAGTGAGGGACTTGCCGTCAATAACCAGTGCCAGGGTATCCATCTCAACAGATCCTTCGGCATTGTTTCGAATGGCTTCTAGCTTCTTCTCGATATTGTTACGTGTTGCCGCAGCATCCTCTTCGTTGACAATGAGAAGCATCATATCCTCACTAAGGAGCTTTGAACTCATACCGATGTTGATGGCAGTTTCCTGTCGATCACCTGTCAAGACCCAGACCTTGATATTGGCCTCCTGTAAAGTGTGGATCGTTTCGGGTACACCGTCTTGGAGTCTGTCCTCAATAGCCGTAGCGCCAAGCAAGTAGAAGTCATGCTCGATAAGCTCAGCCGCCTTGTCAAGTTCATCGGCTCGGTTGCCTCCCACAGTGGTCTGAGCTTTATCGAAGACGGCATACCAGTTCTGGAACTCTTCATCGGAAATCTCGCGGACAGCTAGACAGAGAGTACGGAGGCCTTCAGAGGCATAGTCTTCGAGATGCAGAAGTGTCTGCTCGACATGCGGATTGTCCTCACTGAGACGCTCTAGAATAACCGTATCGGCACCTTTGCAGTACAAGCGGATCTTTCCATCAGGGCAACGATAGATAGTAGACATTCGCTTCCTCGTAGAGTTGAACTCGCACACAGCCAGGAGCTCGTATTCCATCTGTTTACCGTTCACCTCAATGATGACGATTCGAGGCTTACGAGCGATGAAGGTGTATCCCATGGTCACAGCGCCCTGGACAAGAGCACCCTCATCAGGGGATGCTGCTTGGTACTTGATCTTGCCGCCGTTCTTTTCATCCCTCTCCGGGATGACGGTATGACAAGTGGATAGGAGAGCTAAGAAGTGATGGATAGCCTGAGCCGATGGATGCGATTTGAGGTTCTCCCGGAGTTGTTTGAAGTCATGGATACCCACTTCCACACCATCCTGGACAGTAGCTCGTCGATCCTCAGGAACTTCCTCGGCGTATTGAATGCCACCGATTGAGCATTGCTTGAATTCCATCATGTTGCAAGTTAGGGTTCCCGTTTTATCAGAGAAGACAAACCCGACCATGCCTAATTCTTCAACCAAACTCGACGTACGGCAGTTAGCCGGCGTGTTCGTTGGTTCATAATAGATGTCGAGATCTTCGTTGATAAGGATACCGTGCCAATATTTGACTAACTCCAACGTGACGAACAGCGAAATGGGTACTAGAGCCGAGAACAATGCCCAATATGTAACAAGATCCTTGAAGATAGATTGAACGACGGTAGAAGCGGTGCTCAAGCGGTCTAGCTTTAGGTAAGAAACCGAATCACCTGCAACTGAACGGTAGATGAGATCTCCGATTGTGCAGATTGAGCTAAGAATCAGAAGTAATGAAATCAGGAACAGAACAAGCTTGTTCAACTGTCGTTCAACTTTGGTTCGTTTGATGGGCGCAGCGGTCGCGTTGCGCATCAACTTTGTCTCGTGACCTGTGAAGACGACAATACCATGAATCCATGGGGTGTTTCGGAGGGTAGCGCCTCGGAGGAGCAGTTGTTCGGGATTCAAGGGAAGTTCCTTTTCTCCTCCGCCAGCTTGCATGGTCAAAGTTGCTTCATACGTATACAGGCTGCTGTTGGGTTGCTCCGACCGGATCCTGCCCCCCAATCTACTCAACTCGGCGGGACTGACTAAGGCGGACGTCTCTGGAAGACCTTGCTTGATCTTAAGATTCGTCTCACCATCGAGGTTGGCGGTTTCGATGTAGCATAGACCTTCGGGTTCAGAGCTGGCAAGCAGCACGATATCAGCAGGAAACGGCTCCTCCGACTCAACGCGTACAATGTCTCCCACTGAGACGTTGATCCATCTTGTCTCTTCAAAGTTAGATCCTCTCAAAACTCTCGCCTTGGAGTTGTTCAGCGCACTATCGGCTGCCTTTCGTCGGTAGTCTTCGACTAACTCCTTTACCGCAGAAACGAGTAAGACCACAAGGAGAGGACCAATGGTCGTATACGGGTTAGTCGGCGACAGCTTGGGGATCTGTTGCAGCGCGGAAGTAAACAAGAAGAAAATGTTGGCGAATTTCGAGAATTGCTCGTACAGAAACTTGGGCAAGAAGGTAGCGACGTTATACTTAGCAGTAGAGATGTGGTTGTCGACATACTTGTTGGCTGCGTTCGCGGGCGGGTTGTTGAGATAGATGATTCGGGGACCCAAAGTCGAAGGGTCGGGCTTGCCACGTCCGAATCCGAATTTGAAGCCCTTTGACTCCTTGCCTTGTTTTGCATGCGGAGGGACTGCCATGGAATTGGGACGGCCTCGACCAGCCTCCGTAAGGGGGAGGTCCATCTCTGAGTAGCCTTGACCCATTCCTAGCATGCTCTTAGCTCTGCCCAGAAAACCGCCGCCAAGACGTAGAACACTGTTGCGCTTCCGAGCGCTCTCACGGCGAACGACGTCGCCGCTGTTTATTGAGCCTCCTCCATGCTGATAATAGGACTGATCATCTTCAGGGAAATCGTCGTAATCGTCCGCATAACGCCGATAGTTGTTTAAATCGGTAGTCTGACTGTACGGTCTCTCGTTGTTTGGATACTGTGGTCGGGGGTTCGAAGCAGCAGCCCCTGGCGCAAGGTTCTTAACACTTGGGTGCGTAGTCTGGCTCGAGCCACCAATAAACTCGTCGTAAGAAACAGACGGGCGCGAACCGAAGTCGTTGCCGGGGGCATGTGCGTCGTAAGCACGGAGGAGCTCGTCATCGCTCACAGGAGCGCGTTGGCCTCCATAGCTAGGCTGGTCATCGAGATCAAGGAGTAGGTCATTATTGGAGCGAGAAGGACCGCCTAGGGGGATCCTTTCCGCCATCTCGCAAAAGAAGACAGAGGCTTACGCAGGGATGGGAATCGGCGACATGGGAGATGTATGCGAAGGAGACGGTTCCACGTTTGCCCCAGGTGACAGGTTGGACGGTAACGGTAAATATGAAGAGGCGCGGCTGCTAGAAATGCGGATTGCGTCGCAAGAGGCCCAGCAATTCATGCGTATTCAATACGCCCGGATTGAAAGAAAGGAAGAGGAAGAAAGGGCAGAGGAAAAGGACGGGAGTGCGTGATACGAGACGTCTCGCCCAGTGCCGCAAGTGAAGGGTTGCAATAAGTAGGAGGTACTTAGAGAAATAAGAGAAACAATGCAGTACTCCCAGCACAGGGTATGATGTCCATGTACGTAGTCCGTACGAAGACGAGGTCGAGAAACCAGAATGGGAATGGGGTGATCTGGGGTGTTGGTAGGTTGTAGGGATGGAGGATGGAGTAAAAGGCAAGCGTGTAGGTAGGTTGGAAAGTAGAGGGAGACTCCAGACCTCGTACCTGAGGCCGAACAGAAGGGTACCTTCCGTGGCCAGAAAAAAACAGTTTGGAGGACGATAGTAGGCGGGCTAGGCAGGTTGAGTGGGCGCTGAGTGGGTGCCGAGCGGGTGTTGATAGGCCACCGTTAGTTGTACAGACCCGCTAGAAGACCCAGCATAGCCCCTTGTTCATAGGTCAATCTAGCAACGCCAGCCTGTAGACGCACTGGAAGGCAGAGGTATTCCGTACCTGCCCAGTTTAGGTGCTTTATCCATCGTGCTTACCTGACGTGAACTCGAAGGTGTCAAATGCTTGAGGTCTGGGTAGGCACGCTACCCGGATGGTATCGAATCACCCGAGATCAGGTATTTAATGTCAATTCTTACGTACATCCCATGTGCTTTCACGGTTATCGATTGTTACAGACTTGGCTCTGATGTACTTTGCAGCTGTCAACCCGGTACCTGCCGGCAAAGTATCCGGTACCTCGCTTACGTGTTATCTACATGGTACCTGCAGTTATTGCTTCGTCGTACGCGCTTCTCTAAGCCTCAAAGGGGTGCGACGTCCATCTCCCTCAGTTATTTCTTCATCATTAGAACCTGTTTCAGAGCCCGACGGCTAATCGAGATTGACAACACGACATGCGCTACTGGTAGGGCTGTGCACGTCCGTGTTTTTATATGAGCTGCCTAGTACACGACTTACTTATCTCGTACCGACATTTGCCTATTCCATCCATCTGCAACCTGATTCCCATGTTGACGGCATCGTGTCGATACATTGTGTGTACTCCGTCGCACATGTGGCAGTCAGTTGCCGGTCGTTAGCCTACGATGAACGAAGGGCAAACATTCTAACAAAAACAGTCCTCAGACTGACTGACCTTGCAAGAGAGACGTCTAACTAAATGTGCGACTATTTTTAGTCTGCCGTATCCAATGGGTCTACAGACTATGGTCCAGGGACTGACAGGCAGCAGCTTTATGTGCGCTCCTAAATCCCATACAAAAGGATGTCTTAGTCGAGGCACGATCTCATGTCAGGTCAGGCCAGAGATAAATGTCATTGGCTAGGGACCTCGACATGGAAGAGGCATCTACTCACTTACACCGTCATTCACTTCACGCAATAGGCATAAGATAAGGCAAGTCGTTCATCGAAAGGGATTCTTTTGACACTCTGCTTCCTAGCCCATCTCAGGCCAGACTTACAGAGCAGCCTTAAGATCGCTACCAAAGACTGTCTTCAAGAAGTCATTAATATGTTTGTTCACCGTAACAGGGTGCTGAACCATCGCCCAGTGCGTGCAGTCCTCGAGCAGCTCCTGTTTGAAGGTGTTGGTAAAGTGCTTCTCCTGGCCTGCCGACATCCAGGGGGGTAGGGCAGCGTCCTTGTCGGCAACCAGCAGCATGGCGGGCATGGTGAACTTGAACTCCTCCTTGGAGAGCTCGATCTCGTCGTCTGCGTTCACCTCACGAGTGCGGTACCAGTTGCAAGGCGCGTGGAAGCCCCTCCGAGCGTACTCCTGGACGTAGTAGTCGACCATTTCCTTGCTCATCATGGGACTGGGGTTGATGTTGAGGATGTGCTCCTCGAGGACACCGTCCGTGACGTTGAAGACGCGCTTGCCTTCCGGCGTGACGCCGCCGAAGATGCCGTTGAAGAATCCGCGGATGTGCTCCTCCGACTGTCCAATGATCTTCTGCGCTGTGCCGTCGGCCAGCTGCAGCTGGTAGCGGAAGTTGGGAAGCTTCTCAACGAATTCGGCAAGCGTGCTCTTCACTGGCGAGGGGGGGAAGTAAGGCACGCAGACGCAGAAGAAGGCCTTGATGAGTTCGGGGTAGTATCGCACCAGGCGCCTAGCGAGTTGGTTAGTACTGAATTTGCACGCAATTTAAGCTGACGATTACGGGTGCGGCAGTGAGGATTATCTCCGGCACCAAATGAAACAGGGTGGAGACGGAGGATATGGAAATAGAACCGGGGGCGCGGGAGGCAAACGCACCAGGCAAGGACTGCGCCCCAATCGTGTCCGCCCAGAATAACCGGCTCGGGAGTGACGGATTTGATCAGTCCAGCGATGTGAGCGGACATCTTCTTCAGAGAGTACTCCTCGAACGAGTCGGGAGCATCGGTCTGGCCGAAGCCGAGCATGTCCGGCACGACGACTTGCATGTTCAGAGAGAGCAGGAAAGGGACCTGGTAGCGCCAGCCCATGCCGAGATCAGGCCTATAAGTATCGATGAGCTTTCCGCACAAACGGCTTCAATGGACTGTTCATCATGGTCATCATACCAGCCGTGTAGGAGAACGACAGTAGCCGTGGGCTTGCCGGCGGGCTTCGCCAGCTTGTAGTGGTACTTGTAGCCGCATACTTCGACGGTCTTGTTCTCGACCCGCGGGTCGTTGACGGTAAGTGCGTCAACCATTTTGTATCTTATGAATTAACTAGTCCGTGGATTCGATTAGCGATGAACCCGGGGTTTGACGGCATAAGAGGTGAGGAGAAGCGAGCAACCAGTGAGAGATATATTATACACGTGCAAGACTGATCTGAGCCATACAGCTCATGGTGATGCATCTGCAGTGTAACCCATTGTCTCTCGTCTCGTCGATACAGAATAAATACTCACAGTCAAACTAAAACAAATCAGATGACAGGTTGAATCGTGAAGAGAATGAGAATGAGGAAGAGAGAAGAAGGATGGACGGGAGGTTCGACCAGCTTTGTATACTATTCATATATACACTAACGAAGCTGGAGCGGACTCCATTTTTGAGTCGCAATGCCTAGGCAGGTCTGAGGGAGGACGAATTGCCTAGGCAGCTCGGTAAACTTCGTCCCTGCGCCAACCTGAGCGTAGTGTCATATCTACGTATCTGTACTTGTAGTGGGCGGGGGGTCAGATTTCGGGAGGGAGGGAGCTTGAGCTGCCTGTCCAGTGAAAATATGCCGAGGTTGTTTTCTTGGCGATGAGCTTAAGGGACTGTGTTTGTTTACCAGGGGATTGCACTGGGTCTTAAGTACGGATTTAAGTACCGGTTCTGTAATCGCTTAGGCGGTTTAGGACGATTAGTGTGGTCGATGTTCCTTGTAAGGCAAGTTGTCGTGGTGATAGACAGGTCGAGATCGTCAACAATCTCGAAACATCTACCTACTTGAGGAAGATCTTAAAAACGTTGAGCTTTGTTGATCACTTCTGTATGTCGATCATGTCTGTGTTCATCACCAGTTGTTCCCAATTCAGAGTTGATTCCGCTCCAAAGATCTTGGCAACGAGGAATCCGGAAAGTCGTCGCCAATGACAATACGCAGACAAAGTGCATGATATCAATTTCAGCTCCCTTCATCACCATAACTGTCCTCGTACGGAATACCTAGTGTATGGACTGGTGCTACTGATACGATGTTATACACTAGGCTCGGGGTCTTCGTCGCCGCTTACAGTCGTATTCTCATCATTCCCCCCGAAACAACACCGCAGCCGCCCATAACCCTTCATGATCCTCATTTCATGATGCTTGCTCGCCCGAAGGCATGCAAATGTCTTCTCACTCAACTTCCCTGAGAAGGTGGAAATGCAATTTAATAGATTACAGTATCCTCATCCTCCTCAATCATAACATCGTCTACTCTGTCAGATTCTTTCTCGAGGCCGACCTTATTAGTAGTAGCAGGAGTAGCAGCAGCGCGTGAAGGGGGGCGATCATTAGTAGTAGTAGCAGTAGTAGACTCAAGTTGCGACTTGTCAGTAGTAGGTGGCTCATCATCGGGCTTACCCACTATTGTTTCGTTTTTCTCCGATTCACCAGATTGTTTCTCGGGTAATGGGGGCTTCACAGGCTCGTCTGCTGGGGCTGGAGCGCGCGGGTCTTTGCGCTCCTGCGCTTCTGTAACTTCCTTCTGGATGAGCTTCTCGACCTGCTCGATCTGCTCCTTGATTGTGTCTTCTTGCGATCGGCTGAGATTCCAGGGCAAATAGTACTGCAAGTAATGGTTAATACCCGTTATTCTCAACCAGAAGTCGTAGAACGTACAACGTGGGGCTTGGATCTGGTCTGTAAGAAGTGCGCCTTAGCAAGCATATCGTTGTGCCTGATTTTCATCTAGAAACCATCATGAGCAATTCGTTTTCTATCCAAGCCACGGAGAAGCAACACGTACAGCTTTCTCGTCGATCTTGAGCTGCTCAACCTTGCGCACTTCTTCCAGCTTCGAAAGCTTCTGCATGCGCAGCCGATCTTCTTCAGCCTTCTGCTGGGAGGATTTTGCCTGCTGTCGTCGCTCAATGTCTTGACGCTTTTTGTGTTGGGAGCCGGCACTGGCTTGGCTTAGGGTGTTCATCAAACCACCTAGTAATCGTCTTCCGCGCTTTTTCTCCTCCTGTCGCGCCATTTCTTGCCGATCTATACTGGCTTTACGCGCGGCTTGGGCCGAAGCCCGCTGCCTGTCATCGCTCTTCTCATCGTCGACCTTGGCTCTCTTCGGCGATTTGGGCGCTGCGCCTTCTGTAGGAATCGGCGACGAAGCCCTGCGCTTCTGCTGAGCATTGGTAGTGGTGTTGGTAGTAGAGTCTTGGCCCTGGTCTTCGACAATGGCCTCAGCTTCGGGCTTGGCCAATTCGCTGTCGGCGCCGTTGTCGGCATGTGGGATGACAGGGCTACGAATTCACAGTCAGCCGCGGCGCGACAAAGAGCAGGAAACAATCCCCGGGAACGGTTCACTCACTCCTCCATTGTAGCAAAGAAGTTAAAAGGCGAGTAATCGAACGTGAATGGAAAGCTGCAAATGCTGAAGAAGTTAGAATACAAGAAAAAGCAATGGTTTGTGAGTCCCGCGGCAGATCAAGCAGAATGCGTATTCCGTGGTTTGTCGCGAGTGGTCATTCACGCCATAATAGCAATCGAAATATGGGCAAGTGTGCAAAGAGTCTTTTTTTGGTCTGAATATGTGTCTGACGCTGCCGGTGCGTTTCGTTCCTACTATTGCGAATTCAGATGAAAGCACTGCAGTTTTCGGTTTGGAGGGTTGTAGAAGAAAGGAAGAAGAAAGATGGCAGATGAATGGAACTCTCGCTCTCTGTCTTGCCTTTCTTGTCGCAAAGCTGTATCACCGATGTACGTAATACTTCCTACGTACATACACCACTCTGCCTACAGGGACCTACAGGCTACCAAGACGCTACAACGCACGTGGGGATTCCTCTGTCAATGCACGTTGACCGATACGGTAGAAGTACGGCAAGCGACCGTACTCCGTATTCCTGACGGGCGGATACAATTCTGCGACGAACTTTACGGATTCCGAAGCGCATTGAATTGACTCTCCAGCTTGATGCGCAATGCAATATTGAATAAGTACATATGATGTATGCAGGTACCGGTACTTCGCACTAACGATGTACACTAAGATTCTTGGCGCCGGGCTAGTGCGGAGCGGCCCCACAGCTGGGCGGTCCGTCATAGGCGGAGAAGTGGCAAGGCTGAGAAATACAACACCATTATCATCATCGCGTCTCCTCCAGTACCAGCCTCGTAGACTTTCCCTTCTTCTCCCTCATTCAAACCACTTTACGCGTCTACGTCTATACCGTGTCTCAACCGCGCAACTACAACCCTAGAACCATACATTAGCGGTCAAAGAGAACAGAGGATCATCATGTCGCGCCATCATCCGTAAGTCCTTCCGCCACGCCCAAGTTCAAAGACAGTGGAAGCTAACAACTCGACTCCCAGCGATCTCGTCATGTGCCGCAAGCAATCCGGCATCGCAATCGGCCGACTCTGCGACAAATGCGACGGCAAGTGCCCCGTCTGCGACTCGTACGTGCGGCCCACGACCCTCGTGCGCATCTGCGACGAGTGCAGCTTCGGCAACTACCAGAACAAGTGCGTCGTCTGCGGCGGTGAGGGCATCTCGGACGCCTTCTACTGCTTCGAGTGTACACGGCTCGAGAAGGACCGCGACGGATGCCCGAAGATTATAAATCTTGGTAGTTCAAGGACAGACGTGAGTTTCTTCCTTTTCTCTATGTTTCTGTCGTACGGTCTCGACACAATGCTAACATGTCGTCTCCTTGCAGTTGTTCTATCAAAAGAAAACGAATCGGACAGGGTACTAGCCCTAGTGTTGCCCGGGTCTGGGCGGTTGTGGGTGAGATGTATGAGCAGAGTGATGATAGAAGCTGGTGCAAAACAAAAAAAAAAGAAAGAAAAGTCGAAGTCGGAGCGGATCGTATGTCCATATGTATATTCATTTTCACGTTGGCGTTTTGCGTGGAATCAAGTTTGATACCCCCAAGTTAAATATATCAGGCATGTTAAATTGAGAACAAAAAAAAACAATGAAATACTGCCTATTACGCGCTATGAGCTCGTGCACTGAAAAGAAGAAGTAAGAAGAAGAAGAATTGACGCCGTTTTTCTCCTGGACTTCGCCCAAACTCATAACGCCATTCAATCATTCATAGTGTACATGATTCTGCTGCTTTGCCTATCCAATGTTCATTTTCTTAGTAAAACGCAGAACCACGATTCTTTGGCGTCTTGTCTGGATAGATGTCCCGGCGCCACGTCGATAAAACTAGATGTAGCTGACCTTGATACCCATTCCTGCGGTTTGTTTGATTTTGTTCCATCCCGATCCGACAATTCGTTGTATCCTCATCCGGAGGTCTCTGCGACTAAACACGGTTATAATACCAACGACAAAAACCATCAGTCTCATTAGCACCATGGGGTTGTTTCTGAATGACGCTCCCGTCAGTCCGAGGATTCTCTGGAAATTTGCTATGATCATAGCAGCTCGTGAAGCGATGCTCGGCGACGCCACCTCTTTCTTAGCTCTAGGAGTGGACGAGGACCGTTGGGCTGGCTTAGACACGGCCGCAGCATGTGTTGATTGCTCGATGCCGTAATCGACTTCCGATGCCTCTCGCTTGGCTCGTTCCTCTTCTAGTCGACGACGTTCCTTGGCTTCGTTCTCCGCTCTCAATCTCCTAGACTCTTCAATATCTTTCTTCAGGATCTCCTCTTGTCTCTGCGCCTCCTCGCGCTCTCTCTTCTGAACCGCCTGTTGCTCTTCGCGAAGGCTTTGGAGAGCCAGTAAGAACGCCTCCCTTCTCTCCTCGTCAAGTGTCGAGTTGACAGTGATGAACTCCCTAGAATACTCCCATTCATTGTTTCGTACTAAAACATGGAGAGTGTACAGTTCAAGAATCTTGACCCTCGATGTAAGGTCTCTTGGTGTGTCAGCAGCATTTGACCTCCGTGAGGAGCGAGATGCGTCGGCATCATAGTTCTGCGAGTTTGAAGCAGCAAGATAATTCTCGAGTCGCTTCTGGTTCAGCGCCTGAGATCGGGCATGCGAAAGCAGGAGAGTTGCCCTACAACTAGTCAGTTTCGAAACGGGTTCAAGGCGACCATTGGGAGAGCTTCCCAGCGATCGCTCTCCCCGATGTGTAAACGGTGGTGACTAGGACGGCAGCCTGAACTCGAATAAATGGTGATAGGTTGTGATGGTAACTCACAAGTTGATGACCACATCAGCGTCGACATCTCCCTCGACGCCGTGATAGCCAAGCTGCACGACTTCCTCCCATACGTCACCGTCTCGGACCTTCTGGCACAGTGTGCGCCACTCCTGCGTTCCAAATGCATCTTTGCCTTCTTCCGGGCCCAACTCGAGGATCGCATTCAAAATCGTTAGATACAAGCTCCACACCTTGATTCGGGTGTTTCGCGAGGCCTTGATGACGGGCGCAGGTTCTGTTGAGCCATTGACATTGCTCCCTTCTGTCGGCGGTGTAATCAGGGGCAAAAGAGTTGACAAAGCCTCAGGCAAACGACGCGTCAAGAATAATTGCGAGGCTTGTCTGTATGTCTTAGATACTTGCGACGATGCACCGCGAGGGTTGGGAGAGGCGACTAGCGACGATTTCGAACTCGACTGCGCGTGGGAGTCGAGGGAGCCCGAGTCCCTCGGACTCCTAGTGGTGGGCATAGGAGCGTAAGACGACGCCATCGGAACCTCGGAACTCTTGGGGGCTGGAAACTCGGGATCGACAGAGTAGAAAGATAGCAGAAGTGCTCTGGACTATGCTGGCATGGATGCTGCGACACGCCGCGGTATCGACTGAAGCTGATACCGCTGATTGAGATAGGAGAGGGTGTGCAGGCTTATTAGTTTATTAGGGAATAAAAATAGATATCGAACATCGAGGGAGGCCTGCAAACGCACTCAAGACCTCAAAGGGTTGTTTGCATGTGGTGTTGGCATGTGGAACTCGCAGAGCCAGCAAAGTGACCGCAAGTTGAACGAGGGAAGAGCTGGAGACAAAAGTACGGGAACAGTAAAGCACGGTAAAGTCAGTCAACAGGGCAACTACTGTACGGGTAGGTAGCACCTGCTCCGTAGGCAACGTGCCTGCAGTAGTTTGATGAATGCTCCTGTCGCCGATTGGCATTCCGGCCTGTGCCTCGGTCCAACAGTGCGCTCCACCTTTCTATTGGCCGCAAGTCCCTCCTCGTACTCGTAAGCGAACGCAGCGTACACAGTGCGGGCTAGGATGAGCTGAACCAATCACCAACCTCAGAAATGGCGAGTCATGGGCGTATCCAGTAGGTGCATGAACGTGGAATACCTGCAAGCACCTGCAGTGACATGTCTGTACCTCTCGTCTGTCAGTCTCCTGGGTGTCCAATAATTATGACATCAGCCATCAGTATTCCCGTAACGACAGCGCGTGTCGAAGAAAAGGAAGGAAAAAAAGGATAATAATTCTGAAAAGATTAATGTTTTCGATAGCACGTCAACTGTCAACGCGCACAATGTCCCTGCGATTCAGCGCATGGCGCGGGCCCTAAAAGCCTAGGTTAGGTCTCAATAGTTACGACCAACCCTATAGGTCGAGGATAGGAGAAACATGGGAAAAACCGAAAACCGACCCCGAGTAATTTCCAGTCACGTGACGCGACAGCGTGATTGCGCCTCTGCGCCGATTCGAGTTCGCGCGCAATCCTGACCTCCAGCTATGCCCGTAGAGCGCTAGCAAGAGGCCGGATCCGTAGCCTACCCCCCTGTCCCCGGATCCTAGTTTTTCTTCGCAGGGACCTTGGTTATCAATGGAGATGCCTAGGGCCCTAGGTACGGATCGATCTTGGCTTGGTGTTTTAGGGGCTCCGTCGCTCGATTCGTCTTCTCCAGTTCTCCTTGTTGCTGGAGGCCTTCAATGAACTCCTCCGACGATGAGACAGGTACATAGTTGGCATCGCTGACAACTGAATTAGGGATACGGAATTGCAGTGAGGGCATTGCAGGATGCCGCAGTTATTCTGTGAGTCGGACATTTCGTGATCGTGCATGCCAACGAGCACAACATTAGCCGGACAGCATTGCCCAATCCGACGTCACCTAGGTCCGAGGCAGTTGAACACCACATAAGCGAAGAATACGGTACGATTTCACGCCTCTTGCCATGCATGCATGGTGCTCATGTGAAACCACGTCCTGAGGCAACCATGGATGATTGCCAAAATCAGCCCAAAATTATGGTTGGATAGCATCCACGACACGACGCCAAAGAGATTCTCCCCCAAGAGTAACCGTCTTACAAGGGACTATTGTCGAGCGCAACATGTGGTGTAGTCTCGCATTCATCTGCATCTTTTTGATAGACTCTCCAATATGAAGTGAGTTCTATCAACTGCTCACGAGATGAGAAACTCGCCATTCGTACTCCATCACAAGGTTAGCGAAACCCTCCTGAGAAGAAAACCCCCCTTGTCCCAAAATCAGCAGAACACCTGTGCATCTGTGGCAAGGTGTATGGTAACGGAATCTATACTTTTTCGTAACAAAGTCGGTGTTTCCAAGTCCAAATAGAGAGATCATCGATTCGCATGCGTGTGTTAAACCCGAGGTGGAAGACCATTGATGTAAGTCCATCTTGACAGGATCGCTGCGTCTTATTATGAGGCTTTTCATGTTAGACACGCCTTTGAAGCATCCGGTAGAATGTGACAGAACTCGATATCACGGGTTTTCACGACATGATGCGCAGTCCATTTGCATTGGGGTCAGCATCTCGTATTAATAGGGGCTTTGCGCGGAAAGCATGCCTCCACGGCCAAAGACTCAATGTACAGGAGAACTCGAGCTGACTCTGCATCAAGCAGTAGTCTCGCACGAGGACGTTTGTGTGACAGGGGTGTTCTTGAGCTCTGGTCATCCGTTCCCGAGCCCCTGAGTGTCGTCTACATGTGACGATCGTTGTACAGTGATAAGATACAATTCATAGATACACTGGTAGGTCCGTTGTAGATGCCGGGCTAATTGTGAATCCCCATGTGCAGTGATAGCAGAATTGGGTTGGCTCTACTCATGGCCTGATCTTGTTGGTTTCCTTTACCTGTCGGCCATGGCAAGTCTGATCGCATGGTAGTAGTCGCTGTCGAACTTCGCCTTCACTTCCTCCCTCGTTAACCAGTTGAAATCCTCCAGTCCCATCTTGTTGCCAGTCAGATTGGCCTGTCCGGCCATAATCCTGACCTTGTGGAAGAATGTCTTTGAGCCACGCTTGAGCACAGATTTGTCCTCGTTATACGTGGGTTCCTTGACAATGTGTGCTACCGGTACGCGTCCAACCATCCAGGTGTTCATGTTGACTCCGGCCGCTAGTTCCATGGCTCTTTGCGCAGTCTGGTTGACCAATTAGTTCCGAGTATCTACTATGCGTCATAGGAATTGATTCTGCTCACCTCGTCCAAGCGCTCATTCGTCGGGACATCCACGGCGGGGAATTCCCATTGGCCAGACTTTCCCTTGACGACTAGATATAACGTACGATCCAGTTTGCGATCTAATCTCCGGATGTCGTTCGTCTTATCAGCTTCCGTGATCCTGTCCTGTGGGCGCTCAACGGGCACAATCTCATCCGGGGGCGCCTTTTCACCATCTTCCGTCACACGTAACTCGGCGTCCTTCAGCAGGATCTCGCGAACACGCCCCTCATCACTGAGCGTACTGCCAACTAACAGCTCGTCGTTCCATGCATTACGGCCCTGGGCATAATACCGACCAAGCTCCTTAGCAGGGATGGACCCGCGTTCCTCGTACTTGATGCGCCAGTCGAGGTCGGTGGCGGTATCCTTTTTGAAGTAGAAGGTGTGTCGGAAGGGTAGCACCAATCGCTCGTTGAGACGCTTTTGGTAGAAGAAGAAGGCATTTTCGAAGGGCGTCAGGGCACGTGTGATCAATGGCGCTCTTGTGACAATGACACCACTCTGTAATCGGTACTCGGACTTGGGCGCTGCTGTGACGGGCGGGGGTGGGATTGAGTCGGCAGGCTTAAGAGCAGCAGCAGCAGCATCTGCTACCGGCGCCGCCTCAGCAGCAGGCGCTGAGTAGGGGCGGAACTGGAGGTTTCTGCAGCTGGCGCATACATTCTTTTGCTCTGGAGATTCAGCTCAGTTAACATTCATTCCATTTGTCTGGGTCGGAGCGTAGCATCGGAATGAAGAACACACGTTTTAACAAGGCCACAGCAAACCTGCCGCCTCTGCTTGGTGCCGACATTATCTGCGATGGGATACGCGTTCTCGTGTAAGTGGGAGAAGCGTATGGCAGCAGGCGGTTGACTGTCAACTTTTTTTAGAGCTCCCCCGGCCAAGCAGGTCACCTTCCGTCAATCATCTCTTGGCTTGGCTGAGCGGGCTCGCGGTTGAGCGCCAGCCACATTTTATTCTCCAGCCACACCTTTCTTATCCACTCGCCCTAGCCTGCATGTACACGGTACTTCACGGGGACCATCACGCAACAACCTGTGGCTGATCCCACGTTCCTTATCTCCCGAGGTGAAGTCCTTATCAACGGCGCTACCCGCCACCAGCGACGCTATAACGGGTGGAGACCAGTTCCTGCATCCAGGCTCCATGTTCCTCCGCACTCCACTCCAGCAGCATCTCGACCGTTCATGTTATGTATCGGTACCTGCACCTATTCGAAGCCAAGTCGAGTCGTCGTCATCAATGGAGAATGGGAGATCTTGTCTTCCTCCTACATGACCCATTTCAATCTCCTCAATTGCCCATCTACAACACCTCCTCTGGTTGCCTGTGGCATCGGCTGCCAATATGCCAAAACACAGCGTCGCATGTATAACTGTTAGCTGGGCATAGGAAAAGCCAGTAATCCGTATTCTAGGTATAATAATATTTCTCTCTTTTCTTTTCCTCGTTTTCTCTTCTCTCTCCGAACCCGTTCCTATTCCTGTTCTACCTATTCTACGAGTACTACTATTACTACTCCGATCCTTGGCGTCGTTCTGCAACGGCTTTCGGGTAGCACGTTCTCGCTTACTCGCCGACTCGCTGGCATCTCCGTCTCCAAATGCGGCTCTCACATTGCGCCGATGACCTCTGCACAGCACCGGGTTTCACCACCCACTCGTTGCTGTCGACGGCACTTTCATTGACGCCATTTTTTCTCACATTCGTCTTCGTCTTTGCCGTCGTATTGCGCAAGGTATTTCCCCAGCTGTCGCGTATCCAGAACTCGCGCGACGGTGCCGATCACTTTCTTCCTTCCGACGCTCCTCTGGCGCTACAACAGGCTCATGCCGAGCATGGTGCTAAATCGTTTCGCCGGCGTGTCGCCGCGGGCGCATTCGCGAGTACAGTCGGACTAGCAGCGGTCCTCGCCGAACTTATTCTTTGTGAGATCTCCGAGATGGTCAGTCCTCACGCTCGAGCGACTGCGTTGCGTATTACTGTTCCTACGCTCCTGTTCCTCCTCATCGTCCTCATTCCCTTCTTGGAGCTGCAGTCGCTCATCTCTGGTTCGGGATGGTCCTTTCAACGAACCGCTCGAGGTCACTTGCCTAGAATGGCGTGGATCCTGCAATTCGGTCTATTTGGCGTCTGGCTTTTTCTATTCTGGTCACTCGGAAACTTGGTCCCCGTTAAGGATGAGATTATGCATATCAATTCTCAGATGATTAAAGGCCGATCAGATATCTCTTCGACGAACCTGGCCCGTGCATGTCTTGAGCGCATTGGTGTCATTGGCATTTCGCTTATGGCTCTTCTATCTGGGTTTGCCTCTGTCTCCTCACCCTGGCACACATTCGGCAGCAGAGCTTCGCGAAGGCCGGTGACAGATGCGGACATTGCACGTAAACAAGCTGGCTTAGATGCCACTAATGAGATGCTCCTCACCAAGCGACATCGCCTACAGACTCTTCAGCGTAAGGTCGCCGATGCGTCGAAGTCCGAAACATCAGGGTTGGTCGCCAAGTTCATGGGAAGTATCCGGGGAGGTGGTGATGCGGCCGAGATTCGGAGTCTACGAGTTGAGATCTCAGGTTTAGAGACCATGGAAACGAACCTGGCATCTTCCCTAGCCGCACTGCGATCGCGGCAGGCCACTTCGGAACGTGCAGCAACCACACTGGGGAAAATCATGATGATACCGACCTATGTGTTCAGTGCATATTGTATTTACCGAATCTTGGCTACTACTCTCACAACCTTTCGTCGTTTTTACTATCCTACGGCCTCATTCTCCTCTTCAGATCCCATCAATCGGTTCCTTGGCCTTTTAGCCAAACACTGGGATCCTAAGCTCGACCAAATTGCATGGGCAAGGCAGATATCATTCTTGCTGTCTGGCGTAATCTTAGCAGCAAGCGCGAACAGTGTTCTGCAGACCTTTCACCTATTTGCGAAATGGACCCCTGGACTGTTGTACCAAGCTCAGGCGAACCTGGCTCTGCTGATCGGACAAATCAGTGCCATCTACGTGATATCAGCAGCGTTGCTACTTCGGAGTAACCTCCCACAAGAAGTCAGTAGCGCCGTGGGCGACGCGCTCGAAAGCGCTCTTGAACCCAGTTTCGTGGACAGATGGTTCGAGGGCTGGTTTCTACTCGCGAGTGCTGCGACCGCTGCCGGTATCTGGATAGGGGGCAAAATTGGTGAATGGGGCGAAGATTGGGAGGATATAGGGATGGAAGAGATGGGCCAGAAACGCTCGTGAAGCCCCTGATAGTCTATTGATCCATCATAAGGCGTTCTGGGCGTTCGTATACAGTCGCATCAGAGGCCACAACCATACAACTTATTACTAATAAATATTGCCTTCATCATTGATTCAGATTGACTGGAAGCCAGTTGTCAGATTGCCATTGCCGTGGCTCCTACGATTCTAGTTACTGTTTGAGGCTCGAACTTCGAGCTCACACAGGGCACACGTCTTAGAGATAGAGTAGGTATAGGAAAAGCCTACCTATGATCCCTACAACCAGAAGTTTGTCTGCTTCAGGCGGATCTTTTCTTCTGAAACCGTCCAACTGTCTAGGTAGACGTTAGGTATTCACTTCATTGTGCCCCCGTGCGACTCGAAGCGCCCAAGACCATGTGTTCGATGCTGTACCATCCTCTAGAGACACCGAGTGTCTCTAATATCATGCCTAGTGTTGCGTGCGATAGCTCAATTAAGGGAGAGAAACGAATACGTTGAGCTTTGAAACAATAAAGGTCTGGTTATGTAGGGGCTGATGAGGTGAGGGTTGAAAGGATACCTAGTGAGCCCTCCTCGTTTGGCCACGTGAACCATCCTCAGAGCTCGTTATCGCTTCTCCAGGAGATGCCACCCCATCTCTTGCAAAATGCCGCCGCCCAAGGAGATCTCCATCCCCTATGTCCAACACCTATCTAGTTCAATCCACACCTCTATATAAGAACCCCACCTCACTTATAATAGAAGGCACCTGTTTGTGCAGGAACGACTGAAGTCGGTGGTTAAGCGAGATTGTAATGTGCGCCTGCCGTCTCCTTGTCAATGGTCTTGTTCAATAAAGGCAGGTACGATCGCACACCCACCACGCACGCACTTGGTTTTATAATCCCCCTCAGACTGACATTTCTAGTTCTTTAGATTATTTCTCTCGCACTCTTTATTATTCTCACTGCTTTGGCCACAAATTGCTCGTATATATATCTATAATTACCACTCGTCTTCGGAGTCATCCAATATACGCGCCATGATCGACTGCTCGTTTGTCTTCTGGTCGGACCTCAGCACAGCCGATGACAACGATCCGTAGTCCACGGAATATCTTCAAATCGGTTCCGATTCTGGTCCGTCATTGATTCCTGTTGCAGACAATCATGTTGCTGATCGATCGTCGTCAAGTGAAGCCAAGTCCACCGCGAAGGACGCGCTGCTATTCTCCGAGCAATTAGATCCATATATAAAAAGCTGTTCTCAGGTGGTGGTCTGTCGACCATCTACATCGTCCATCGGCGTCTTGCCAATGTTGGTGAGAGTCCTACCATACTGGTTCGTTGCGTTTGCATAGACACAAAGCCGGCATCCACAAAGCCTGCACTGGCGAGGACCATTCACACTTGGCCCCATTCATCTATCCTGAGGCAATATCCCGTTAGTTCAAACTACTCAAGTCTTCCAATTTCATAACTATTCCTGACACTATTTTCACAGCCAAGCCCTGGATCTGGGCCCAGATGACAGACAGGAGAACGGGCAACCCAGCTGAAGATCATGGAACTGGGCCCCAACGGATTTGTAGACATCACAATCCCCTCGGAGGAACGCACGAGCGCCACCAAGAGACGTAGCTAAACCAGTTGATCCAGAGATGTCTGCTCTGAAAGAGCACAGAAGACTCCTGATTCCCTTCTCATCAGGCCAGTCGAGGAAGCCGGCCTTCCCGATATAGTGAGGACTTATAGGGACCAAGAGCGCCAAAATAAGCATTAAACAAAACACTTTTAATAACAAGCTATCTTCACCATCCACCAACCAAGAACTCCACAGCCTTGATGCATTCTGAGCGCTAGTACGGTTCGGATATCACGATTTCCCGTGGAAAAAGTCGTTTTTCAAGAGATTTGGTTCCAAGATGAAAGAGTACACACCCGATTTTCTATGTGATCCTGATAATGGAAAATGGCTTGACAAGAACACTTTTGGCCATGAAAACTGTACAACAAGCAAAAAGCAGCCAAAGGAATCGACAAACTCTGGCAAGCCGAATGAAACATGTTGGCTTCTGGCAATGCTGAACAACTACCTACCCTGCACGTTGAAGTCTGTGAAAGGACCCTTGAGTTTGATGTTCGGCTACAGGTCCTCAACGTTGATGGAAGAATTCTCCTGTTATGCACATCGGATCACATATCATCGAAAGGGATGAGGTAGGTTGGAGTATGCAATGTAATTGATCGACATCGACGACGACGTCGACGGAATGCTACTTTACGGTAGGTAATCTGGAGGGTTGCTACTAGCCGAGCCGAGCCCGTTGTCGCTCCATGTTGAGGTTCTGAGGTAAGCGACCGTGATCGGCACGCGAGCCACAAGAGAATAGGTAAGTACAAGTACTTAATGCCACGGAGGGGCATTGTTGGGGACCCTGCGTTTTGGAAGTGGTGAGAGAGGTGCATCTCTCGTATGTACGAGTACCTACGGATTACGGGTAGGTAGAGATCCTAGCCGTATCTCTCCGTACCCGAGTGAATTTACCGGACGGAAAGTATTTCGTCATTGTCGTCGGTAGTGTCCCGGTAGATGAGGCACCTAACGTGCAAAATACCCGCTCAAAACTCTTGGCCCCAAAACATCGACTGCCAGATCAGGTGTATCGTCGTGAAGCTACGCACATTTCGGGACTTGATGGTGCCATTCTCGGTGATCATGAGTCGGGTGTCGCAGATGGGGTGTGGCTTATGTGCCACGAGCACGAGGAAGAGATATGGATGGGAATACGGCCGGATGACCGGCGTCACCACTAGTCACAAGGCCCTTATTCGGTACGAGACGAACTGATAAGATATGAGATGGTGTGTCTGAGATCTGACCATCGACGAGGGCTTGTTCTCAACATTTTGTTTCTGGTTCTGGTTCTGGTCTGTTTCTTCGAGTTCGGGTTGTCTGACAATGGCAGACCTCGTGTCTTGGCGTCTTATGGCTTGCTATCCTCGTCGTTGCATATGTACATATGTAGGTACGCTGCGTGCTCCCTTCGCATTACCTAATGGATTACACCACCTTCAGGCTCTCTCATGTGCTCTTTCCTCCAGTCCTATTTATCCTGCGGATTACGTCGTTTCTGGCTTCGTACGCTTGCCTATCAACAGCTGAAGCGACCAAGCAGAGGGGAAGAACGAGCAGCAGCTCATGCCTAAAAAAGATTTTAGCTCAGTAGAATCCTCAACACTGTGCCACGAATATAGCCCGCTAGGCCCAAGACGTTTAGCTGCCAATGTAACGCTGAAACAGCTGCCCCTCTAGCCTCGTACAGGCTAGCGCAACGCTAACAGGCGGGGCAGGAGCTACCGTTGACTTTAGCGTATACTAGCGCAGAGGGTGGGGCGCACCCTTCTTTCCCCACCCCTCCAGCATCCCGCTGCCATCCATGCCCTGGCTCTGGCTGTATGTAACCCGGGGATTTTAAGAGATCATCATCAGAACCTGACGCTTTTTGTCCTCTGTGGGTTCACATGGACAAGTCAGCAATCCGTCTCGTCCGGACGTTTTAAGACATTCGACCTCGCCCATTCGCCAGCGAGCCCTCGCCGTTTGGGCCTTGGAGTTGTCGACATGGTTATGTGGCCGCACCTAGTTTGCCGCCTTATTCTAGACTGGTGATAAGCCAACAAGCAGGGTGACGACTACGAAATATTACATGGATGGACGAGCCACGTCTTGCAGTGGACGTCTCGCATGTCTCTCACGTCTTTTCTCGTCTGTCCCCTCTTATCGTACACTTATTTACTTATTACACATACACGCGCGAGCTGTCTCGTGCGGAATACAAAAAGTCGTTGATGCCACCTCCCTGAACCTGAACTCTCTTTGACCCTCTCTGCCGGTGTTCTGACTGCCTACTGGTTGCATGAGTCGTTTCGGAACGCACTCCACTCCCGCCCTCCAAGGTTACCTCCGATGTAGGTCGAAAGCTAAGCGGTACCTACTACGGATTATTTCTCGTCTTTCGTCCCGAGCGCTGGCCCAGTCTACGGCTGGAGTACTTCACGGAATACATACAGCCAGCAGCACAGCGCCGCTCGGCTCCAATAATAGGCACAGGTAGCCTATGTACCTCCTCTCGCACTACGGAGTATTTCTGTGCACACACAAGTTCGCAGCCGCAACCGCAACCGCAACCTCCAGGCCGGCTCGACTTGACTCGCTTCCCATCTATCTATCTCATTCATCCCGTCCTCAGTAATGAAGAAGTAGAAACTTTACGGAATACCTAAATTTGTTGACCGGCGCAACTTCAAATCTATCCGACGTCCTTTCAATTCCCAAATTCTTACACGAATACGCACGTGTTCACCTTCGTTCTTCTATACATACGTTTTATATCTCACTTTTACATCTACTTCTTCCCGTCTGTTGCCTAGGTACGCGCCGCCTCACATATGCCGGCACAGTCAGACTCTATTTTCCCCGGGATACTGTTTTAATCTGCCACTTTTCCGCTGTGTCTTCTCAGTATAACCTTATGCCATCCCCGAAGCAAGTTGGGAATTCCGAAGTCCTTTGTCTAAAGTGACCCTCCAGGTCAACGTTACTAGGAAGAACAAAGGCTTCCCCGACGACAGCCAGACGAGCGAACGGCAAAAATTCTCGAAGACATTAACGATCTCAATATCACCAGCATTATCTCTTTCGAAGGAGTGAATAAAAGGGATCTCCTGCAAAATGGCACCTCTACTAGCAGACGCCCCTATTGGGGGCGCCATTATGCCAACCCCAACTGGCGAGAACTCATCACCCGTCACACCGTCGCTCTCGCTTTCGCCCTCTCCATCGCCATCGCCGTCGCCCGAAATCGCATCTAAAGATGGTCATCGCCATAGATTTCTCCGCGGCATCAAACGCATGTCTTCGTCGTCGTCATTGCCCAAGGTCAGCCGTTCTCGTTCGGCTAGTTCGCCTTATAGAGGTCGTGCCAACTTATCATGTGTCGCTGTTGCGTCGAATGTCCCGCTGAGTCAGCCCTCAACGGGCCGCGTCACTCCCATCAGTGGCCAAGGAAGTTCTTCCAACGGTTCAGGTCCGAAGTCCCAATTAATGGAAGACACAGAAGTTCCTTTAGCACCACGAAAGACCGTGATGTCTTCTTCCACGCCTACTTCGACTACTGTTAGTTTGCCAGCTGATGTCACGGTGACTCGTCCATTGGTTGCCAAAAGGACGACTCTCTACAACTTATGGGCTGCCCTTCCCACCGAAATCAGGGTTTTGATTTTATCCTACTTGAAGCCCAAGGAACTCGTGCGTGCGTCGCGCGTAAGCAAGGAATTTCACCGCTACTGTTTTGATGGCCAGCTATGGACATCGATTGACACTTCCGAATTCTACAACCGGATACCAGCAGCATCGCTTTCCAAAATCATTACCGCCGCCGGGCCTTTCATACAGAATTTGAACGTACGCGGCTGTCTCCAGATTGAGCACGACAGACGTGCCGAGGCATTGGTAGACGCTTGCAAGAACTTGGTTCAAGCTTCGTTAGAAGGATGTCGAAATTTCCAACGACCAGTTCTTCACAACTTGATCCGATCCAATATTAGACTGACGAGTTTAAATCTAGCAAGCATGTCCGCTGTGACCAACAGCACCTGCAAAATCATTGCACAGAACTGCCCTCAGCTGGAAAGCCTCAACGTATCATGGTGCAAGTATATGGATGCGAAGGGAGTTAAGATGATGATTCTGGGCTGCCCTAAACTGAAGGATCTACGTGTTGGTGAAATCCGGGGCTTCGACGATATCGAAGTAGCGAAGGCGATTTTCCAAACCAACAATCTAGAACGCCTGGTATTAAGTGGTTGCGATGATCTGAGGGACGAAGTATTCAGGACCATGATCCACGGCATAAATCCTGAAGTCGATATTCTCACCGACGTACCGGTTGTCCCGGCTAGGAAGCTTCGGTACTTGGATCTGAGCCGCTGTGCACGACTGACGAACGGGACCATTGCGGTTATGAGCGGTCTCGTTCCCCATCTAGAAAGCCTGCTGCTCAACGGATGTAGTAGATTGTCCGATGCAGCCTTGGTGCCCCTCGTTGCCTCTACTCGCCGGCTCACTCACCTGGAACTAGAGGACCTCTCGGCGATCACGAACGACTTCCTGGCCAAGCACCTGGCCAAAGCCCCTTGTGCCGCGACGCTGAAGCACCTTTCCGTGAGCTATTGCGAGAACCTCGGTGACAGTGGTATACTGCCCATTGTCCAGAGCTGTGTAAACCTCCGGAGCCTGGACATGGACAACACGGGTATCGGCAATCTTGTTCTTGCCGAGGCTACCACGATGATGCGACGTCGAGCTGCGCGTTCGACCACTCGGCATCCGGGCCCTCGCATAGGGCTAAGGCTCGTCATATTTGATTGCCAACGTGTCTCGTGGACGGGTATCCGAGAAGTGTTATCGTGGAACGCGGGTATTCAACCCTCTCCCTCGGGTGAACCGTCGTATCCCACGGAGATCATCGGCCTCAAATGCTACTACGGCTGGCAGCAGACAGTAGATGAGCACACGCACCGTGTGCTACGGGGCGATTTCGGCGCGGCGGCTAAGCTGGATCGGAAATGGGCCGATTACATGCAGGCGACGGAAGAAGCGGGCGCCATCGGGGCCGGTATGCGGCGACGGCGCCGCCGGGCTAGAGAGGCGCAATTGTTGCATGCGGATGAAGAAGAGGGTGGCATTGGCGGATTCAGCCGTCGTAGGGCGAGGACGCTGGCAATTGCTTGCACCATGATGTGAATACTTATGAGAATGTCGGGCTCACGCGAACATGCCCTGGAGAGGCATCATCTCTGCTTTCCAAAAGCAGAATTTACGATCAACGTTGGGCGTTCTGGCATGCACTGAGATGAGGAGTTCAGGAGGTTACACCGGACCGGACGGGGTCATGATGGGGGTTATCTGACATTGCTATTATTATCTGGGCTACGAAATCATTGACGGACTCTCCTCGGTGTATATAGATCGGGGGTCTCATGTCATGTACTTTATGCTGTATTATGCTATTATGATATGATGGTCACGGGATGGGGGTTAGGTATTAGAAACACGGTCGGAGCACGTATGAAATAGAATGCATGGCTTTTTCCCACGATGGTGGGACTTGCTCGAATTCTCCTTTCTTTCTTCATCGCGTCGAGTCTCGATTTCGCTGTCCGGTTTGGCAAATCAGAGACACATGTTGTGTAAAGCTCCTAGGGTCGTAGTAGTACCTGATACTCACAGGTATTCTCCCTAATTAATTACTATCTCCGATACGACTCGCTACGGATTACAACCCCACGGCACACAAAAACGCCTTGGCAACAGTCCCATCCATCCATGCATCGTCTGACGTGACAGAGCCTCCGGGACAATGAAGCCACCAGCCCTGTCTTGACTCTTGTCTTGCCCCCTATGCTTCTGCCTTGTACGAGTATTCCGTACTATGTAAATATACATATGTATGCATGCCCATCGTACCCCTCCATAAACAGCACCCTGGGATCTACGAGACTATTGGGGCGAACGTCATCTACGGATCCCTACGATAAACTAGAGATGTAGTGTAAAGTACATGCATGCATCTGGCCGTCCACGTGGCGTCAATCTGGCATGGAGCTCGCAAGGGTTTTCATTTTTGATTTGAGTGTGGTTATTGTGAGAGGGGGGAGGGAAGGAGGGAGAGTAGGTACCTTACACGAATGTATGTATGTATGTCTCACTGAGGAGGGTAGGTGGAGGTAGGACGACAGTGAACCGGTTCGGTTCGTTGTAGTGGGCGCATCAACAACAACGCCTACCTACGACAGCTGGTACAGCAAACAGGTGGGATAGGGAGCTGGCAAGGACAGCGCAGAAAAATCTTCAGCACACATGATGCCGTACGTACGGGAGGACGTGGGAGGGTTTAGCGGCGCATTTCGATGGGTTGATGACCAAAATAGCCTGGGCGACGATCTTTGTCTGGCTAGCCCGATGAGGGTAGGATCGCGACTAGGCACGTAGGGGTCTTGATGGGAGTACGGTGGGGTGCGGGTAGGATTGTGAGATCATGGTGTCTTGCGCAGTTGACTGTCGAGCTGTCTGCCCAACTTTGATGTTTACTGTTGTGAAGTTGTGGTTTGGAAGCATTCATCTTCATTTGCTAAGCCCATCTCGTTAAGACCACAACCGGTTGCACAAGGTATAGGGATATCAGGCAGAAATAAACAATGGTTTGTCTGCCGGGTATCAGTGGGTATTCTCCAACCCAACGATATATACATATGCGACTGCGAGGTCAATAAAGAACCCAACTGCGGATCAAACACTTAACTCCGGACCTCGCAGATGCGTACGGGCGGGTAGGTATACCTTGAGATCCACTTTGTTATCCGAGGTTGCGTCTCCGGGATCTCTTGGACGTCCGTGATTTCGGGATTATCGTGACGGGCGAGGATCTCGATTTGGTGCAGCGAGTCGTCGGCGATAACCAGTAACCGCGTCTAATACAGTCGCTCGGGGTCATGAGATGTGATATCTTCAGAACCTTTACCACCAGGCATCGAGCGCGAAGTATGAGCCAGTATGGTGTCCTACATTGCGTTGCCATAAGCGTGCACTTCACAAGCCCGCACGCGTTTACTAATGGGTAATACTTGCCGTCTTCTTCACAGAGAATGTCGGCGCCTGAGTCTAGAAGTCGAGGGCGATGAAGACTCATTTACTCGATATTCCTTTTTTGGGAGTCGTTGATGGGTTGAGGACTTTGGGAACCTGTGGCCCCACGACCGTTTTATCCGGATACATATTAAGTCGATACTTCAACCTTGACTTGTTCAACATTTTTGTGTTAGCTTGTGCGCTGATGGGGGTTTGTAGTCCCTTCGGTAATAACGCCCTTTGATATATAATACTTCTGCTGCACGATATTGGCTCGTATGCGCTCTTTTAGGACAGAAGATTGTGATGAGGGTTCGGGCTGAGGTCCTCGAGGACATGGTGGACTCACACTCCTTCCAGAAAAGACACCATTGGGGGGTTCGTCTGTCTGCAATTGGTGTGAGTGAGAGTGAACCCTTTGACGAAGGGAAAATTCCATTGGTTTATCTGCGCTTATCTGAGAAGAAGATGGAGCATGCTTTTATGTTGGCCGCACGTACTTACTGCCTTCAACAGCGTATCACAGCAACCCGTTAGACGAAGAAACCAGACTGAGAACTTTGGGGAGAAAACTGTATCTCATTGCGAATCTGTGTTCGGGTCGGTCGGAATCACTCCTCAAGGACATAGGTGTACTTGACAGCCAACTCTGGATGGACTGTCGGCTTAATGGCAATTCGAGTCATACCAGTGAGGATGGTCATGGCTCTGAAAGACATCATGCATGTGACTTATAGTGCCCTTTGCCTCTGCGATGGCATCAGAACCCAGTTTCTCCGACGTGCACGATCAATGAATCCATACAATACAGAGAACGGAGACTACTACTGTATGCGAAGTGCCGGCGGTTAAGACTGTTCTCTTCGTCGTCTGCTCGGTCAGTGCCGTAGATGCCTTGATGGTAGCAGACGAATGCTGTAAGGTTGAGGAAAGAGTGATCCACTCGTATCAAAAGCCTGATTATGACGGTGAAACTGGCTCTAGCAACTTCCTTCTCTCGTTGAGTTAGATTCGCCCCTCCCCACCTTCTCTTCACGTCAGGCACGAACCTCTGAAAAAATACAGGAGGTCTTCTCGCGCCTTCGTTGTGTCTTCTTCGTTGTTTCCTCTCTTCTTCCTCCTTTGTCGACCGGCACCTGTTCCCTGGTGCCCTCTGCCATAACACAGGAGATTGAACAGATATCTTGACCACTGAATCTAGACACATCACACATCTCTTGCTCACATCATCATCGAGGCCCAGTTCTACTAGAAGCCCGACGTCTCGATCGGTACGCAAATCTACGTCCCCAGCCGTTCATTAGTTTGGACTATGCCTGCGTATATGCTAACTAGTATGTCAAGAGCTGGAATGTTTCTACAGACTTAGATCCTTATTCTTACACAACTATCGTGGGTCTTGTAGCATCAAAATGCCTCACAAGCGCAAGAAGAAGGGCCAGAATCCAGATGGCGACTCAGAGAAACCCCAGGATCAATCTGGTAAGCGAGAGCGAGACCGTTCGATGCTGCACTTGGATCAGAGAGATATCATCTACGTGCTATCGCTTGCCATCAGCAACTAAACACTGGTGTTGAGAGCATGATGAACCCTGGACTAACACACGATGCTAGTGGCGACACCTACGCGCAAGGTTCCCAAGACGATGGGGGAAAACCTGCACGATCAACTGGAAGACATGGCAACCCGAGTCAATACACTCGAGTCAACCTGTGCCTCTCTTGAGCGAGAGTTCAAGAGGTTCAAGACAGAACACGACGAACCAAAATCGCCAGTGCAAGTTGGAGAATCCGCGGACTTGGTTCAACGCATCGAGGTGCTTGAGAACACCTTGAAGGGCAAGAAGCCGGGGCTACTCAGTCTATTGACTAGACCCCTTTGGACTGCAAACTCGTACCCGACCGACAGATCCAAATCCGCACAATCAATCACGAGCAGCACCCAAGCAAAGGACTCTTCCACCCCTGTTATCTCGAGTCAGGAGGATTTTAAGTGTCTCCTCAAAAACATGAACTTCGGCTCCATGTCGCACATCAAAACGCTTTGTAAGTATGATGCTCGCCACGTCGCTAGCGAGGCTCATATTTTCTGCGACTTTATGAGTGCGGAGGAGTATGACATCGACTGGGTCATTCAAAGAGGTCCAAAGGCCATGTATATCCAAGACAGTCTGAAGCATTCGTGCTCACCCAGATATGAAGCACGATTGGGCAAGCTCGGGACCTATGGTTTGGCGGAGCTGCGCATCGTAGAGCTGTCATACAACGCCAACATCGAACAGAGCGTCCACAACAGTTCCAACGGCAATTATGACTCCTCATCCGACATCTACATCCCTGCCGATTTACCTGTCGGACTGCCCAGATACGTCTACGATATGGGCCAACTATGTCTCCACCATAGAAGCGGACGTTGCAAGGACAATCATACTATTATTCCCACGATGTACAACGTCGTCATCGACATGGGATCGCCAGAGAAGCCCGTCTGGCTGGTGACACGACCAGAAACAGAGGCATTCCGCCCCCGTATACCTATGGCCTTAGATGTTGACGAATCCGGCCGGCGGCTTATTCCTCATCAGGACGCCATCCCTCCTGGCAGTTCGCCCATGATGAAGCTGGCTACGACAATACGCGATCTCGACCTCTCGAGCAGTTCGGCTAACTACGACTCGTATCCTTTGGTTCACAAAGCAGGCAAGCTCATGGATCAGACGAGGCTGCAGACACACGTACAAGTGGAATTCGCCGTCCCGGACATTGATGAGATGTGGATAATCTTTAAAATGGATGGCATTCAAGTGAAAGACTAGGCCGGGCAACTCATCGGTGGACGATAAATACAAGACTAGGTAGCTATTAGAATGGAATTGCTGTTGGACTGAAGACATCCGAGTACGTCTTGCACCATTACCTGATAGCAGATTGACCGATGATGTATCGCAACGGATAAGGGTGTCGGTATCGCCATCAGACAGCCGGTTGTAATTGATTCCGTTGAATCAAAAAGTATATTTACATAGGACGTTACATTATAGATGATAGATATAAAAGAAAGCATTCACTTGTTTTCACTCTAGAGTTTACATCCTCAGATACGATCTGAGATGAAGTGCTTGAACTTGCTTTCGTTCGGACTCTAGCTAGACACTGTTTGTCTCGACTGTAATTATACGTACCTAGGTAAGGTACGATCTTCATATACCAATGGTATAAGTGTAAGTGATGCGGTATCTACTTCGTCCTAAAATGTACTTCAAATTGCTCGCATTCAAGTCAATAACTGACTCCACGTTCGGGACACATGCCATGATCAAAGGCCCGAGACTCGAGAGAAGGGCTTCCCCTGAAACGATGGGATTAGTAAGCATGCATGGAAAGTGAACCCCTAATGGTGTGGGGCCGTCAGCAATAAATAGAAACAATTCTGGCCAATCAGGGACTTGGAACCTCGAGTACGGACTGGAACCAGCCGTGACGTGAATAAGTGGAGCCATCTCCAAGACTGCCTGACTAAGTCATCAACAGACATCGTGAGACCAGCGAATGAAGATTTTATTTTTCATTAACATCTCACAGGTCTATTTTTTTTTTGTTTTTAAGGATATATGAATGATTGGTCATGATTGTGTTTATTTACGTCCGCGTTAGGCTGTCACATCGGCGAGTTGTACGATGCGAAGTACGGATGCCATGAAGTGACATTTCTCGTGCTTGGCGCCTCCAACTACCTACCGTGTCACCGCACACAGCAGCAGACGCAGACGAGAGAGGGAAGAGGAAAGCCCGCGATGAGGCAGACATTACAAATCATGCACGTGCTCACTGGTTCTTTTTCTGTCCTAGGATAGAGGCTATATCCTGGATTTTATGATTTGTGTCCTCGAGTCGTTGCCTAATCTGTCGGCAGGAAGTCCAGGACTTGGAGACAGCTTTCTACGTCTTGGAGACAACTTACCATGTTCGTTTTTTTCTCGTTAACATCTACACCAGACAGCAAAACCGTTCTATGCTATAATCTTGGGAACGTTTTGTTAGCAGATAACTTACTCTGTTTTTGAACTACTCCATCGGGCTTTCGTGTCAGAATGCCACAGCATATAGCAACCACACAGGGCACGAAGCGTAGGTACTCGGGCTTCTCCTCCTCTCCGCAAACATTGCATTCAGAAGACACCGAGATCCGCCGTCTTCCTTACCCGCCCATGGGCGGACCTCTCCAAGCACCACAGGTCGGCGTCGCCGTCGTGACCGTGGACATGTTCCGCGAGCATCAGAATCAGGTGATGGCGAACTTTGAACGACAGGGTAACCTGATCGCTTTACTTCAAGAACGCACGGAGTCCCTGGAGGGACGGATCAAGTCCCTTGAGGAGGCCGAGGATATGGCTATCGATGCGGTGCGTCAGATCCGCGATGATGTCTTGCCCCGCGTGGAACGATATCAGGAGAGTATCGATTCCTTGTCTGCTACTGCGTCTCGCCATACCGCCCTCCTGGAAAACCAGGACCATGAACACCGTGCTCGTGATGCGTCGCGACCGAACCAGTATGCGTGGCGACCCGGACCCCTGGGGAACGCGAATAGCGAGCAAACGAAGAGCACGATGGAGGATCTGAAGGCGCAGGTTGTGAAGAGTATCGCGAAACAGGAGAGAAGGGTAGAGGATACGGATTCTTGCCTGAGAGTGCATATTCGACGGCTCACGGATCAGGAGAGACGTTTGGAGGGGTTTGATGCGAGGCTTGCGTCGCTTGAGAGATATCGGGATGATCATACGACGCATCTGTTGGCGCAGGATAGGAGGTTTGGCGAGCATAATTCTCGCTTGGAGGCCCAGGCGGGGCATATTAGGAATCATGATATTTGTGTCGCGGGACATAATGAACGTCTGGGTTTGTTGGAGAAAACGGGCGAGAAAGTGAGTCTTTCTTCTCCTCATCTCAAGTCTTTAAAGACTCTTGCCTTGACTGACTTGCGTGCTTGGCAGTTAAGCGGACGCGTCGGAGCCCTGGAGCAGAGAACCGATCACGGATTAAGTCCTGCGCAGATCTCAGCCATCATGCAGAACCACCAACAACGCCTCGAATCATTCGAGCAGAATCTACAACGCCACGTCGAGACTTTGGAGGCAGCGCTGGCGGCACGGCCGGGTAGTCCCCTCATCAACCGACCACCACTCGCAACCCCTGCGCACCAAGCGCGGTCGGAAAGCCACGATCAGCCAAGCGAGATCGACGAGCCAACGAGTGCGCAGAAATACGCAACGGAGCTCAGACGATTCGGCAGGGATATCTTGGCTATAACGGATCATCTGTATCCGCTGGAAGAACGGATGGCAGAAATCGCGCGGGATTGCGAGCGCTCACCGCGCGCCACATGGCAAGATGACGGAAAAGAGATGCTGAGAAAGACGAACTTCCAGCGCCCGGATGAGCTTGCAAAATTACGACGCAACGAATCAGCTATGCGTCTTATGCCGTTGTTTCCTGAAATCGGTAAAGGCGATGAGGCCAGTTTCTACACGGTAAGAAGTGGATGCGTGCTTTGGATGCATTTTAAGACCCGGGACCGGGACCGGGATCGGGACCCGGCAAGGGAAAGGGGATACGAGACGCCCGCCTGGACACTGGCCTGGAAGCGGCCTGAGTGGGAGAATTACCCACGCATCATCGAGTTAGAGCGGAACGCCTCGATGTCAACGGACAGGTACTTCCCGCGGTACCTGTACGAAGTCGGGGATATTTTCAACGTCATGTCGAAGGGTAAGATTGTGCAGATGCCGACGGGGTATCATTTAGTTGTCGACGTGACGAAACCGGAAAAATCGCTCTGGATGGTGTATAATCTGGGGAATGGACGGACTCCGTATAAGCCGGATTTATCGTGGCATCCGTTCACGGATGTGGATGAGTTCGATATCGCGATGGTGTTTGAGCGGTTTGAGGATTGGGAGGGGCAGGAGGGGGGGTTTGAGAGGGCAAATGAGGTTGTGAGGAGGACGGCGGCGTTGGTTAGGCCGAGTTTTGTTGAGCCTGTTTTTGAGGAGATGGTTGAGGCGATTCGGAAGGGGTGGGAGGTTTGATGGATTTGAATATGGAATTGATTCGGCATTGGATGCGATGGGATGTTTACACATACGTAAACAATGATTTGCACTTGAGATCTACGGAATAGATAGTAATCGCAATCTTAGATTGTTTGCTTCCGTGCCTGGATCGGCGATGCGCCTCTTACGAATAGAGCGAGATGGGCTGGCGATCATTGATTCGGATCGTCTCACACACATGGGAAATCATTGTCACCTACATACCTATTCCGTACATGTCTATCCTACCTATTTTCTGTCCGTCCGTATTCCGTACCGACGATACACGCGGATCCCGTTCCGGAATTACGAAAGCGTGATTCACGGCGTGTTTGCTTACACGGGCTTCCTTCATTCCTTTCTGCTCGTACAAGTCGCACATCGAATCGCACTTACACGGTCCGTCATAGCGGGATGTATTCCGTACAACAGTAACGTGAAGGAAGGATAGGAATCCCCAACTTCCCCAATGCGACCAGCCATGGCATCCGGCCACCCCGCTCTACTCGCACGTATCATGCCAACTGAGTACGATATACAGACGGACTGACTCCGCCAGATTGGTAAAAGGGAGTTACTCGTACCCTGCTCCATGGGTCGAATTACATAACGGATTCATGCCCTTCTGACCAAGATGTTCGGCCAACTTACTCACTCACCTCACCTCTCTTCTTAGTAAATAAAGGCCGACCAACACGGTGCCCACAGTCCGGGGTTAACCCCGTCCGGGGCAAAACCCCCAAACCGGGGCTCGCGAGCGTCGCATTCGGAAAACCTCAACCGCACTTCATGCATGTGTTGTTTGGTGATTTTTTTTTCTTGCGCCTCGCCTTGCATGCATGCGTACACATAGGCAGTGCTATTCCGCATACCTAACCAGGATTGTGTTTTTTTTTCTCGACGCCTGATCAGGTACGGTCAAGCATCCGTACATAAGTGTGAAGCTGGACTGGACTGGAGTGGATGGGTCCCGCTAGGGAATGGGGATGGGAAGGATTATCCGGCACGAACATCCGGGGTCGGTGAGTCTAGTCTTTGCTATTTTCGCCGTAAGCGATTTTGTAATCCGTATGCGTGCGTGCGTAAAGTAGAAGGAAAAGAAGAAGGACGCGGTGAGTTGATGTTGGGTTTAAAACGTTGGATTGTCGTTGGAGTTAAGACGGAGGATACAAAACGTGGTATTTTGTAAGCCCTGAGTCCGTATCCCGTAAGTTGGAGTACCATAAGGGGCATGAGCGACGGCAACCAACCTTATGCCAAGTTCCTCCGATTTCTCCTTCAAAAAGTCGTGCGCTCAGACCCCAGACTGCGTGGAACCGCACTAGTGGACGCTATTAGCTAAAACAGGGAGTGCCCTTTACCGTACTTACCCAGACGGGTTTAGCGACTTTGTGGGGAAATATGTCATTTACCCGTCTAAGGAAGGTCGGTCGACGCTTGGGATCGGGGGTTTAGTCTCACCCCGCAAAAGTGGTGCCACCGCGGAAAGGCGTTAGTGAGGAAAGAAAAAGGAAAGGAAAAAGGAAAGAGTGAAGCGTGATGTGCCAGAATTTTATGGCCTGGATACTGGAGAGGAAGATATTTGGGAGAATATGCTTTCGATCTCTGAGATGGACAGAGGCGGAGTCAGATAGGGCGAACTCTATATGAAGATATCTGAGATGCGAATGACTCGTTCTCCGTGGATGGCAGAGGCTCGTGTCTGGTGAAACTTCACGTCCAGTGATTCCTGGGTCTTGGGGTAGAACGACGACTGAGTAAGTTGCATGGACAAATTTCTGCGGGGAAGCCTGTATTTCCAAGTACGATACATAAAAACTACTGCAACTTCTAGCCTACGGAGTAAACCTCGGTGAATAAGAGACTTGTCGGTTGTTAGTGCGGAATCAGGCATCAAAAGGCAGGGGAAGCGAAGTCAAGTGACTGCACGGAACTGACTGGACATGCCTCGATGTTAGCCGGCCGGGGTTGACTTCGATTCAAGGGATTCGTGCCGTGTTGGTGCAGCCGTCAGTCACAAATCACAAAAAGCTGACAGCCGGGAGTAAGCATGTATGCAACGGGTTCGAAAACCAACAGATGCCCGTGAGACCTGCATGTATTAATTCGTGAGTTTGGGGAAATATCGAGGGTCAATGATTGGACACAGTCGGGAGCAGTGAGACAAAAGGCTCGATGAATGCGGAGAAAATAATGGAAGTCTAGGATGGAGGCACTTGAAGGTAGGTACGATACATAATCCATACGGTAGGTACCTACGAGTAGCCCAACAGTGCGCCAACAACACCACGGTACATCTGCGATCCTCAGGTCTCCGCCACATGGCCACGATGGACCCTGCCTGCCCTAGCAGACTTAGTCGCGATACCTAAGTCGTCTAGCGCAGGTACTCCGGGGCTGCTGAGGAAATACCGGTGTGACGAAGTATACATGGGGGCTCATGCACGTACCTGGTAGTATAGATTTAGTAACCTGGGGGGAGGATTGCATTGAGGATTCCATTGTGTCGAACCTTCTCCTTCTCTTCCTCACGGGCCGACTGCAGGAAGGAGTGACGACAACCAGGGCCTGATCGAGAAAGCTCGACGCTCGTGCTTGCCAATACTCTGACCAATCAATCGTAAGCAGGCGCAATTTGCGACCCGCAAACGACGATAATTGAGGGCAGGTACGAGGAAGAACCTGGCCTAGTCCGAAGTATCGTATGTAAACGACGTTCCTTCGCAGGAGGTCGCTACCGGTTTCCTGGCAACCTTGGTAGCCTCGGCTCCCTGCAGCGAAAAGAAGACTACCACTTCTATAAAAGAGCCACCGGTGGAACGCTTCTTTCCCCCCTTCTCTCTTTCTTCCCTTGAATCCTGCCTCCTCGTCCACTGTAGGAAAACATCAATTACGTAGTCGGTCTCCTGCTTTTCGTCAGGATCGCCATGCGTTTTTCTACACTCTTGCTGGCGGCTGCCAGCGGCGCCTCTGCCGTCTCGGTATGTTCATTCTCTACTTCGTACACTCTGACGTCCAAATCCACGAAAGAACGGGACGGAATGCTTCCATTCTGAACCTTCTGGTCCTCGCCCGCGTGAAAATAGCATCATGCGACGCAGCTTCATGCAGGGTCGACGGGTCGCATGCCTGTACCATGATTTGAGACCCGACGTCCCGGGAAACTCAATTCTTGGTACTCGGTACAAGCTTAAGCTTGTGATCAAGCGGCGCCCAATGGCGACTTCAGGTCCATCTTGATGATTTGTTGTTTCATTCAATGTTTGAATCATCGCTAACTGAATATCGCTGGTAGGTCCGAGGCACTCCTGCGCCCCAGCTCGCTCACTCTGACCCGCACTACCCTTCGCCATGGATGAACCCCAAGGCCATTGGCTGGGAGGAAGCCTATGTCAAAGCCAAGGACTTCGTCTCTCAATTGACTCTCGCTGAGAAGGTCAACCTCACCACCGGTATCGGGTAAGTCACCAAGTCCCAATCGCAATTGAGACGCGCCTGAATAACTGACACTTTATGAAACAGTTGGGAGAGCGGACAATGTGTTGGTGAGGTCGGTAGCATCCCGCGCATGGGCCTTCGCGGTCTCTGCATGCAGGATTCGCCCATCGGCATTCGATTCGCCGACTACTCTTCTGCTTTCAGCTCCGGTCAGACCGTTGCTGCTTCTTTCGACCGATCTTTGATGTACCGCCGTGGTCAAGCCATGGGTGAGGAGCACAAGGGCAAGGGTGTCAACGTCATGTTGGGCCCTGTCGCCGGTCCTCTCGGCCGTGCTCCCGAGGGCGGTCGCAACTGGGAAGGTTTCTCTCCCGACCCCTACCTTACTGGTGTAGCCATGGGTGAGACCATCAAGGGTATCCAAGATGCTGGTGTTATTGCTTGCGCCAAGCACTTCATTCTTAACGAGCAGGGTAAGTCGAATGAACGGTACCAAGATCAGCATTGCGATCTCGGAAGCTAACGCAATTATTAGAACACTTCCGACAGGTCGGCGAATCGACTGGCCGTGGTTACAACATCACCGAGGCCCTCTCTTCCAACATCGACGACAAGACTATGCACGAGTTGTACCTCTGGCCCTTCGCCGATGCCGTCCGAGCCGGTGTTGGTTCCGTCATGTGCTCCTACAACCAGGTCAACAACAGTTACGCCTGCCAGAACTCCAAGACTTTGAACGGTCTTCTCAAGGGCGAACTTGGTTTCCAGGGTTTCGTCATGAGTGACTGGCAGGCGCAGCACTCCGGTGCCTCCAGCGCCGTCGCTGGTTTGGACATGGCTATGCCTGGTGACACTGAATTCAACACTGGTCTCTCCTACTGGGGCGCCAACCTTACCGTTGCCGTCCTCAACGGCACTGTTCCCGCTTTCCGTATTGATGACATGGCTATGAGAATCATGGCCGCCTTCTTCAAGGTCGGCCAGACCGTCGAAGGCCAGATTCCCATCAACATGGACTCTTGGACTCTTGATACCCACAGCTACCTTCACGCCGGTGTCCAGGACGGATTCCAGCAAGTCAACTGGCACGTCGATGTTCAAGCTGACCACGGCAAGCTTATTAGGGAGGTCGCAGCTAAGTCGACTGTCTTGTTGAAGAACAACGGTGCTCTTCCCCTTAACAAGCCCAAGTTCCTTGCCGTCGTCGGCAGCGATGCTGGTCAGAACCCCTTGGGCCCTAACGGTTGTGCTGACCGTGGCTGTGACTCGGGTACTCTGGCTATGGCTTGGGGTTCCGGCACTGCCAACTTCCCCTACTTGATTACTCCTATTGAGGCCCTTAACCAGCAGGCCGTTGAGGACCACACCCGCATCGAGGCCGTTCTCGACAACTATGCCACCAGCTCCATCGAAGCACTCGTGAAGCAGGACGGCGCGACTGCTTTGGTCTTCGTCAACGCTGACTCCGGTGAAGGCTTCATTTCCGTTGACGGCAACGAGGGTGACCGCAAGAACCTCACGCTCTGGGGTGATGGCGACCAGCTTATCAAGAATGTTTCCTCGCTTTGCAACAACACCATCGTTGTCATCCACTCCGTTGGTCCCACCGTCATCACTGACTGGTACGACTCGCCCAACGTTACCGCCATCGTCTGGGCTGGTCTGCCCGGCCAGGAGAGCGGCCGCGCCATTGTCGATGTTCTCTACGGAAAGGTCAACCCTGCCGCCCGTACCCCCTTCACTTGGGCTGCCAAGCGTGAGGACTACGGTGCTGATATCCTCTACAAGCCCAACAACGGAAACGGCGCTCCTCAGCAGGACTTCTCCGAGGGCATCTTCATCGACTACCGTGCCCTCGACAAGGCCAACATCAAGCCCATCTTCGAGTTCGGTTTCGGCTTGTCGTACACCAACTTCGAGTACGCCAACCTCAAGGTTGAGAAGACCCTTGCTGGCGAATACAAGCCTACCGTTGGCAAGACTGCCAAGGCGCCCACATTCGGTACGATCTCCAAGAACGTTGCCGACTATGCGTTCCCCAGTGCCGTCCGCTACATCCGCGAGTTCATCTACCCCTTCCTAAACAACACTGCATCGCTCCAGGCCTCGTCTGCCGACCCCGACTACGGCAAGACCGCCGAGGGCTTCTTGCCCGCCGGTGCTCTCAACTCGGATGAGCAGGATCTTCAGGGTGCCGCTCCCGGCCTTGCCGATCAGCCCGGTGGTAACAGCATGCTGTGGGACGAGCTATACATCGTCTCCGCCGAGATCACCAACATTGGCGACATTGCTGGTGATGAGGTTCCTCAGCTCTACGTCTGCCTTGGCGGACCGGACGACGCGCCCGCCGTCCTCCGTGGCTTCGAACGCATCCGCATCGAGCCCGGTCAGACCGTTACCTTCCGTGCTCCTCTCACCCGCCGTGATCTGAGCAACTGGGACACTGTCTCACAGAACTGGGTCATCTCGAAGTACCCCAAGACCGTCCATGTCGGACCCAGCAGCCGGAACTTGCCACTCAAGTCTCAGCTGTCTTAGAAATGCAGTTATGAGTATAAGTTTGCGTGCAATAGTTCTGCGGTAAATATGACGAATGAGGGTTAAAAAGGGGCCCTCTTATGAGTACGGGATTATGAAAAGGGAATGAATGGGTAGGAGCATGCGAGGATGGGTTTCCCTCGCGCTGACCTAGTTATAATTCATAATACCAACAGGTCTTTCATGACATTTTTTTCAAGATTAAATAGGACGACTTCATTGCGTGCCATGATCATGCTGTAGATTCGTGAGATGTCAAGTTATGGTATTCTGTCTTTTGTGAACTCGTAATCCGTACAAAGTCATACCCTACCAGGTAGGTACGGATTACCTAGCCACATTTTGCTGTAGCACCACCAGCCACCACCAGCCATACAGAAACGCGCTACGTATTCCGTATTCCGTACCTGGTTACGGAATAGAGCTTTAAGCTGCAGTTCACCTTGGCGGCGTCGTACTCGTTAATACTCCGTATTCCGTATTCCGTCTTGTTACGTTATCCGGCTTTCACCTTTCACCACCACATCGTGGCTGCGGACTGCGGCACGCGTCTGCTCCTTACCTACTTGCCCGGAAGTTCCCCTCTCAACAATTGCCGACCTCCAGAACCCCTCCCGCCGCCTCTGCCAACTTTGATTCATTCATTTCATGCCCGGCGATACCTTATTATGGTGTCATTGCAATGGTTCCACGCCCATCTTCCCTCCACATACCCACACGATCACACCTTTTCCCGTATAGTTAAGCTGTTCTCTCTGCTCGCATAGCTCACATCGCCTTCATCCCGCCACCATCGCAGCTCCATCGCTAGAGATTATACACGAGTCGCCAGCCATCATGGAGCAGAGGAGCCAGAGCCAGATCCAGTCCATCGACCAGCCGGGCGTGAGAGCCACCGGCGAGCTGCTCGCGACGTTGCGCAACGAGGTCGCCTCTCTCCTTGGCAGGTCGTCGGCTGGATTCCCTGGCGCGCAGCCCGTGAGCTTTTCACGGAAGCACCTGGAGGAACTGAAGCGTGAGGAGTAAGCATTCTATCGTCCTGTTCATCATCAACGTCGTCGTCGCTATCACTGCCATCCCCCGTCCCGCACAGCTGACAGCCCCGCCACCAAACTAGCTACTATGTCTGCGAAAAGTCCGATGGCATGCGCTACCTCCTTTACATGACCGAAGATGAAGAGGGCAAGGAGGTCCATTATTTCATCGATCGTAAGAACGACTATTGGTTCATCGACCGCGGCAGTCTGCACTTTCCCCTCCCAACCGACCGCATGAAGTTTCACACGGCCACGATTCTAGATGGCGAGCTTGTTATGGACACCCTGAGAGACGGCCGACACGAACCCAGATACCTCGTATTCGACTGTCTCGTCCTTAACTCCCAAGTCCTCATGAGCCGGGAGCTTAGCAAGCGTCTGGGCTACTTCCAGGAGCAGGTGCTCAAACCTTACCAGCGGCTTCTCAACGAATTCCCGAGCGAATGCGACTACCAGCCGTTTTTCGTCGACCAGAAGGACATGCAGCTCGCCTACGGCATCGAAATGATGTTCAAGGATGTCATCAAGAACCTAAAGCATGGCAACGACGGCCTCATTTTCACCTGTCTAAAGAGCGAGTACAAGCCCGGCACCGACCCTCATATTGTGAAGTGGAAGGATACCGAGGAGAACACGATCGATTTCGTTTGGAAGCTCATCTTCCCTACCATCGAGCCCGACGAAGTGGACCGTGCTCAAGGGATCACGAGTCCATTCACCGATTACGAGAGCGTCCCCACCGTACATCTGTACGTTCATCACGGCGGCGGCTGGCCGAATGGCTATCAGTACTTCGCTGATTTACACCTCGAGGAGAGCGAGTGGACGACTCTGAAGTCGCTCGGCGACCCCTTAGACGAGCGCGTCGTCGAGGCTTACATGGACTCTCGCAGGCGGTGGCGCTTCTACCGATTCCGTGACGATAAAGATGAGGGTAATCACATCACCGTCGTAAACAGCGTAATCGAGAGTATTCGCGACGCCGTATCGAAGGACGACCTGCTCATAGCCGCCCGAGGCATACGGGACAATTGGAAAGCACGAGAACTCCAACGAAGGACTCATTGAACAGATTTACCGCGCCAAAGCCCACCAAATCATACCTACTACTGAGTAACGTTGAATAAACAAAAAGAAATTAATATTAACTGCCGTTACCCATGTAAGATGAGGTGCATAAGCAGCGTGACGAGAGAAAAAGGGGGGCGTTTAAAAATGATAAAGCAAAAAGATTAGACAACACTTCGTCGCAAGACCGGCTAGCTTAGCCTGAGGTCTTTGCGATCGATTACTGACCGAGAGGATTATACCCCACCCCCCATACACACACCATAGGTGAAGTGATGGGTCAGTTACATGGAGTTTTAGGAAACGAATGGGCATACATGCCTATGAGAGGCAACGAGAGCGGAGTGGATCTCTTTTCTCGGTTGGGTGCTCTGTTTGGAGATAGACGCGTCGTGAGGCAGATATATGTATTAGGAACTGTCTACTTACTTGGCTAGGGAGTCATTAGGAGATCCGGTTATGAATGGATTCGTGCCTTTGCGAGATTTATCTGCCCTGATGTGTTTGCTTGTGCTCTCTATACGTGGATGAACTTGAGAGGTAATTAGGATTCGGAACGAAACAGGCCTTTACTTCTCTCACTTATTTATTGAACTACCAATTCATGCATTGTGAGTAGAGGGAGTTGAACATGCATAGATTGTGAACCCCGTATCTCACATTCACGTGAAAGAGAGTAACCAGCTACGACTAACGTCAGTATCATTACCATATACTTATGAAGTACAGGCAAGACAAATCAGTCCGTAGGCAGGATATACATACAAACATAACGTTATGTGGTCAAAGAAACAATCAATGTTGCATAATGATACGTACGTTAAAACTGAAGAAAACAAGAACAGGAGAAAGACAACCGTTGACAACAGACGCAGTTATTAGTTGCGAAAAACCGACAAGATGGTGATAACTAAAGGGGTCGGAGAAAGAAAGAGAGAGAGAGAGATATGGATGGAGAAAAAGAGCCCGACTCCAGTCATTTGATCAAATCAACTCTTCCATTGTCCCGCCAGATTTACTTCTCCCACATCAGTTGTGTTTTCTTCTCTGGTCAAACCAGCCCCGACAGCATCGCCAACAGACCCGGGGCGGGAGATCAATGTGCTGCGAAAAAGTCCATTCGCCAGTAGAATACATGCATGTGAGAAAAAAACACCCTCTTCCTATCTTTCTCTGCCAGGTTGCGTTCGAATAACACACACTCCCCATGCGATGATGAGGGGGAATCAGACAGAAATAGCTCCCTTCAAGTCTTCCTACCATTCTCTTTCCATATAAACCATGCTTAATCCGAATCCTCATTAGCTTCATTCTCTTCGGCAGCCGCCCGCCGGGATCTGGTTGCTCGAGTGCTTGCAGCCCTCGCTTTAGGGGCTGGCTTCGACTTAGCTGCACCAGCCGCGGCCGACTTGCCCTTGTCCTTCGCTGCTGGCCTTGAGGGTAGACTCTTCGCCACCGAGGTAGCAGCAGCGGAACGACCCTTTCGACCAGTGGGCTTGGGTGGCGGCGGGAGCTTTTCTTCCAGCTCCTTTTCTAATTCTTCGTCCAATCCATCGTCTAGATCACTGAGCTCGGAATCATCTTGGTCATTGTCCACCGATTTCGGCTCGTTTTTCTCCTGTATCTCGTCACCATCTCCACTCATGGCGTCGGCTTCGTCTTCATTGTCTGCCTCCATCGCCTCTTCATTCATATTACCCGCTTCGTCTTCGGAGAGTTCAGAGAGGCTTGAGGAGTCTTCCTCCTCTCCATCATCGTCGCCCTCATCCGCCGAAATAGGTTCACCGTTTTCGTCAAAATATTGCCATTTGGCTACTCCCTCCAACATATCGTCATCGTCCGCAGAGTCATCTCGTTCCACATAGGAAGAGTTATTTCTCATACGGCCGCTGCGTCTCCGATCAGCAGACTCGGGTGGAGGCGAAGTCGAAACAGCCCGCTTTGCTTTCTTGGGCCGCGCAGAGCCTTTTGGCTTGCTAGCAGCCCGGGTTGAAGAGCTTTTTGAGCCTGTAGATGGTTTGGGCTTAGAGGGAGTTTTCGGTACGGAGGCCTTTGCCTTTTTCTGAGCAGGTTGGCCTTCCCCTCGCTCATCTGTGCTCTTGCGTTTCTGTAGTGATAACTATGTCAACAAAAGTGGCAGGGATTAGAGTGATAGGGGATCAGCGTGTTTTCACGAACCTTCTTCTTATCCATTGATCGCAGTAAATCGTCCAACTGTGAGTCCACCTCTTCGGGGAGATACTGTTTCTCGGCAATCTCCTGTGCCGCTTGATGGCTTGGAAGGGCCGTGTATAAGCCAACCGGGAGTCCTACTTTGCCGGAAAAGGCCTCGAAGCTCCAATTCTTCCGTTCTTGCCACTTTCGTAACAAGCTCTGGGCCAAGTCGCAAAGAATATACAATCTTTCACTTTGAGCAGGATCAATGCCATCTAGTGTCTGCTTCACACGTTCGGCGTACTTGAAGATCATTCCAAAGTTAGCTTCTGTGGCCACGTTGCTCACATAGAAGAGAAGATATCGTGCATGGTCCACCAGCTCGTCCGCTTCCGCACTGAAATCTGGATGATGAGCCAGGAGTGAAATGAGTCTGGCCAATGTTGACTCCATGACACTCTGCTTTGTCTCACGGAAGAAGCGAGCACGAGATCTAATCCAGGTTTCCACCTGGCTCTTGAACTCGGCGTGTGGCTCAAATGCAGTGAGGAAAACGATGGTGTAGAATCGCACGCGAAGCTTGTTCTGCACGAGGTACTTCTGCAATTTTCCCACAAAGAGGCGACGGACATGCGCACAGCTGTCCTGCGTCAAGAGCGCCAGCTGGTTGAAGTCCGTCGGGGACAGAAGCTCCTCAAAGTGCTTGGAAGTACACAACTTCAAAAGAAGCTGACCGGCTAGCAGTCGTAGGCGTGCCTTATGATGCTGCGGCGTGTCCTGGGTCTTGCACAGCTCTCCTTGAGACTTCAACAACGTCCGAAGGAGTTTGAATACGGGTGGTGCGAGCTCCTTTGTTTCATCTGGGTCTGTGAGACCACGAAGACGATTAACGACAAGCCTGAGAGCCCATAACTTCACCTGGCATTCTTCATCCATATCTGCGTCGGAAACCCAATCCGGGTCGGAGTCTTTCGCATCTGTGCGAACTTGGAAGAGTACGTTTTTCAGCGCCATGTCAATGATTTCATCATTGGCATCAGCTGTAATCTTTGACGCCAGAAGCTCCAACTGGCCGATGGCGATGAGCTTGTTAAGGAAGTAAGGGCTGCCGTAAACCCAGTCCTTCATCGCTTTTTGCAAGAGATCAGTGGCCGACACGACACTCTTCTGATCATTTCGGGCCAGTAGCACATTGACGGCATACTTGGCGGACTTTGCTGGTTGCCCGAATAATGCGAAATTGATTAACGCCTGCATGAATTTTCGATCGGCGGGCAGCTCGGTTGGATATTTTCTCGCGTAAGAAGCACATGCCTTGAGAGTCTCGACCATGGCTACGCTGCCCGTCTTGTTAGGTTCCGGTGCAGAATCCACCAAGTCTTTACAGATCTGTCCAAAGTAGGTTTTGAAGAGACCCGGGTTGTGTTGCGATATTTCCGTTGTTATCTCCTGGGCGGCAGGCCCAAGACCATCCTTGTCGCTCTTGGAGCAGTCCATAAAGGTAGAGAGATGGCTCTTGTTGCATAGAATATATGCAGAACGATAAAGAAGTGGTAAAAGTGTGTCAAGAATCTGCGACTTCTGCGCCCCTTGAATTCTCTTCATGATTTCTTTAATTGCGCCGCGCGTTGTCTTGAAATCGCTCTCAGGGGACACGGCAAATTTGATCAGCTGATAAGTTCGACGATCGTGCCAATCGGCGAAGTTATGCAAATCTGCATCGACTTTGACAGGATCAGGGAGGAATTGACCAAGGTATAGAGCTATTTTCTTGAGATTTTGCTTGATCACCTCCACATTCCCTGTTGGATTTCCTCCATTGTACGCGTCGCACTGGGCGACCACATTCTCCATAACCTTGCAAAATTGTGGTTGCCGGGCCAGTAGAGCATTGAAAGCTTTCCGTGCATTGTTGTCCATGTCCTTTACCAGCAATAGTACACGCTCGGCGCGGATCCTGTCTTGGTCAAAACTCGACTCTGATGTCGACAGCGATTGAGACTGGCTGTTGGATGATTTGGGTCCCTTAGATTTCGATGGAGGTGGGAAGGAAAGAGGCACGAGGTGCTCGAAGATAACCCGATCCAGAAGAACGTTGAGCTCGAGATCGTTGGCATAGAACGTGTTGAAGATTCGGGAAGGGATGCCGGACAAAGCCGCTACAACGGCTTCTTGACCAGCCGCAATCTCACCGCTGGCAACACCCCACAGCTTTCCCAAAAGCGCCATGGCCTCCACACGTACAGAAGATCTCTTGTCACGACACCGATCTGCGAGCGTAAACAATACTGAACCCTCTTTAGTGACACCGCCGGCTGCCGCTAGTTTCATGACAATGTCGCGAAAGCTGAAAACCTCGATCGCGGTAACGGCAGCCAAACGCACTTTCTCGTCGTTGTCAGTCAGCTTATCCCGCAAGCCAGCAATAAAAACGGATTCATCCTCTCGGCTAAGTCCAATGCCACCCGCTGACGTTGATACGATATAACCCACGGCAGCTGTCCAAGCGGCACGGATCAGGGGCGATTTATCATTCTTTCGACCGATGAAATTCTGGAATGCTTGAGGGTGTGTTTGCGCGAAGGAGAGCGGTGATATTGGGGTAGTTAATATGCTTGCGTTAGGACTCTCTGGTACCTCATCGCTAAGTTTTAGCGGAGGATAGGCCGCTGGGTCTAAGATAGGAGATGGCGGAGGACCAGCGGCTCCAATTCCTGATATCATGTCGCCTAATGTTTCCGTGGCTAGCAAACGCAGAGACACGTTGTCGGCGGATAATTCGGCATCGACCTGGGGGATTACATTAGAAAGAACTGTCGGAGCTGCTCGCCAGAGCTCACGCAGAAGTTGATGGGCTTTTCGTAGCTCCTTGAAGTCGGCTTCTGAAGGTCCAGAAGGTGCCCCTTCATCATCTGACTGCTCGTCATCTTTGTGGCCATTGGCATGTCCGCCTTTTCCAGACACGTCCATAATCACGTCGCTGAAGTACTGCCCCACGTAGCGCGCCATCCGGTCAGGGCACGAGTTGCAAACAGTTTTTGCCATGACATAGGCCTCCGGCTCTTCCTTGGGCAACAACGTCGTTTGGGTTCGGCTAGAGTCCGACTTCTCCTTGTGACCTCCACGGGGCACGGCGCGCAGGAATTGAGCCATTATAACATCCAACACAGAAGGTGGCAAAGAAGTACTTTCGTCAACCAAGGTCACCATAACTTCTGTCATGTGAAATTCAACATCCTTTGCTACCTGTTCACCCGAGGCGTTCGTGAAGGATCCTGAAATACCGTCGAAGAACGTGGAGAAGAGCTCAAGCAAGAGCTCCTCTGAATTGGTCACATCATTTATCAAGAGGATACTCTTGACATCGGCAAGTGAGGCGAGAACGTATTTGTGTTGAGCGTTATATGCATGCGATGGATTCCAGAGTGCCGGAAGTATGACCTTCACGAAGAAAGTGAAGATTTCCTGGTGTGAACAATAAACGTCAGAAGCGGTTCAGAACTGTGCCATATAGATGCGCGGGACCTACCTTGAGCTGCTTGGGAGTGAACGGCGCCTCGGGCGCGCATAGCTTGAGGACGTCCACTAAACACGACGCAGTATATGCTTTCACGCCCGACTCCTTGTGCGCCAATAGGTTATGGGATGCCAGGTCCTTGGCCACGCCATGCAGCGACTCCTTATGGACGGTTTCCTGGTCCATGTCCGCCAATTCCTGGGAGAGTTTCTCCAGACGACGCAAGAGCTCGCCGGTCGCGATCGGTTTTCCGGCACGCCATGACAAGGCCTCGTTGAACTGAAGCGCCACCAACTCGTCCTCCATCTCCTGGTCCTCCTCCTCCACAGGCTGTTCCCTATGTCGCGCCATGGCGAGCCTCACCTATTGAATGACGGCTCTCTGGCTTTGTAGGGTTGTTAATGCGATAAAGATGGCGAGTATTGAATGCGTTGCTTCAATGTTTGGTGCAAGCCGAGGCGGGGCTCGAGGGGATCCAGTAGGTTGGTGCCGATAACCCGATTGATTGATGGATGCAGTGCAGGCTAAAGGTGTTAAGACAGACACGATGATGTGGTAAGGCTGAGGATGTGGTTAGCGGTTTGGATTTTAGGTCGTGGAAATGCGCGGGCGTCGACTGATGTGGTAAGTCGGGAAGGGGCGTGGAATAGGTAGTGAGGACGTGACGACCATTACGATGTTGTCTACGGTTTACGGCTCTTGTCTTTTTTAGGCGAGTGCTACGCGACTGGAAAGTTGTCGCAGACAACTCCCGTCAAATCAGATGCGCGCTTGGGTCTGCGTACCTACCCCAAAGCAGGTACTTAAGTGCACCTAGCAGCTACCCTACAGTACCTCTCGGGTGTCTTGTTTGTCCCGTGATAGGTGGATGATTCAAGATCTGTAGCTAACCACAAGTATCTAATTACAGAAGCACGTATCGAAGCAGTACCTATCTAATGGTATACAAGGAGCTTGGGCCAGCACGAATCGAGCGCTTGATTGGCTCAATTCGCCTACCCGCGCATTAGCGCATGCACAACGTCGACGCTAGTAGGGATCAGGCTAGCGCATTTCAGGCTAGCCCGCAGCCCAACCGGAAGCCCATCTTGGAAGATCAACTTCAACTTCATCTCTTCAGAAGCCGCCGCAGAATGGCATCAGGTGTTGGTGGAAGTCACTCTATCGGCGCATTCTACGCAGATAGACATGCAAATCATGCGATTTAAACAATTAATACATATATTCCAAGCATCTGGGTATCTTCTTGGAATAATTCTTCTGCAAATGTCCGGATTTTGAGAGGTTGCTGGTATCTAACAGGGCCGGCAACGAAGTCAGACCGTGGTTGTTAATGCGCCCTCCCTTGATAACTTTGCCGTACCACATCTTGGCCGGTTGGATCTTAGCGAAGAGCTAATGCCACCATCCAATTGCCCGTAGATAGCGCGAATTAATGAAGAGCTCGAAGGGTGGGCAGGTCGACGCCGTGTCAGTCGATGCGGGCAGTTGACAAGAGCCTCAATCTGCCAAATGTCGAATGCAGGACTCCATTATATCGTCTTTGTTGGTCTACTAAACGACTAATAATCTAGACTCTGTGCTTATTATACGGAAGCTGCAACTTTTGGGCACTAGTCCGAAGTGACTGCGGGTACGGATGCTATCTCAGTGACTTCGTAGGTTGGAAGAGATATGGGCATGCTGGCATGTGATTGTCCAACTATTTCGAGAATAGTACCTACCTACCTAGATATAAAGCTGGAACTGGGGACATCATGGAATATCCGTGCAGTGATCTGGTGTCAACCGATCCTTGGGTTGTCAGCTGTACGACTTGTGGCAGTTGCTGTTGGAATCGATCACCAGCTCCTCTACCGCCCCATCTCATATCCATCCGATCCATATCTGCACAAAATGATCACTCAAGTCGAATAAAATCCTCAATCACCTGCTTCCAATACATTGACGAGCACCATTTGCACCATCAGAGACCTGCTCCTTCCATTTACAACACGCACAATACCCACGGACCACTTTCATAACTCGATCATCAGGTAGTCCTCCTACTACAATACAATCACCCGCCCTCCATAGGTTTCTCTCTCTCTCCCTCTCCACTACATCATTCTCTACCTATCTCTTTTCTCCCCGTCCAATTTTCCACGTTCGTTTCTAATCCTCTATTCATCCACCTCTCTCGTTACGAAGCAATCCTAAGCCACCACCGACAACTCCCTGGGATCTGCGTCACCAACGACTAGTCATCGCAACCTCAGAGTAAGTTGATTGCTTCCCTCTTCCGTCAATTCATCACCTGCCATACTCGCAACCTCATCGGCGCCTACAAGTTTCATTTGCGCTTGTCGAATCCCACCTTGGTACACTGCCGCCGTCAATTCGCGCCGTGATGTGTTCGCATCTTGGACTGACCTTCAATTCAGCAAGCCATCTGCGACTACTTATCGAACGCCTCGTGAGGTAAGCACTTCATTTATTGCCTCATCAGTCACTCCCCTCCATCGCAATCATCAATTTCCAACTTCGTCGTACTCTCCCAATACCAATCCCTTGGCACCTCTACTACTCTCCTACCAGCAACACTACTATTGGCGCATGCGCCTGTTTCCCAGACTATCCCTCGTTCTTATTCTTCACGTCGGCTGACTGGAAAGTTACACGGACACAGATCCTACCTAGGCATCTCCGAACGCCATGCGCAACATGTTCTTCAACAAGAAGCACCAGGCCTCCCAGGAGGCTGCTGTTCAGCAGCAGTCTTCCTCTGGCCATCGCCGTAAGCACAATTCTCATCAGACTGCAATTCTGAAAGCCATCCATCTCTAACTACGAGACTAACTACTCATGTGCAGGCAAGAAGTGGATGATCACTGCAGCACTCGTTGCCGTTGGACTCGGCAGCATCGCCCTCTTTGGCGTGTTCATCAAGGACGCCATCCTCAACTATGGTAAGTACAGCATCATAACAGGTCAATTCAATGCTAACCTTCATCTTCTTTAGAGTCTAGTGCCACTAACCAGGATACTTCTGACCTTGTCGGTCGCAACTTTGGTGAGAAAGGAGGCCGCCCCGGCCGCTACGGATTTCTCGCACCATTCCCCAATGGCACTGTTACCGTTACTGAGTCCGATGCCGTCACCGCCACGGTTGATCCTTGCCTTTCTTCCGCCAACTTGTCCGTCACCTTGACCCCCACTGCCACTGCCATTGTTACCGCTGGTCAGCATGCTCCATCCGTCATGGGTAACAACAGCTACACCATTGTCACTGTCTCTACGGATGTCCTGCCAGTCTCTGTGATCAGGTGAGTACCACCCATATAGATTCAACTCATTAGTGGTTTACAGAGTTACTAATGCGACAATAGCACCGACGTCTCCTCTTCTCTTGAGACCCCGGCATCCGAGACCAGCACCCTGCCGGACTCTGAGTTGACTGTCTCTGGCGGTTACGGTGATGCTACGCAGGAGTTGACTTCGACGTTGACTGCTACGTCCTCTCTGGTTGCACCCACGACCACAGCCGATTCCGAGATGAGCACCGAGATTGTCACGGTCACACCTCTTGTTACGACAACCCAGTTGACCACCATGACGATCTCGTCGTCGATGGAGACTCCAGTCCCTGATGGCGCTATGACTGACATGTGCACAATGGCTGGTACTGAGACAGTCACCGTTTACGTTTACCAGTCCTCTACCGAGACTCAGACCGCCACGATTGGTACTTCGGTTTCTATTGTCAGCGTCATGACTCCAGAGCCTGTCACTATCACCGTCACGGAGACGGAGACAGCAACTGGCCCCATCAGTGCTATTACGTCCACCCCCGAGGCCTCGACCTCTGAGCTTGTCACCGTTACGATCATGCATACCGTGATCCCTGAACCTGCCAATGTGACGACCACAGAGTCGACAAGCCCCGTCATGACCCCTGGTAGTACTCCTGTCCACTCCTTGGCCTCATCTGTCACGGTTATCACGACCACCGTGGTCACGACCATGGCAATTGGACCTAGCTACACCACAGTCTACACGTACGGCACTCTGTATACTCTCACCTTGCCTATGGAACCCATCTCCCTGCCCGCAACTCACACTCCGTTCCCCGTCAGTGAGAGTATGGTTTGGAGCACCTATTCTGGTCCTGTCACCTCTGAGTCGACCGCGACCCCTATCATCGGCACAAACACTTCGGTTCCCGTCATTCAGAGCTCTTTCAGCTCCGACGTCGTCCAGCCAACCGACGTGCGACCTCCTTTCAGTTCCGAGGGTAATTCGCTGAACGCCTGGGACTGGGGCGCGGACGGAAGCGCCTCCGTCACCTGTGTTGCGATGTTGGTGGCAGTTGCCATTGCCATTGCCCAGAATGTCGCCTTTTAAGTCAGGGCATTCATGATGGTTTAGGAGTCCAGGAGCTTTGTAGGTTTGGTGTGAGGAAGAGATTTCTTTGCTTTTTTCTACGGAACAGGTCCGTAACGGGATGGACGATCAGGTCTGAGAGAGAGTAAGATGCGTACTGGAACTGCTTAACAGGTAATAGCTACCACGGGTCATAGGTAGCTCAAGGAGTTGTAAGAGTTCAATGTCGCTACTAGCTAGGTACATAGCTAATACCAGTGACTGAATGAAGCAAAATCGCTGTAGTAACATCGAAATCGTGTCATATGAACAAGTGAGACCACCGAGACAGGATGTTGTCACCATCGCGATTTTACGAGTAAAGCCGTGCCCGTGTTTGAGACGCCTGCATCGCATTTTGCGGGGGTCGACCAGGATGACGAGCTTGGGACCCATACAGCGCTCCACATAGGAGTCGCTGATTGGCTCAACAAACAGCTATGATGGGGGTAGGGAAAGACCCTGGGCAGGTGCGATCTCAGTTGCTGGGCGAATCAGATCGCTGAGGCGTGCTCAGCCCCACCCGTGGATTCCCACCTGTTATTCTGGTGCGGGACCCGTGGCCACAGCTGACAGCCATGCCCCACGGAAGGTGGCACGCGTACATGACTTCGTCCTTTGCTTTTTGGGCTTAGGCGCATCTGTCATCATTTTTCAATTTCGATCTTGAGACACTGACTGACTTGAACCGAGCACCTAACGCGAGACCTACCCATTTTACATACCTGCCGTCTCTTTCCCCTCTTTTTGCAGTCCGTTTCTTCTCGTTCTCTATTCTTTCACTCTGGTTGAACGCGGCTTTGTGCGGGCAAGCCCGAGGTGTTTTCTCTCTCTTCCCAACAAACTGCCGCAATCGCAGCTGCGACCCCGCGACGCGCATTTTCACGATCGAAAGACTCGAGCGTTCAGCACTCGCCAATCTGAGGCGTCCAGGATCGCCCGTAGTCGCCTCGAGTTCCTTGTGATGGGACGATAAAGATGTCGTTTATATCGAATTGGTCCTATTACCTGACCGTGGGTTCTACCGGTGTCCTCATGGTTCTGCACACGATCTACATGGTCGCTGCTGTCGTGCCCTTTGGCACGACAGTGGCCTTCGTCGCTCGTGTTCTCGCTTCGTATGTTTCGCTCTTAACATGCGCCATTTACGGCGCCATAGCCTCGATCATCCTGCGAATCGTTGGATATGAGCAGATGGCTCAATGGACCGCCGGCCGTGCCTTTAAATATACCATGGCCCTCACTACGGGCGTCTCTTTCGAGGTCGAAGACCCGAACAAGTATCTAGAAACGATTCGCCCGGCCGTCTTCATCGGCAACCACCAGACCGAGCTTGATGTTCTCATGCTTGGATGCATATTTCCCAAGTACTGCAGCGTAACGGCAAAGAAGAACTTAAAAAACGTGCCGTTCCTCGGCCAGTTCATGTCCCTGAGTGGTACTGTTTTCATCGACAGATCGAACTCTAAGAATGCGAGAGAGGCAATGGCTGGTGCTGCCGAGGAGATCAAGAGGCGGAAGCAGAGCGTCTACATGTTCCCGGAAGGCACTCGAAGCTACGCCAAGGAGCCCGGTCTATTGCCATTCAAGAAGGGAGCCTTCCACCTTGCTGTGCAGGCCGGTGTGCCTATAGTTCCCGTGGTGGCAGCAAACTATTCTCACGTTCTGTACATCAAGAGCCTCATCTTCAACGGGGGCAAGATCCCGGTCAAAGGTAGGATATGCGCGCCTTACTGGACAGGAAGACAATGACTGACACAAGCATAGTTCTGGAGCCCATCCCAACTACCGGACTGACGACCGAAGATGTCGACGAGCTGACCCGTTCTACTCGGGAGCTTATGCTGCAGGAGATTGTTGCGCTCACACAAAAAGCCCGGAACGAAACCATCGCCGTGCCCGTAGGCCCAACTAACGGCGTAGCCAAGTCCAGTGGTATAGATCTATCTCAATCATGATATGATGGATACTACTTGAGTATCACCTAGAAAGACACTTTCTGTGTCTTAACTATTTCCATCATGTGGCCGACCTCGTCCCGGGCCGATGGCCCGCATTTCTGGACGTCACCTGTGGGCCACACTTTATTCAAAGCCCGTGTATACCCCGATAGATCAGGATGTTGCGATGCATTGCGACTCAGCCAAAAAACCGAATTCCAAATACTCCGATCGGCGATTATCGATAGATACGCGTACTTGCGGCGTTACGAATCTGAACGAAGCCTCGATTGGGCGAGTATGTGGTATTATTGCCTTTACATAGACGCGGGTGCTAGCTTTCAGCAGCAATCAGGAGATCATGGCTTGGGGAGAGTGTCTTTGCGCCTCTCCAGATTATTCAACCGCAGAGCTAGAGCTTACACATTACGATGCATGATCAAAAGACATTGAAATAAACAAGAAAAAAAAACCAATAAATTCGCATGCGACCTCAGAAGCAGGGCTTCGATTAGACGAGGCCTCCAAATGTCACCCTCTCGTCACCAACATTCAATAGAGCACTCAAATCATGATCCTTCCGTTGTGCTCAAAAGCCTCAGCTGGGTGGAGGCCAAACTCCACTCCAGAGTTGACTCCATGCACCTCATCCACTAGTTTGCTTCGTGCTTCTTTCTTTATGCGACATTGGTGGCTTGGGTAGCTCGCAACGTCATGGGAGAGCAACACGCATCAAGCCATGAACTCGTATGGTTTGCCTAGGTGTTGCGCAACTGTTATGTATGTTGGTTCTCGTTCAGCTGAGATTCCTAAGATTCTGAACTACGGAATACCTACTACCTATCTACAACATAAGATTAGTGAGCAAGGGATCTTGATCGTGATGAGAATGATGATGTCTGAACACGATGTTGAGAAATCCGAAGTCTGACATCTGAACACATGGATGATGGGGGTCAACCGGACCCTACCCCGTCTTTTCCCCTCGACTGCGCCATGATGGATAGCATCATGGCGACTCTGCATTGATCTAACCACCAACGGAATATCATGCTCCGAGTCCGGCGAGTCGTTTCCAGAACGGCGCTGCGCCCAAACAGCCTCTTGCTTGTTGGAATTGACGCTAGACGTTCACCCCTCACAGTGGCGATTGGGCAGGTGTAACTTCTGAATCCTGCACAATAATAGTGCTATGGATAGGACGAAGTTGGTAAGTGGTCTAGCTTTTCAGCTGAGTCGTGCAAGCCCAGGCCAGGCCCGCAGACAGCCGAAAAGCGGCAACCTTTCCGTATCTACGGAAATCCTCAGTTGACCAGCACATTAACCCCAATAGTCAGTATTTCGTGCTTACAACGAGGTGTACCATGCCTGGATAGGCAGTATACATCTCTCAGCTTGTACAGCGCCGGCTCGGTCTAGTTAACATAGCCCTACCTAGTGTAGGTGCCGTTGGGACCTAGGCATCGCAAGCCATGGGATGACGTGCATTTAGGGCCCGCTTCCGTCGATCTCGCCGATGATCGTGGGCTTCAGAGGCAGCCGGAGGGGTTTCTTCGCTTCGAAGCTACCCCTGTTCGCATTGATCGAGATCCGGCCCGAGCTGCTAGGGGAAGATGGCGAGGAGGGGAAGGGGGTTAGCTGTCCTTAAGCTGAGGAGCTTGCTCTATATCTAGAGCTGTCCCTCCTCTGTCTGGGAGCAGCTCATGATCACTTTCCTCCAGCAATACAGAACAGCTTAATCTCACCAGATATCACATTCTCTCCGAGAAAACCACTTCACATCACCATGTCTTACTACGACAACAACGACGACTCCGTAAGTTGACCCCTTTCCTGTGGCACTTGTGTGAAACTGTCTCACTGACAACGCGTAGAGCTACGGCTCTGGCCGACGGGACAACGACTCGTTCGGCTTCGGTGGCCGAGACAATGACAACTCGGAGAGAGACAGCTACGGCTCTTCCAACCGCCGCGGTGGTGATGACGATGACTCCTATGGCTCCAAGAAGAGCGACTCTTATGGATCATCTCGCGATGACAACGACTCATACGGCTCCAGAAACAAGGACTCTTATGGCTCCAGCAACAACGACGATGACTCTTACGGATCCAAGAAGAACGACTCCTACGGATCGTCCCGTGATGACAACGATTCGTACGGCTCTTCTCGCAAGGACGATGACGACTCTTACGGCTCCAGAAAGAGTGAGAACACTTATGGTTCATCTCGCAACGACGATGACTCCTATGGATCCAAGAAGAGCGACTCATACGGATCATCGAACGACGATGACTCCTATGGCTCCAAGAAGCACGATTCCTACGGATCGTCTCGCGATGATGACGACTCCTACGGATCTAAGAAGAACGACTCTTATGGATCTCGCAACGACGATGACAACTCTTACGGATCCAAGAAGAGCGACTCATACGGATCATCGAACGACGATGATTCCTATGGCTCAAGAAAGAAGGACTCTTACGGCTCCAGCGACGACAACGACTCCTACGGTTCAAGAAACAGGGACTCTTACGGCTCTAGCAACAACGATTCTTATGGATCCAGCAACAACGACTCGTATGGTTCTAGCAACAAGAGCTCCTACGGCTCTAGCGACAACGACGACTCATACGGCTCGCGCAACAAGGACTCCTACGGTTCCAGCAACGACGACTCGTATGGATCCAGAAACAAGGACTCCTACGGTTCCAACAACGACAATGACTCCTACGGCTCTTCCCGCAGAGACGACAACGAGTCGAGCTTTGGCCGTCGCGGTAATGACGATTCCTACGGATCCCGTGACAACGACTCCTACGGCTCCAACCGCGACTACTAAGGCTCTTTTGAGTCTGGCCGCCGCGGCTGGCGCCACGGGCCGTAGTCTCGCGGCAATGTCGGCTATCCCGCTTATGAATTGAGCAAGCGGGACGATGTCTCATATGTAACTTGACTCAAAGCTGGAAGCATGACAGGCTGCGATATGTATATAATAGTTTAACAATAACGAATACAATAATGATCGCCAAAGCAGAAAGGATCATTAGACGTTGATTGGTGTGATGATGATTATTATTTATCTATTCCCAGAATAGTATCAAGTTTCAATGCAGGGAAGCTTGAAGTAATCCGTATTAAGGAGGCGAAGGGGTCGGATCTGGGTTAGGTGTCCCTCAAGGTGGATGATCCCGATCCATACCTACCATACCTACAAACAACAGGAAGGAGGTAATCCGTGAATAACTAGAGCGAAGACACATGATGTCATGTTCAAATGATGAGCAATATATATTATGAGAGGCTAGAGAGTTCCGAGTTGACTACTCTCTAATCCGCAGTATCTCCGAACTACCTAGATGGTGTTGCGTGGGGGTTCTTGTTTGCATCGCTACTACGTAGTATCATCCGAATCGAGACTCGAGAGACGTTCGAGGTAAGAGATGCAACGTATAACCATAAGGCAACACGTCTGGTGAAGAGCATGTCTAAGACAACAGACCGAGACTCAGTATCGATATCAGCCCTCCACAACGCATATCAATCTAGCCATATGATCCGAATCTGCCTGTCCAGAAGTTGAAACTTGACAGCAACAAAACGGATCAAAATAACAACATCATCAACAAACTCCACGTAGAAAACCAAGCTTCTTTTTCCGGCGCTATCCTCGCCACGCGAATTGGTGTATGTAGTAAGAGAGGGAGTGTGCGCCGATGATTGGACGGGAACCTACCCATTCGATCGTCCAGGCTTTGCCCGCACAGTAAGCCGGAAATCCTTTCTACATAATACGATGCGACAATCGAACGCAGGCTTGCGATTCGCGAGAATGCGCGCGATCTGTACCGAAATAGGTATCTTCTAGAATCTGCTGCTGCTGCGTGCCCACCGATCGGCAGCTGTCGTTACATACGGCATATGTACAGAATGTTCAGCTGCTGCTGGGCTGCAGCACATAACAAACATCTCCGGTGCCGCGGTGCCTGCGAAATAGGAACGGCTCGTGTGTGGCCCGCCCTATCATAGGGACTGGGACATGGGACGTGGGTGTGAAGTGAAAGTCGTTCCGGCCGCGGAATGCGACTTTACTCGTACCCGTCGAAGCAGGTGCCGAGGTTTGCCGGTACTACGGGGCAGTCACCGTGCGCAATGCACGTTATGGGGCCGGACATGACATACAGTGTCTGCTTATTGAGTTTCCATTCGTACGGCCCTTGGAACTCGAATACGGATTGTTGGGACCGAGTTGTGTCTGTCAGTCTGCGACTGCCGTGGGCATCCCGTATTCCGTAGGACCTTTCCCAGCGAAGGCAAGTACTTCACGGCGTCGTACCACATGTAAGGGTAATGCGATGAACCTAACGCAGGTACCTTCCTCCGTATACCGCCGAAGCTCGTACATTATGCTTATGAGCTTCGGTGGGGCCCCTTCCTCGGGTGGTGCGGACGAGAGGGTGGCCCGACGGACGGGCCAATCGGCGCGCAGCGAATCGTTGGAAATCACCTGATCTGATTGGATCCTCGCATCATCGGTGGGGTCCTGCTCGCTCCCACGACGGGAAAATGCACGTACGTAAGCAATCTGAGGATGACCAAATCCCGACGGACCCATGCCGCATGTATAAGAACGGAATAAGTTAACAGTGAAAAACGGGCGACTGGACGGATTACCGTTGAGGAGCCTGGAGAGAGTCATTTTACTAAGTAATCGCGGCTGCCCACTTTCTCGCGAACCTCTGTCTTGTCGTTTCTCGCCCTTCCGTCTCTCTTCTTGGCCGACCTCGGTTAGAACGAACGATCCTGCGCTTGCTGTCCTTTTCGGATTTAAATAGTCGAGATCCTGTCCCTCCCTCGTCCCATTCTGGACATCTCCCCCTCCTCCCCCTCCAACCATCCATCCAATCTTCTTGTGTGTCATCGACCCTGAGAATTGTCGAGTCGCACAGCCTTGACGACGCTGCACGAATCCAGTCACGTCCAGCTCCAGTTACGCACGCGTGATTCACAGAATATTCCAGTCCAGTCACAGTCACCATGGACGCCGTTCTGCGCCAATCAAAGGCCGTGTGTCCTTTCTTGAAAAAGACGACGCCGGCCACTCTCCGTGCCCTCTCGACCTCCACTCGCCCTCAGGCTTCCCAATGTGGTGGTACCATCTCGAAGCTCCAGCTCCTCGGCCAGCGCTGCCCTGTTATGGGCAAGGCGCTTGCCATCCAGTCCTCGCGCTGCCCCGTTTCTGGTGCTCGTTCTGTCTCTGGTCAGGCTTCCAAGGCTAAGATCCACACCAGCCATGCCCAGGAAGCTCGCCCCGTCGAGGCCTCGAGGTACCAGCCTGGTATGTTGTTTTTTCTTGTCTGCCATGTCATCGAGGATCCCGTGGCCTGACTGTATGTGTAGCGCAATACCCTCCCACCATGCCGGTGAACCGGACGGCCACGGCGACCGCCACGGCGACCAATGCAACTCCTGCGACCGCGAGTCCGGCTAGTCAGACTGCCAAGTTCGACTATGCCGGTTTCTATGAGGCGGAGCTCGCGAAGAAGCACAAGGACAAGTCGTACCGGTACTTCAACAATATCAACCGCCTCGCCAAGGAATTTCCTCGCGCTCACCCCGCTAACAAGGAGGAGCGCGTCACGGTCTGGTGCTCCAATGATTACCTCGGCATGGGTGGTAACCGCCGCGTTCTCGACGAGATGCACAAGACCCTGGACGAGTACGGTTCCGGTGCCGGAGGTACTCGTAATATCTCCGGTCACAACAGACACGCAATTGAGCTAGAAGCTACGATTGCGAAGCTTCACTCCAAGGAGGCGGCGCTCGTCTTCAGCTCCTGCTACGTCGCAAACGATGCTACGCTTGCGACTCTTGGCAGCAAGTTGCCTGACTGCGTCTACTTGTCCGACAGCCTGAACCATGCCTCGATGATTCAGGGTATCCGCCACTCCGGCACGAAGAAGCTTGTTTTCAAGCACAACGATCTCGAGGACCTCGAAGCTAAGCTGGCTTCGCTACCCCTGCATGTGCCCAAGATCATTGCTTTCGAGTCGGTCTACAGCATGTGCGGTTCCATCGCACCCATTGAGAAGATTTGCGACCTTGCTGACAAGTACGGCGCTCTGACTTTCTTGGATGAAGTCCATGCCGTCGGTATGTACGGCCCGCACGGTGCGGGTGTTGCCGAGCATCTTGACTTTGAAGCCCACAAGCAGGGCAGACCCCAGGGCACTATCATGGATCGCATCGACATTATCACTGCTACTCTTGGAAAGGCTTACGGTTGTGTTGGTGGTTACATCGCCGGTAGCGCCAAGTTCGTCGACACGATCCGATCTCTTGCGCCTGGCTTTATCTTCACTACCTCATTGCCCCCGGCTACCATGGCCGGTGCCCGAGCTGCCATTGAATACCAATCTGAATACGGTGGAGACCGTCGTCTCCAGCAACTCCACACCCGTGCCGTTAAGGAGGCCTTGGAAGCAAGAGATATCCCCGTCATCCCTAATCCGTCGCACATTGTTCCCATCCTGGTCGGAAATGCCGAGCTCGCCAAGCAAGCCTCCGACATGCTCCTGAACGATTACCAGATCTACGTGCAGTCCATCAACTACCCCACCGTCCCCGTCGGCCAGGAACGTCTCCGCGTCACCCCTACCCCCGGCCACACGAAGGAGCTACGCGACCAGCTCATCAACGCCATCGACGAGATCTGGACCAAGCTCAACATCAAGCGCACTTCCGCCTGGGTCGCCGAGGGCGGCTTCATCGGTGTTGGCGAGCCGAATGCTGAGCCTGTCCAGCCCCTCTGGACCGATGCGCAGCTCGAGATCGACAACCAGGTCGCGGCTGATATCAAGGCCTCGAAGCCTGTTAACGGTTTCATGGAGACCTTGCTCGAGCGCGAGGCGGGCCGTTCGGTCGGTGTTGCTGCCTAAATCAACCCATGCATCTATTCCCACTGAGGAATGAAACATCAGTTCCAGGGGGGCTCAACCGACCGAACGACGTTCCTTCGAGCGTAGGGAACTAATACATACGAAACTTACCATTCTCGATACACCAATTTTATCTACATAGAGACTTCATCGTCTTTTGAACGGCACAGCTGTTGTGTGCCGAACTGAATAAAATGCTGCATATTATATATGCATTTGGGCGGGCAGTGCCATCTCGTTGGCTAGATGGATTCTTTTGCCTTTGCCGTCAACACTTTACTGTCTTCTACTTCGTATGTGATATGATTTACGTGACTCTTGTCCGTTTCCCGTAGTAACCCTGTAGACTGGGTAACCTCAACTATCCAAGTAGTACCACGACCATCATAACACAAAATCTGACAACACACGGATTAACGCCGTCAACAACATAACGCCATAAACTTATCACCGAGACCAGTCCAAGCATGAAAATCGCGCGGCTTCACAAGAACCCCCTAGTCTAAACTTACCTAACAAACACGGACGGACCCCTGATGTCCCTGCAAACCTTGGACCATCTCGTCCGTTTCCATGACAGCGTACTGACGACATTTGGAATTCTTTAGAAGACTGCCCTGCGCGCCATAGATCTCTAGCTTACTTATCACATGTTACCACTGAGGTAGATCCATGCGGCTAGGGGTTTGGAACCCTTGCAATACGGTACGGTACTCGATACTGTAACGGAAGGTGTGGTCCGTTACCCTTATTCCATTTTGGAGACAGAAGAGACAAGCTTCGGTGAGATCCCCACGTGGGGACGGACTGTTGGGGTGCGGCGGAGGGTCCCGGTCGTGCAGGTGCGGGATCCCGCCGGGATTTGGACGGGGGTTTGGGTTCGGGATTGGTTCTTCTCAACATCTTTGTCTTGCCTGTTTATTATTCAATTTTATTGTTTTTCGTTTGTGTTTCGACTCTATTCTTCGATTTTGTATCGGAATATGTCTTCAGTTGATCTTTCTTGGGATGAGGAAGGAGAGATATAACGGCGATATGAAAACCATGGTGTTCCAGGTAAGACTTATGAGTGGTTCATGAATTCTCGTGTCGCATGTTCACGTCGGAGATAAGCCCATCGCAAGCTCAAGAACTTGACAATCGTATTTCACTTGAAGCCGTTATATGACAACAGTAGAAATGGAAATCCTTGAAAGTCTTTGCTGACAACGAGTTATACTCGATACAAGTCTAGGCTCGTAATGAGAATATGTGCCATGAAAGTGGCTTCATCGACGGGCTTACCTAGGTCGTTTAGGTAGGCTGTCATGGACCTTGTGTGGTTGTCGCAGGTAAAAATCGAGCTCTCTTGAGTCTTGAGTTCAGTACCAAGAATCCCGCTGTAAAGTCTTTCTACTCAGCTTCGAATCCCTACATTATATTCTCATTACTATATCACGGTAAGCATATTCCGATCCTCGGTCAAGGTTGACGATCATCTCACCGGCTCAGGAGGGCATCAAGGGTCTCAACCCCCTTTTCTTCGCGCACTTAGTATGCGACATCTAAGAGTATATAGGCGTGGTTCTGTAAGTTCTCACAAATATGTGGGTTCTCGGTCATCATGTCGGTGCCCAGGGCTTGGAGGATACTCGGATCCGGCCCCTGAAAGCTCGAGGATGCGTGGTGTTAGGATAGTGCCGACGCTGAGAATAACCTCTTTTCGATCTGGGATTATGCGAGTGGTGTTGACATGTTGTTCCTCATGATATCCACGTCGTTCGCGATGACCTCGCCGTCATCGGTCTTATCGAAAAGAACCTTGTTGACAACCAACTCGACCATAACAGCCAAGTTCCTGCGCGACTTTGCTGGTCTCGATCACGAAAACTTGGACCGGATAGTCGACTCGCAAAGACGAGACCAGCGGTCCCATCGCCGATGACAATAAAGTCGAACGACTCGGACATATGTTTGACGGAGAAAAGACTTTATATCGAACTGTTTCGAATGCGCTACAAACTATGAGCACCGTCAAACATCAGGTCGAGTGGCGAAGACTGAAATGAGTGTCTCCTCATACGCGTTGCCTATCACAAACGCAACCATCGCGAGTGTCTGCTTACCTCTTAACTATTTCAAACCTCGCAACGTAACGCGCCTGAGCAGGCACATGTACTCAGTCTAACTAGTTGTCAGAATCTAGATCCTCAATTCAATCCTTTGCTGATCGGTCACAGTCACAAGATGTAATACATATGTGTCTAGATTCGTTATCAAAACGGTCGCGCTGAAGGATTATCTTCAGCCCCGTGTACTAATAGGGGTACGTATTCACAGAATGTCCTGCATGACAGCCCCATGCACATCAGATTGCATGGCGTCTGCTGACGGATGATTCCGCATTCAATAAACGGCGCAAAACCGTTGTGGTATTGGCCCTCCCTGCTGCTGACCTTGGCATTGCTTGCAGTGGTCCCATCATCGAATGGTTCCCGCACGGAACAGGAAATCAGAAATGACATGTGACTTCGTATCAATGCGTGTGTTCGTGTTCGCTGAACTGTACATCTTTCGGGACAATGAGAGAGCGGCTGACTCTGAGGAGTTGAACAGTAGACATTTGCGAGGTATTGCAGACTGACACCCGGCTTCACCTTACGGATTTCGTTTATCCATCCCCTTTTCTTATAAGGAGGCTGCTGTGTTGAACAAGTAAGGATGACCTCCGCATAGTCTCATGCCAATAAAACGGCATCAACGCCGTCTCTGGGAGAATTCCGTCTGTCCGCTCAACGCCAACTGTCCGGAGAGATACCTAACGCTCATCATTCCTATTCTGACACGAACTCATTTGCCCGAAAGTCGCCCATCGTCTGGCTTCATCTCAAGACTTTCGGTCACACGTCTCACCAATGAGCTGTATCGTTTCACGCAACACATTTGAATCGAAGATAGCTGTCAGTTTCAGCCCCGAGAGGCGTCGGGGGTCTTACAGATTATATGGATTTTCGCGAGCCTCGATCATTTATGAGCTGAACAGAACAGAACGAAGGATCCGGACTTCTAGTTATAATTATTATCCGAGTCACACCACAAGATGTTGTGATTTGAAGGTGTTGATGTCCAGTCGGGCATTTTGCCCGTTTCTTGGTTTTCCTGAGAGCCTCAACTCGCGCTCAATCGACTTGACAGCTCGGGAAAGGAAAACGGACTCCGCAAGGGGCAGTCAAACGTTACACTGCAAAATCTGTCGGGTGCAGAAGTGGCACGGAAAATTTTCAATTGGAACGTTGAACCGGAGGAGTTTTGTTGTGTTTGTGAACAGGGAACTAACTGTTGGGTCGACATAGCCACGGGTAGAACCAAGACGGTGTTCTCCGTTGAGGAAGGGGAGAAGATTCTTTTCAGCTGGAAAGACTCGGCATAGACAGCGTGAACACCGCCTATTGGCAACTGGCTTTTAGCGGTGTTTATAGCGCATTCACATGTCAAAGCATCTAGCCTGCGCCCTGTAGGATCATGCTAGAACTAGGTATTGCGGTACAAGCGACGAAAACATGAAAATAAATATTGTAAAAAATACGGCGACAATATGTATCTTTTTATATTGATAACCGGCCTTTGCTACCGTTCAGATGACTACTGCCGAGCCGAACATGTACAGTAATCCGAATGTCTCCCGCATCGGCGCGACTCCCGATGCACCCGAACCCGACGACAGCCGGCGACGCGCCGCAGGACTTCCGCGCTGATGCGAGTCCCCGCTTTTTCGGGTTCTGCCTGTGCTGCGCTCGCTGGACTCACAGTTGGGGTGTGCCAGTCGCACAGGTCATCCGATGAAAAGCGAGCCGTTTCTTCGTTGACGCTGCAGTCCACTGCGCGATTACGTCAGGCTCCCGCTCCATTGGCCAATCACCTGCTCGTATTCGCAGTCAAAGAGCTCCACTTCGTCACTGCGCCGGAGACGGTCTTGACTGCTAGAGATACCGCCTGCAAACCTATCGCTCTCCATCATCTTTTTATCTCTCTCGCATCACAACTGCTCACGCCCAAGACGTGCCTTTTGCATGAGCGTCATGTCTCCCTACACTAGCCCCTGGCTTAGGCACGCATAGTCCCAGGCGATCTTGCATCGGGAATGGCTGAAGATATGTAGCAACATCTTGGCTGCTGCTAAAGTAGTCTGCGTGCTGCACACCATCACATATCTGTCTATTTATCTATTCCTCGCTCTACACAGAAGAAATCCCGGATGTAAAATCTATTATTGTATTGCCCTGATCGTCCGATGGTCAGTCTATATCATATATATAGCCAATCTACGTGAGACGAGCGCCAGTTCGACTGTTCAACCGTTCACATCACACATTGCATTCCATCGCGATCGACTAGACTCGAGAGATCGAGATCCTTCAAGACTTGCTCCCTAGATTTGTCCTCACACTCACGCGACACTCTCCATTCTCAAAGAACCATAAACCCATACCATCTTTGTCTACATACTGTTGTTGTTATTGTTGTTGTTTCTTCTAACTCAAGCGCACTTGCGCCTGCGATCACTCGCGGCCTCTCATCATGTCTCTAAGGCCAACCGAAACATGGACGGACGACGATCTTGGCGTATCACCACGTAGCACGCCGCCTCCCCACGAACGTGCGCCTCTCCTCGGGCGCACCGAGTCGAACGGAGATGGGTTCTCTCAGCTTAGACGAAGAAGGTAAACAAAGAGAATAAACCAAACAATAGAAAAACATCGCACACTCAGTCTCAAACCACCAAGTCGCCACTTATAGGAAGAAGTCTAGTCTAACAGAAGCACTTCCTCCAGATCTTCAGTAACAGATGCCATCGCCGGCCTCACAGACATTGGAGGCGCCAACAGCATCCGCTCCTTCAGCCGTAGTTTCCAGCGCGCTGCCGGCTTCCCCGAGATCATCCCTCAACGCCCATCCTTCGTCTACGACCCATCCCAACGACCCCTTCACGAGGGCGGCGACAGCGATGCCGAGTCCGCCATCGACGACACCGAACGCGAAGATGCCGGTCCCTACAGCCCCAAATTGCCCTCCGCCGACGATCAGTTACTCGAACGGAAGCGCTCGGGCGCTAGTTTGCAGAGAGCAGTATCGCCGGCTGGGTCGGCGCACAGTAACTCCTTGCGCCAGTTCCCGTCTCTTTTTGAGCCCCCGCGCTTCGGAAGTTATGGAAGTGCTCGCACATATGGCAGTATTGGGGACGTGGAGTCGGACGCTTGCCATGACACGATGGTAGATGCGCCCGAGTATTGGCGCCAACACCGTGAGTCGGTGGCGACTCTAGCAGCAGAAGCGGACGGACCTGCGATACTTGTAAGGGAGGTTGAGCAGGATGGCAAGATTGTTCTGGCCGTCTCTGGTCAGTCAACTCTGCCGCAGACGATCGTGAACTCGACGAAGTAAGGGACCTCCCCTTTCAATCCAGAACCTCAAATATTGACGTATTTCTAGTGTCCTTATCGGCATCGGTCTCCTGAGTTTACCCATGGGCCTCAAATACGCTGGCTGGATCGTCGGCCTCATCGTCCTGGCCCTTTGCGGCGGCGTAACAAGCTGGACTGCCATTCTCCTATCCAGATGCATGGATCTCGACCCCGCCATCATCACATTCTCCGACATCGCCTTCGTCTCCTTCGGTCGCAAAGCCCGCATCGCCACCGCCTGCCTTTTCACCCTCGAACTCATGGCCGCCTGCGTTGCGCTCATCGTGCTCTTCGCTGACAGTCTGACGCTTTTGTTCCCTGGAACGCTCACGCTGACGCAGTTCAAGATCCTCTGCACGCTGGTCTTGATTCCGCTGCAGTTTGCGCCGCTGGCGTTGCTTAGTGTCACGAGTTTCGTGGGCATTTTCTGTTGTCTCGGCAGTAAGTTTGTTTGACTTGGTATAAGTGGTAATCAGTACTGACAGCAATAGTCGGCATCATCGTCGTCCTCGATGGCCTCCTCAAGAACACAAGCCCCGGCTCCCTTATCGTACCAGCCGCAACCCACCTCTTCCCTAGCAACTGGCTTACGCTGCCGTTGTCGTTTGGTCTGCTCATGTCGCCATGGGGTGGCCATAGCGTGTTCCCCAACGCAAGTTCATCCCTTTTCTCTTCCCTAACCTCAACTAACACATTATTCTAGATCTACCGTGACATGCGCCACCCGCAGAAATACAAGAAGGTACTTTACCTTACCCTCCCTCCCCTTATTCATCCCAACGCAAGCTAACCACAACTCCCCAGGCCGTCCGCTTCACCTTCTCCTTCACCGTATGATCCCTCCTCCCCCCTTTTCGCCTCCCTTCTTTTCCTCTAACACCACACAGATGGTCGTCGACGCCACCGTCGCCATAGTCGGCTTCCTCATGTTCGGCGATACAGTCCGCGAAGAAATAACCGCCAATATCCTCGAATCCACCGGCTACCCGCACATCCTCAACATCCTCATTATGATCTTCATCGCCGTGATCCCGCTGACCAAGGTGCCTCTAACCGCCCAGCCCATCGTGACAACGATCGAGGTGCTGTTCGGATTACGCACGGGCGAGAATGGGGGCGGGGTGACGAGGGCTGTGATCCGTGTGGGCACACTATTGGTCTTCCTCGTGATTTCGATCCTGTTCCCCGCGTTTGATTCCATTATGGCGTTTATGGGGAGCGCGCTTTGTTTTACGATTTGTGTTACGTGAGTTTGCCCTCTCCTATTTCATCCCATCCCTTTCAACCCTCGTCCCATCCCCTTTCCATCCCATCTTTTCCCTCTCCGTCCCGTCTTAGTACACTCGTCCCTCCATACTCTCACCACGCGAAGAAAACTAACAAGGAAAATAGTCTCCCCGTCGCTTTCTACCTTCGCCTCTTCTACCGAGAAATCTCCCTCGTCGAGCGTCTGCTCTGCTGGAGCGTCATGTTCTGTTCTATTTCGATTGCTATAATCGGCACGGTTTGGGCGTTCTTGCCGAAGTATTTGATTGGTGCTGATTCATAAGTTCATTCATCCCATATAAAAGGAATTGAGATGAGATGAGTTGTGTTAGCGAGTTAGGATAGCGAAAAAAAATAAGTTAAAATAGAAGTATAGAAAAAAATATAAAAAAAGAGGTTACTGGTATCACGCGCTTCTTTATTAATGTAGAGAGAAAAGCCGAAAACATGTGATGAAGGCTTGTAAATCTTTCGCATTCTACCTATTCACCTATCTATCGAGGTATCTATAAGTAAAACGACGAGCAAGACCGTCGGAGTGCATCACCTCACTACTCCACATCATGAGAAGTAGTAGTCAGATGAAGCGCATCCAAAGGCACTGTGGTATCAGGGGTTGACAACATCTAGTAACTGCGACCGAACATGGTCCAGGACTTAGCAAGCGATGAACACTCGGGGTTCAAACACTTAGTCTCAGGGGCAAGAGCCTCAGGCTACACACACACGTCAGTATCATATCAACTCATCTAGACATTCTGGTATATTATAATGTACCTGTTCGAAAGGAATACACAAACTCTTCATGCCCATGGTAGGCTGCTTCTCGTTCTGAGCACCCTCCTTGGGCTCCTCGCTCTTCGTGATCTCCTTGATTCTCTCCTCGCAGTCAGGGGCCTCGCAGAAGGGAATGAGGACGACGTTCTTGCTGTCGAGGGCAGGGACGACCTTGGACCAGTCGTTCAGGACCAGTCTGTGCGACTTGAAGGCAGCGTCGGCCTTGTCGTACAGAGACTTCTGGATGTTCTCGAGAAGCTCGGGAACACCGGTGGCCAGCTCGGCGATGGCAATGGTGCCCTTCTCACCGGTGTCACGGCGGGCGTATGAGACGACGTTGTTGGCGGCATCCTTGGGACCGAATTCGATACGTAGAGGAACACCCCTATTTAAGTTAGTAAGTGCTGTATTAGTCTGTGAAGTCTGGTTTTATCCAGGTCGCCAGTTCCAGGCTGTAGAATTGATGATTTTCAACTTACTGTAAAAGGGGTTAGCCAGCAATTACACGGACAAGGAGATAGGGATTGCTTACCTTGAGTTCCCATTCGGCGAACTTGAAGCCAGGGGTGCTGTATAATGTCAGTTACATGTTTTTCATTTGCCATAGCAGCTGAACTTACTGTCCCTCACGGGCGTCAACGTCGGCACGGACGCCGGCCTTCTTGAGGGTGTCAAGAAGCTCGTCGACCTTCTTGGCATGGGCGGCCTTGTCCTCGGCGGTCATCTTGTTGGTGATACCGACGGGGATGATGATGGCCTGGAGTCTGGCGACTCTGGGGGGCATAACGAGACCCTTGTCATCACTGTGCAACATGCACATGACACCGATCACACGGGTCGACAGACCCCTTTTTCGCTGTTAGTAGGCCGAGCAAACACGAAAGTACACCATGGTCACATACCATGAGTTCTGCCAGACGAAGATCTTCTCACCCTTCTTGTCAGGGTCCTCAACAGTGACGTCGAACTAGAAACTGTTAGAATGATGATGTCTTAGAGAACCGAAAAGAATCACTTACCATCTTACTGAAGTTCTGACCAAGGCAGCTGCATATAATCAGAACAACGTCCGATTTGATAACATTACGGGTCACTCACTGAGAAGTGGCACCCTGGATACCACGTCCATTGGCAGGGATGTAACCCTCGCTAAGAAGAATTAGTACTTGTTTGTCGAAGTTGACGGCTTTCCCAGATGACTTACACGGTTGTTGTCCAGGCACCACCAGCGAACTTCTCGTTCTCAGTCTTCCTGTAGATGAATTAGTGATCACCCTTCCTTGATAATAGGGGTATCTGGTTGGTACGTACTTGCCACGGACGATAGGAACAGCGAGGAGTTGCTTTTCCAGAATTAGTATCCTGTTGTCTCAAACGACTTCACACTAAGTCGCATACCTCGTAAACGCCAGCGTATAGCTCAAGGATCTCGAGGACCTCCTTAGCGGAGGACTCCTCAGTGAGGTGAGCAGTGTGACCCTCCTGCCACAAGAACTCGCGAGCTCTGAGGAAAGGGGTAGTCTGCTTGGCTTCCCATCGTACGACGTTGTTCCACTGGTTGAGACGGCTTTGCGACAAAGTCAGTACGTGCTTTATCATATTATTGGATCGCAAAGACGCGGTGCACCCAGACTGGAGCGCGCTTAACAGTCGCAACACCAAGATTCAATAGGAATACTTACAAAGGAAGGTCACGGTGCGATCGAATCCACTTAGCGTAGTAAGGGTACATCACAGCCTCTTGACACCAAAAAGGATCAGCTTGTTACCGGGTTCGTCTAGGCGACACACTATGAGGACCTACCGGATGTTGGACGGACGGCAACCGGCACCTTTCATGAGTCAGCACTGCGCTCCAACAGGAAGCCTCGGAGCATCCCTACATACCTCCAAGTCCTTGTCTCCGCTGAGAACAACCTAGCGTTAGCGACTCCGACTCACGTCCGATAGAAGGGACCGAAGGGCCCGATAGAAGAACTTACGCCTTAGTGACCCAGGCAAGCTCGGGAGCGAAGCCCTATTTGACCAGATTAGTCGGCGATTTTCTTCCTCGATTAATAACCAAAGTTGTTGCTGCCTACCTCAACGTGGTCCCTGATACGTTGTCAGTTTTCCCTATTTACGACAGGATTATCATGGGTTTGAAAACATCGGTAATGATCGATTCGGCAGAGCCGAGCCGCGGCGGTAGGGAGGCGGGAGTCTCGTACTTCTCCTGCAGCGCATATTAGCAGGCCGTCGCTACGGCAACCATCGGTGCGTACTGCTCCTATTCTCGCGCCCCTATATCTCTTCTCCACGCCATCGACTTACTTTCTCAAGGGACTTGGACGACAGGAACATGGGGAAACTGGTCTCCTCGACGCCCATGGCCTCAATGCGCTCCTGGAACCACTTGCGGATGATGTTCCAGGTGTACATGGCGGTGGCTGCACATCGTCGGCTCGGTCAGTACAGATTCGATATTCGATACCCTGGGAATCGAGTTCTCACGTCGAAGAATGTAAAAACCGGAGATCTAGACGAGAAAACGCCGCTGTCAGCCCGAGATGCACGCGCCGAGAGCGTCACAAGTCGCAAGTCGCGTCAACCCGTACCTCATTGTAGTACTCGACCATCTCTCCCTTGACGACGAGTTCCTGGTACCACTGCGAGAAGTTGGTCTCCTTGGAGGCCGTCATGCCGATGAGCTCCTTGTCGTCCTTCTTGCCGCCCACAACGGGGATCTGCTTCTCCTTCTTCTCAGCCTTGCCAGCCATCTTGGCAGCCTTCTTCTGGGCGCTCTTGGAGGGTGCTGCGGCGTCCGCCATCGTGAATTCACAAAAATTGGCGATACGGGGAATTCTCTCGGTTCTCGGTTTTCGTCCGCACGACGGTGAAGTGGTATCGAGGAAGACTGCTTCTGTGGACGGAGAAAGGCGAAGAAAGTCTTCCGTTAGGCTTGCTCAGGCACGTAGTATTTCCGTCCGATAGGGCCCCTTCGTTAGTTGCACTTGCAGGATTCGATCTGAAGACAGACGGCCTTTTCGGTTTTCGCAAGGCAAAACTGCCCCGCACTCGGCGCTGGCGAATTGGGGCTAAAGCGAAGCCAAACTGCCCCGCGGACGGTGATTGGACGATTAGAAGCCGGATCAAGATAGGGCTAGTGCCGACTGTTGATACGCGCAAGGATGCCCAAAGCTTGGCGCGAAACGCGAAACGGACAGGCAGCGACTGATACCTATTCCGTAACGTGTGGGGTGTTTCTCTTAAGGTTAGCAGGCAGCACGACCTGTAAACCCCAACTGTACCTACAGTTGGGGTAAGATGTATCGACACCGGCACAGTTTGTGATACTGTTTTTGCACAAAGTACCTGTCCACGGAGTACGAGTACATCTTTGTATCTCCTGACAATCCTGACAATCCGGTACTAATTATGTACGCTGCACGGAATGCCATCTGTTTCCATAGAATACTACCTCACAGATAATGATTCCCGTCGCTCATTATCATTTCTGAGCACAATTGGAACCAGTTTGATGCTAACTAGCCCGTCCTCGACCACCCGCGCTGAGTGTAGCGTCGACTTTAGGCAGGGGACTAACATTGAACCAGTTGTACCTACCTTAATTAATGCATAAAATTAGTTTAGGTAGTCGATGATTTATGTAGACGTTCCAGCCCCAAGGCTCCAGCCACAAACGGCGAACAGCGGCAGTGGCGGCAAAGTCCCCCGTACACTCACACCCGTGATTCACACACTTTGACTCACAGCCGATGTCTCCGGTGCCTGTGACTACAACTCATCCTCGCCGGTATCGTTCCCCGCCAGGCAGTCAACGTCAGCCGTGCGACCCTCGAGACTCGAGACTTGTGAACACATCTCATGCGCCCCCTTGCACAAGAAACCGTCGTCAGGGTCCTACTATTGACTTATCGGTGACTCGAGAAAAAAAAAAAGGCCAGTGTTCCAGAAAAGAAAGCGGCTAATGAAATCGAACGTATCGAGAAAACAACCAAACCAAACCAACCCCTTGCAAGTTGCCACTTCTTTCGTGTTGTCGGAAAACTGTGTACGAGTACATTTCGCGTTGAACAAGAATACGGACTTAAGGGGGTTCTTCATATAATTCACTCAACTTTTGTCTCACATATTCACCATCGAGAGAAGAATCCCCCGTGACTAATTTCGTGTTTCGGACCTCCCCGGACGAGCCGCCGTGCGAGCAATACGATACATACCTCTTAGCAATGACAAACAGCTGAAGGTCTTCGATATCATTCTACCTACCTTCTTATTCTGTCCAAATAACCGCTCATAAAGGGAAGTCATATCAACTTGCCTAATCCGTAACCTACCAGTCCCAGGCTAGTGTAGTTTGCTATCTATCTCGAGACGAGCCTAGGCTTAAAATGAAACCATCAACAACCACCATGGAGATATTTTAGAAGCCCTACGATAGCGCCAACCAAATCCGGGTTCCCGATGCCGGATATTTTATTTAAGATTATATTAATAGAAAAACAAGAGCATGAAGTACGAAGCAGTGTCTTCTCTAAATACCTTCTCGATTCGGCTCTTCTGGAACGGTGTCTACGAGTACCTACGAGTACATATCTGTCCTACCTACCGGGATTAGGTAGTTAACTCGTACCGTGCAGTGCTGGTTGGTTGATGGTTGGCTGGTATTATCGGTTGTGTAAGGGGCAGGGAAGGAGGCGGCGGCCGCGGCGCGGCGGTAGTGTATGTAGGGAGGGCGATCCTACACGCCATCCATCGTGACAAGCTGTATCAGAATCCAACAACAAAAAAAGCGCGCGCCACCACCACAGCTCACATAACCCATACATACTCGTACATCCATCCACTTAAGCAAGCACCTATCATATGTAGCCCTACGCCCAATTTCGCACATTACGCGTACGCGTACATATGATACATGTTCCTATACCATTAGCACAGACAAAAATCTGACAACAACTCCAGTACAGGTATTATGCCACGCTCTGCCTTCTGCAAGCACTTTAGACACGATAGTCTAGCGCAAAGGCCCGCGCGCGGCCTCCCGGAGCACCTACTTGTACACATACATTACCCATCTAGATCCGGGCCTCAGGGATCTCTCCGAGCCCGTGTGGTCGGGCCATATACGACCCCCCCTCTGAAACGTTAATATTTTCGTAATCGCTTTTGAAAAAAAGGTCTTTTGTATCTCGTACTTGTAAGTACTAATAGTCGTAGGGGGTAACTGAGCGTCTTAAAGATATCGCCAACCAGCCCGCGGAATCATTGCCGAAATTTCATATGATTGGCTTCTAATTTGACCTATCAGAATAAATAGGGATGGGTGTTTTTATTCGCCGTTTACTATTCCACTTCGATGTTAGCATAGAACCACGACTTGTAAACGAGGGTCCCAATAAGGAGGCGTATAGAACTTCATTCTGTAGGAGTACACGTCGGGGGAAGAACCGGTTGGTGACAGGTTGCGGGGCTCTAGAACAAGCCCCTGTGCTGTATCCTAAGTATTAGCATTCTCCAAGGCCGGAGGAAAACATCAAGAGGAGACAAACTCTACAAACGGGAATCAAGTCGAGTCAACGATTCGGTCACGGAAACATAGGGAGGTACTCGTAGGTAGTGCAACGTAAAAATGAGTGGGTAACTTCTGGTATTCCTTGACGGTTAGGGTGAGATCTAATACCTAGAGAGCGAGTTAAAGCTAAATCCATCCACCGAGTCCAGACGTCGAGAGTGTTTGCTGCCGTTGCCAAATTTCAAATCCAACAAAGAAGCGGAGAGTCCCATACACGCCGATAGTAGTCTCTGCCTATCATTAACAGCCCAATGTCCCTCCAAGGGAGTTTAAATAATAACCGCTTCCAAAAAAAAAAAAACAAGAGTAGAGAGAACAAAACCCAAAGATAGAGGCAGAACACTCAAGACGAAAGGCCCGTTGCGTGTGGAGAACAAGCTCAACCACAAGAGGCTACACTGGGGAACCCTTAATGGGCTTCTTGCCAATGGCCAACCCACTCAGTCCCGCCGAAATCGTGGCGTTTCTCACGCCAGTTCCAATCTCGGCCTTTATTCCAGGGGCAACCACGCGATACTGATTGGTCTCGAGTCCCTTTGTGACCCAGCTGGCTCGCGTTGTCCCAAATTCCCATTCCAAACCCACAAGTATGAACGTGGTAGCCGTAGTGTCGTCGCGACTTGGGACTCAAATCTGCCGACTTAGACTGCGGAGTTGGCGCGACTGCCCGTCGTCGTTCTCCCAATGCAGTCCACTTGTCCATGGCACTGCGCTTTGATGGTGGTGAGTAGCGACGGGCTTGCTCTGACTGCTTGATAGCGATTGGCTCGTGAAAGAAGAATCCATCGGCAACCATGTCCCCATCAATATCATTGGAGATGGTGTGAGCGGCAGAGATCTCATGCTTCTCGTGAGACGCCGACAGATGGTCAGAACCCATCTCCTGTTGCGGGATGACCGCATCCGCCTTACTATCATGGCTCCATGTTCGACTGTTCATCTCCTTGAGGCTCGCAAGCTGTCGTGCACGCTCCTCCTCTTCCTCTTCAATGTCTTCCTCCCACATGTCGCTCCAGCTCTTCGACACGCCATCATTCTTGCGCCCGAATACCATCGACATGGCGCCTAGCACCGGCTTTGGCCTGGACACATTGATGGGTAGGGAACCTGCCACATGACCCCCTGAAACATGAGTGCGACCGGGCACATTCATGGGACGAGAGATGCCAAGAGAGTTGACAGACGCCGCTAGGTTGGAAGTGAACACAGACGAGATGGATGGTGTCACAACGGAGCTTGCACACCAATCGGTAGTGCCTTCTGACTTGGGGAACAGGTCCTCGGTGTAACTCTCGTCATCGAGAATGACACTAAGCTGTCGAGTGGGCTTCGCCGGGGTGGCGTGGAGGGCTTTGGCCCAGGAGAATGCACCCTGTTCAATCTGTGGACTCTGGATGGAAGGAGTCCGGAGAGGTTCTCGGTTAGCAGTGGCTACAGCGACGCGGTCACTAGCACAGAATTCATCAAGGGCCTCATCAAGAGTGGTGAAGCTAATGACTCGAAGCAACGCATCCCGGGCCCCCTCGAGAGACCGCTTGCGAGGATCCAAGTTCATGCATTCGACGATCACCTCGTACGTGTCTTGGGACATGGATGGGAAAACATCGAACAGTGACTGCTTGTCACGAGAGAAGTCCAGGAATAGGGGATCGGCTTCGGTGGGGGTGGTGAAGGGGTTCCGTGAGAACAAGATGTTGAGGAGGCAGATTCCGATAGCCCAAATATCAGCCTGAGCAGGCGAGTATCCGGCACCAGCCGAATCGTACTGCTCAGGAGACATGTATCGGTCACTGCCTACCGTGGTCTCGTAACTCCACTTCGCCGTCGTCGCCAAACCGAAGTCGCCGAGCTTCATGGCACCTGACTCGGAAAGGAAGATGTTCTCTGGCTTGATGTCCCGGTGGTAAATACCTTTTGAGTGCATGAACGAAACAGCATCAACAAGCTCCAGCATGAACTGACGGACATGCTCAGTTTCCAGGGGCCCGTAGCCCGTTCGGATAGCTTCGTATAGATCTCCGCGCGAGCAATATTCGAGGACCAGGTAAAAGTGAGCATCGGTCTCAAAAGAGTGAACCAAGTTGACAATGTTCGGGTGGTTGGCCAGGCGCCGGTGGGAGAGGAGCTCTTCGGATTTTTCGTCCAGGGCGAACTCCAGCCCGGCCTCGCTGGCAGCTGATCGCTTGGTCATGCATTTGATGGCGACCAACTCATTGGTCTGGAGGTCCTTGGCCAGGAAGACCATTCCAAAGGAACCATGGTTGAGTGGGGATATGGTCTGAAACCTCCCATCGAGCAAAACGCCATCGTGAAAGTCGTTCCGAAGGCATTCCATGGCGCTGTCTCAATGGGAGACCTGTGACTGAGTGAAGCAAGTAGCGAAATTTTTGTCGAAATCACCGGTGATCGCACGAATGTACAGCCCCCGTTTATCCCGATCGTCTAATTTTTTTGGGTTGGAATCGGACTTTGAGAGAAAGCAAGATGATTACTTTTCAAGTCTTTGTGTACAAGTTTTTCGAGTTGAAGAATTGTAGAAGCGGACCAGCAATGAAGGGCATGAGCCGAAGGACAAGGAAGGATAAAGGTGTGTCGCCAGTGACTAAATAGATGCAATATACAGTTTGGTAAAATAGGAAAAAGAAAACATAACACTCCAGGTCGTTAATGGTTCAGATGCTCATCGAGGGTATTCGGTATGCGGATGAATGGAAAAGGGGAAATAATCATCAATGATTATCGATCGACGGCCTTGCGGTCCTGTGAAGAATGAAGAAAGGAAAGTCGTTATGAGGACATGAGTATGTAGGCGAAGACAAAGAGAGGTCGAAAACAGTAGTAGGACAGGAGGTGACTTGGCTCAGGAGTTGGTTGCCAAGGGAGTCGCTTGGTTGTGATAGAGGCAGGCTGGTTGTTGTTGATCCGAGGGTGCCAGTCAACACAGTTGCAAAGCACTTGAATGATGAGCCGGGTGGCGAAGATCCTGCTATATCAACGCACCGAACTGAACTGGATCAAATAGTCATCCGATCAGAGGAGGATCATAGAAGATCAAGAACGGACTGTCCTGTTCCTTTATATGTGACCCAATGAAGCCCGGACCGGCTGTTGGGAGATTTGAGTTATGAGATGACTTAGGTCGTGTGCGGGCGGAGCGTAGTAGTAGCAGTAGTAGTAGTAGTCGACTACGGTCTGAGTGATTCGACGGGCCGAAGATAGGATTATGAGTCTTCGGGTCCTTGTTCAACACGAAATTGCGGCAGTTGCTGTCTGGCGTAGCAAAGGTGGACCGGGCTTATAAGCGGACCCGGGTTGTGACGTGTTGAGCAGACTACGGTATCCGATCGGAGTGGATGTCGCCTGGGATTGGAGTGGCGGCGGCAAGCAACAGCAATGCTAGGAATACACGGCCTGGGTATTGGGCGCTTTATTAGAAGCTGTTTTCGACACAAGGGCAACTGCAGTCGATGGTTGCTTGGGCTGATATCGTGTGATGCAGGAACAGAGCTGCTGACAGGGACCTCCACGCTGGCTCACAAAGGAAGGAGAGAGAGGGTCGATGCTGTGGTGTAGACGCTGATTAGGGACAAGTGGATAGTGGATAGGCAGGTAGTATGTGAGTCAGGCTTGAGTCTCTTGGTTTCCGGAACAGGCGATTGTCGAACCAAAGCACGGCTGCGTTGTTGTTATGTGGGCGGAGGGAGAGGGGAAGGGGGAGCAGTGAGTGACGATGCAAAGGATGAAGGTAGACAATGACTGGTAAAAAGAGGAAGCAGGTCGGCTGGCCAAGGATTCGATAAACAGAAGAAGTAGGAAAAGGATGGATGGGATGGAGAGACGGGATAGGTGGATGGAGAGAGGTGGATGAATGAATGGACGAGCGTCTGAATGAAGGACGGTACGTACAAGAGTCGAGGTCAGGGAGACGGACGAATGAGCGAATGGGCGAATGAACGAACCACCCACCACTAACCAGCGAAGGTGCTCGAACGAACGAACTAGTGTAGCTACCGCCCAGGGAACAGCCCACATACCTTGGGACTACTTCGAACACTACATGACATACTGTAGGAGGGAGAGTGGCGAATGAAGGAGGGTTGATCATCGACTGGATTGGGCGGCGAGTGAGGATGATGCAGGGAAGACTGGAGCCGGGCCAGAAGAGGCATAGCACAAAAGGCGCTGAATAAGGAGGGAGACATAGACGGGCTAACAACAGACAAGGAGCAGGAGCCCAGAACAGGTGACATGCGGTTGATGCTGAGTCTTGGAGGGAATGAGAAGTCACTGGCCAGGATCCGCCGTGGACCGTGATGGTACGTATAGGGAGCGAGGCACTCAACCGGGTGCTTCATAACGGGGCAGGTGCGATGTACGGGTACCTCAATCATTGCATAACTTGCGGTAGATTAATGAAATGGGATGCACAGAGGACATCATTCTGGGTCCTCTCTGGACCCGTCTGGCAGGAGCCATGGAGCCATGGCTGGCGCTACGTGATGACCCACGATGTACCTGCCTACACTAGGCGGGTACACACTCGGGGACATGTACCTACATGGCAAGTACGGATACGACACGAGCTAACACTGGATGAGATACTCACGGATTGCACTACTCCATGCCTTCCTGCTAAGTACCGGTAGTGTAATCCGTACGGCGAGGGGAGGTACTAGACCCGTCACTCCAGGCTGGATCCGGCTAGAGACAACCACAAGACTGTCTTTGTTTGGAGAGGGTCAGGTAGAGAGGGAGAACAACGGCAGCAGCGGCACACACACAACTCACACAACTCACTGTGGCATGACAACAACTCGAAGCCACGACGGAGGAGGAGGGCCATGTCCATGATGCCACGCCAGCAGGTAGCAGGATACCGGACGGAATATACTTGTACCAGCCCCAGCTCGGCGCAGCGTACAAAGTACTTGCATACATTAGCATGAGGTACCGTACCTCCTCCGGCCATCAGGACGACTGGAAGACTCGGAAGCTAACGAGATGGAGTGGAACTCGCCTGCGAGTGTTGATGCGTCAACAAGTACCACAGTAAACCACTGGGCTGTGCATGGCACACACGCGGACAAGCTTTGCAGGAGAGGAGCCCTCCACCAGCTAAGGTAGTGTAATACCGTACACCATGGCGCCGTCATACACTGTGACTCAGGCCTAGGTACCTGCCGTACGGATTACCGTCGCCCATCCGAAGCAGCGACCTGGTGGTACGGGTGTGCCTACCTGCCACTGCACTACCGGTGATGTACACGGCACTACTGGACGAACGATGGGAAGTATCGCACAGTCGCTGGGCGATCATGCACCGTATACGCAGCGATACCAGCCGTCTCCTGGCAGGGGGCTAGTTCAACTGGAGTCTTCAAGATCACCAGTGACCAGACCACACCGCTTGATACCTGTGGCCCGAGTAGCTCTTCACGCAACTCACAGCGTATTGGAACCGGGACGGCACGTATCGGGAATGTACTTGTACCTTCGCCGCGGCCCGTATAACCCCTTGCTGACTGGGGCCGTCGCAGTTATCCGATCCTCTTGCAGTTATCCGATCCTTCTCCTCTCCAAGGTTCTGCCCGCATTTGTGCTTCAGTCCGTCCATAGCACTGGACCTGGACTAGGTACGGGTTTCCTATCCTGCCCTAACGTAGGTACGATAGGGAACTCACCTCCGTACTTCAGACGCTACGATAGCGTACAGGAAACGCTAAACCGCACACTATCAATACTACAGTAGTGTTGATAGTGAAGCAGACTACCCTCACTAGGTACGCTATTATAAGTACCTAATGTTAGCAGGTCAGCAGTCCTCATATCCATTATTAGTGTACCTAGTGTACACGTGTAGGCAGCGAAATGACATCTAGGCAGGTACACTAGGTGCCTACATGACATAGGAAGCCGAGCAAGTACCCTCATAGTGTTGCTTCGTACGTAATATGAGATGTAAGCAGGTACTAATGAGTTGAGGAGTTGAGACGAGACTTGAACACGTTGCCGCAACCCCATGTTCTAGGTAGGTATGTATTATGTTAACTGGTAGCAGTATCCCGTAAGGTATTCCGTAAGGAAAGGTGCTCGTGCTTGTAATCCCGTAAAAGTCGTCGAGCCGACTGACCAATCCGAGAATCCAAGTCGCCTGTCCCTTCCAGCGCCTTCGGTTTCAATTTGAGCCTTCTGGTCATTGGCTCGACATGCCGCCAGAGCCCCTACATTATGTAACGGTATGCAGCTCCTTTCTAGCTGCAGATGGCTTCTTGGTAATCCGAGGTACTTTATGAGTCTTGTCTTGACGTCTGTCATTAACCTGTCTTGACCGCTCTCACTGTTGTTAACTTGTTTGTTGTAAGTACCTAACGGGATACCTGCTTCGTAAACTACGAGTGCGCACTATGTGTTCGTGAACAAAGTCATAAAATGTTGTTAGGAATCGTCTAGATTGTTCAATCTCATTTCAGGTATATGAAAGGACGACATCTCATTCATCCCGTATCCCGTACACATTAAAACACGCAGCGAGAGCAACGTATTCAATATAATACTATGCACCTTAAGCACATTGTTCCGCACGAATGGCATGGGCTTTGTTACATATCACTCGACTCCCTCAAACGCCAACACTCCCTAGACCTCGAATAGAATGGCGTGATCATGAGTGAGTCTTGAAGAGGTCGCTGGCCAAGCAGTGAAGCACAATGTGCTCCTGGGCAAGGGTCCCCCATTAAAACGCACGGCTAATCCTGGAGCAGACTAGCGCAGTAAGGCTAGTCCGCATGGAGATAGGCATAGGTACGCTCCGCTGGTGCCACTGGTGCCACTGGTGCCACTGCTGGTGCACCCCATTAGTGTGTTAGTAGGTAGACCTGTCCGATGTGCGGAATCCCGAACCGAGGAGGCGTTCATCTCGAACTCTTATCATGATAATGAGGCTCCAACAAGCTTCAGCCCTTTGCGATCTGACATCAACTGACCTGTACATTGTGGATTACCGGTAAATCAATCTGAGCTCCAATCTGGGATTTGCAGGAACAGAAACACCAGATAGACGCTATACACATGTGCTGTACCTACCGTAGGTGCTGCTGTGTCGCCTGACCTCACGACGGTTGCGAACAGTCGCGCTAGTCTCAGCCCAGATATGTACGGGTTAGACGTGGAAGTCGGACTGAATGTACCTACACTAGTGTCATCCGTACGTGTAACTCGCTGTAACTGGGAGGTCGCAACTGGTGATCGTGATGTCTGTCTCATAAGACATACCTCCGCATCGCGGTCGGCGGCACCGAGTGAGTATGGAGTAAGTTGGTATAAGCCGTACGGATTACGGGATCACTTACACTCACGATCACACATGAGAAGAGTCTGGACAGGTGTCATGATCACTTGTTCGCTGTCATCTCGTTCCGGCTCCTCTCTCACTGTCGCCGTTTCAATGAGAGACAATATCGCTGAAATTGCGAATCCCGACTAAGCCGAATTGCCAATATCTCTCGTGAATTGCCGTTATTCTACGATGTGGAGCTCCCCGGAGACCTCAGGGATGGAATCAGGTAATCCGGAGCATGTCGTAGAATGATGCAATCGCGGCAATCATTGCTCCTGTTTGGGCAGAGCACACATTCCACCCACGACATGTAGCTGTCTGACAATTTGCTCGGCTACCCAATCCTCCTGCCTACATTTCAGTCGTGCAACGTGTCAACGGTTCTGTTGTTGTGAGCAGGACAGCTGGCCCGGCACTTGGCTGTATTGTCAGCGCCTTTGAGACAACTGGATTGACAACAGTAATGGATGAGATCACTTATCACCCCCGTGCAGTCGTGAGTCGACACCTCCCTAATACTCTCAGGGACAGACATACGGAGACAGGCAAGACAGACACGGACAGAGCTGTAGTGCATGGAATACCTACGTAGGGCACAGAAGATTGTTGTTGTCTCTCATCGGACGTGATTGGTTTCACCACTGGGCTCTCCGCTCTGTGAGGTGTCGCCGTCACCGCGATCGATCATCGAAGTATTTGACGCAAGACATAATCTCGACAACCTGCTCCTACTCGCGTCGTGGGCACACATTGTTTGACATGTTTGGGACAATAATCGCTCCGGCAACAGCTGAACAGCGATGCAGCTCCGTGGCATCCCCGGTGACACTGGGGTAAAGTAGATGAACAACGATTGAGGAGACTGCCGCGATGATCGCTGATCGGGAAGAGTATAGCGCCACACATGAACGAGTTAGCGGCAAGTACGGTATATCAAATACATCTCGCCCTGGTGAGCAGCGAGCACCCCATGTATCCGTACATACCTACCTACGAGTACATCCCTCCTGTTGCTTTATCAACTGCTTGTCACTGACTCAGGGTCGGATTAATCTGGGCATGATGCGCCCAGGGTGCTCGACTGCTACCACATACGTACTTGTAGTAGGTCAGGAGTAAAAACAGCATGCCGTACGGAATAACCAGTTGCTGCTGCGCGATCATGCAGCGTTGATGCACCCAGCCGCTAAAATGGCGATGTGCGACGGACCAATGTACGCTCTTCATCGTTCCTGTTACCACCACGGCAACAACATGAAAAAACAAACGAAGCGTGGAACCCGGGTGACCCAGGCCGGCCGAAGCTCTTAGGACGACCATGTGGTGCGATAGAAAGGGCAACGGTGATAGGCTGCCGTTCTCGCGATTCGCTTGTAATCGAAGAGGGCTACATAATGTGATGGTCGGGTACACAGCAGCAAACGTATCAACGCCTCTTGGTAAAAGCGAGAGATGCCATTGGCCGTGCTGGGCCGGATTTGGGCTGCTTGCTGTATGTAAGTCTAGATGGCGGTAGCAGGAGCAGGAGCATGAGCAAGAGCAGTATGGTGGTGTAGTGAAGCCTCGATGTGTATGTACGTACAATGTAAATGTACGAAGTACATCATGCATGAATAGCGTACTCGTAGGCAGGATCCCCGGAGACTCGCTCTCGCCCTCACGATCGATTGAGGTATGAGATTCTGGGCATCTTACGAATACTCCTTGACTCCGTGTCTAACGGAGTAGCAGTACTAGTCGCTGGCATGTACTCCAGATGGGAAGGTCATGTGGGCATCGCAAGGACATCGCTCGGTATCTCGATGATCCCATCTCCTAGCGCCGTCCGCATTCCGCATTCCGCACCTGGAATCACGGATTAGCGTACCGTACCTAGTGCACCATGCCACCATCTAATACTCCGTCCTTTCCAGAGAATCCATGGTGGGGTGAATTAAACTTGCCTCTCTCCCAACCCCACAAGTCTTGGCTACACGAAATGCAGAAAATGCAGTAGATTGCGCAGTACGCAGGACGTGAAGGTCGGGAGACGGGAGACAGCCTATAGGTGAGTCGCACGGGGGTGCTACGGACGGTTGCTCGATTCAGCCACAATATGATAGCTGAAGTATCACAACTGTTGGGACAGAAATCCAAGGAACGGTAGAGAGACGAGCACGTACATACATGACTGCGTCTCGTACTGCGTACATCTTCGTACATCATGTACGGTCCGGAATAGATTTGTAAGTAATACCTTGGCTGTATATTTATTACGTGGACGTGGATTCGTACTTGTACATATCGAATCGACTTCGACGTTCGTATCAGTAATTAGAACCGGTTTATAATCAGCAACGGTATTCCGTCGGTATTCCGTGACAGGTCCATGATCTCCTACGATAGATGTACGAGTAGAAGTTGGAAACTCGAACGCGATATGGACGCCGGTAGCTTGCAAGTCTAGACGCTTCATCGCAGCAACTTGGTGCCCGAGACTCCCAGAATTGATTACATGCTCAATTGATAAGCCTGACTTATACCATTAGGTAAGGCGATGTGGACATGCCGAGTAGGTACCTGATTAGTGCAGCTGCGCGACGAGCTGTACCTGAGACTCCGGTACTGTGCCCCACGCCGAAGGTATCGCCCGTAGGTCAGCCATACATGTGCGAGAGCTTTCCGTACGGATTGGTAGGTACGTGAGGAGGCAGGCACGGTTGACCACATTGTCCGACATGCACTTCGTACAAAGTCGGTACGCTATCCCGTACCTACCTAACAAATACCATGCATAGCGTGCCCATTTCACACCTACCGGTACGCTACTTCCCTATCCCCAGCTAGCACGGTCACGTCACGCCACACTAACCCAGAGCCTAACCCAGAGTCTAACCCGCTGCTGCTCGAACTATTCCGTATGTAATCCGTACCTTCCTCCTAACGATGTAACCGCTGTACCTACGCTAGTGCGCCCATTTTGTACGACCGACGATTGTCTCGTTTCCCCAGACCCGCTAGGGCCATCTTCGCATCTCTCCCACCAACTGTTTACCCATGGTTTCCAGTTTTGATCTCCTTCTGACTTCATAGCTTGCCCTTAGCATCACCACTTGCCATTTTGCGACATCCCAGGCTCCTCCGTGCCCCTCCTAACTCGGCTAGTCGCTCCAGCGTGCATGCAGTCTACTGTATGCACCCGATCCTACTGTAAGGTCGTGAAAATATTCGCGGAGTCCGCACGTCCTGATTGTCCATGAGGCTTTTACATACAGATCTTACTCCATTTGCTCTGGGTATATGCATTGAGTGCATTGATCGCGTGGCCTAACTCTGGAGTCGCCGGCCGTTTTGCATGTTGACCGCCTCGCCGACCATCGCTCGTCGTCTCTTCCTTTCTCCCATCTCACCACGCTATATTTTCAGGCGCCCTCAACGCTACGGCACGCTCGCTCGGAGCCTATTTACCGCTACCATGGCCGCGTCTACGAGTTCAGATGTCAAGGTCGTCTTGCTAGACATTGGTAAGACATCATCCCCCCTCCTAGATAAGACAGCTGTCTTATCATCTGGGCCGTATATCTTATCACGAGGACCACATGCATTAGCCCGGCGAGGTTGGCTAATGGGATAACGCATAGAGGGCACTGTTTGCCCAATCTCCTTTGTCAAAGATGTGTTGGTAAGGCTCGGTCTTTTCGCGTCGACTGTCTAGAGAAAGAAGGGGCTGTTATGCCTATTTTTGTTTCATATCAGGAGGCCTACCTATCCTCTCTCCGGTTATTGTGCCGGAGCTGACTCTTACCGGATGAGAGGCGGCGAACGATACCGGATCTGGTGTTGTGATCTCCTCACCATCAAGCTCGGCCTTGGTCTATGGCATTGGCTAGTTCTCCCTTCTCAGGAATGATCAGGTCGTTCTAGTTGTGGCTGTGATACCTTTCCGGCTTTGGCCCGTTTTGGCATCCCGAGAATCCCCATTGCATACGTGGTATAATCCGCAGGGTTTCATAAACTAATGTGTTGTGTTAGTTCCCCTATGCTCGAAGAGCTCTCCCCAAGACTGTTGAGGCCCAGTGGGATAGCCCACAGTTCGCAGTCTATAAGAATGCATTCCCCCCTGAACACGGGTCGTCTAAGCAGGCGCTGATCGCCCATGTTGAGGATCTTATGGATAAGGATGTCAAGATCTCGTATCTGAAGTCTCTTCAGGGGTACCTCTGGGAAGAAGGATACGCCACAGGCGATCTAAAAGCTCACCTCTTTCCCGACGTGCCGGATAAGCTCGCGACATGGCACCGGAATGGCTTGAAAATCATGATCTACTCCTCTGGGTCTGTTCCGGCCCAGAAGTTGCTTTTCAAGCACACGGATGCTGAGCCGTCCGACTTAACGCCCCTTATCTCTGACTGGTTTGATACCGTCAACGCTGGGCTGAAAACTGAAACTAAAAGCTACCAGACCATCGCGGAAGCTCATCCTGAGTTTCCTGTCGGCCATTGGCTTTTCCTCAGTGACAACCCGAAGGAAGTCGACGCAGCCATTTCTGCGGGAATGCAGAGTCAAATTGTAAAGCGCCCCGGCAATGCAGAACTGCCTGAGGATGTCTTGGGACGGCTTCCGATTTTGGAAACGTTCTCTGGTCTTTCAGATACGTTCACTGCTTAGGGTCAATGAACTGAGCCTGAAACGATAACGCGACCGTTCGTTAGAACCGTTTTCCGAGGTTGGGAATAAGTCTGTTCCCCAATATCAGACGCTTTCAACATGCAGATATGTTCTCAAGGATGTACGTGGATAATATCATTCGAAAGCCAAAAGAATTTGTCGCCTTCGCTTGGTATTATCTGCTTGCATTTGCACCGAGACCAGACGCATCGAGAACCCATAAACACCCCTGATATCAGGGGTGTTTACGCAAGCGCCCGGCCTACCTGTGGCCAATGGAAAAAGAAACAAAAGATAGGATAGAAAAGGTTGGAAAAGAAAACTAAAATAGAGCTATCCTGCTTTTAAAAAAGAAGCAGTTTCATGATACAAAAGAAGAGACTCCTGAGCAGTGATCTTGATGTCACCCAGTTGTATGCTAGTACTTCCTATGTCATACTATTCATCCTCCCACATGTCTGGGCACCGAAAGTTCACGCGAACGCCTCTCATACCTAGCCATAGTCCACGGGATATATCTGGTAGTAGGTATTCTAGAATCCCTTCTAAAGCCAATTGACTAAACCCGAGATATCCGAACATTGGAGGGTACGTACGAAGATCAAAGATCCTAGACGTCGCCCTTCCCGTAGCATCGGAAACCAGTTGTGATACACAAACACAAGACAGACCATCAAGGTCCTCTCTTGTTGTTTCTGTCTTATTGTATGTAAGACCTTGATGGAGGATGCCCAGGATCTTGGAAGAGAGACTTACGTTCCCCCTTGATAAATCCCACGTGTGACTTATTACGTACGGGTTGATAATCTGACTGGTGACCGTAATGGACGGTGTTGTACGGGATTCATGGGCGACGATTAGTAGCACATATACAGACTACGAAATACCTATATGCCGAGGCCATCCCGGGGAATTGAGTCGACCTAGTTAGTTACACGTGGGAAGGGGCTAGTTCCCTCCTCCTCCCAGGGGCCACGAGACTACGCTCTTATCTACGGGATACCTAGTATGAAGTTCACTAGTCGTCAATATCGCCGAGGTCCAACTCACGCGCAAAAGCGGCCCCGAAACTATCGACGTCAGTCTTCTTCCCCCGCTCCGTTCCCCTATGCCGGGAGATAGATCCGTAGCAGGATTTCGAACGACCTTACGTACGTACGTGCGTACATATCTAGGGGGATGACCTGTTTCTGATGGGAAGGGGGGTATGTAATCCGATCTCTTCGATTGGAGGGACGATTCAGAATATGTAGCCGAGTATGCTTGTCAGCTAGCTACTGCGGGTGTTCTAGTCAGTTCACAGAGGAAGTCATATGGTTGGAACCGGGAACGTTCCCCTGGGGCTGATAGGAATAGTAAGCAGACCGGTTTTGCCACCTGTGATCGATTTGAACATAATCCGTACTTCGTAGAGGTAGATAGACATGGAGTCATTCCTCTCGGTACTACGCTATCATCTTGACTCTGTCGATGCTTATCAGAGCGATATCGAAGAGATAGGTAGATAGCTAGGTAGATGTTGTAGTCGTGGGGTTAGGTATGCGCCGCAGATCAGGTTAGCCTAGAATTTCGCCACTGCCGCTAAAGGGTGGTGATGAGTAGGTACGGTAGGTTAGGTTAAGGTAGGGGACGATCGATCGATGGAACGAGTCGATATGAGGTGAGCAGCTGCGGGGAGAAGTGAGGGGGCCCGGAGTCAACGTCAATGGAATTAGGCGAGGATGAGGAGTCGTTTTTTTTGCGGCCTAGGTAGGTAGATTTTTCTCGAATAAGTTTAACTTGTTCAAAAGGTCTATCATGCGATGATAGCGCGTATTCCTGTCGACTACCGACCGGTGTTGTCCCGTCCCACCATCTCATGACACAATGGCGCAACGTCTGTCTCGCCTATTCCGTACTCCTCAGACCCGTCCATGCCGTCGGGAGTTGCATTTCGACAAATCCCCATATGAAAGTCGACCAATTCGTAATGGACACAATGCCACTAATCGTTGCCTATGGGACATGCATTACCTAGCAGCTGTTCGTCTATGCATCTTCGCTACGGTTGATAAGCCAGAATCCAAGCGACGGCGCTGAAAAGTGCTGTGCCAAGCGACGTAGAGCAAGCTATCGGGTCTACACTATTTATTGGAGGAGACCGGACTTTGCGCTGTATCGCTCCCCTCCTTTCAAAGTCGTGTCTGCGCTTGACCCTAACCGTAGGGTCGACCGGATCGCACTCTAGGGGGAATAACGACCAATCCCTATTCGCTCGCCGGCAGCTATAATATGATGGAGTGTTATAATATATGCTGTGCATTCCTAGTTTCGGGACCCGTAGGATGGACAAGTAGGGAACTGGAGGTCCCAGCCCGTGGGTTGCTCTCGATCCTGACTCTTGAGATGCCCGACGCGGGTTCTCCAAATTGTCGAATTGAACGATTCGAGGCATGCTGACGACATTTTCGAGGTCGTCTGACTTGGCTCGGAGCCATCCCGTTGGTCTGCCCATTTCTCCCTCTGCAAGCCCCCTTTATATTTGCAAGTTTGCGGGGTAAGCGGTCGGGATAAATGTTGGGAAACGGTAGCGATCTTCTCAACGAGGGGAGAATGCATATCTAGGCTCTGTGGCGGTTGGCAAAATCCGGGCAATGGCTGCAACTGGAATCCGCATCCAGGCGAATTGATGCTCGCGGCATGGACCGAGAACCAGTCATTGAACCTTGGACGGATGCCACCGGTACCCAATTGCTATTCAATGGCAATTAGTCATGAAAACTACACTGAATCTTATCGAAGAGTGACACCTACCGACCCATTCGTACCCGGCAAGTGTCGTCCAACTTGGTACGGCTGAGGGGGTAGGGTGGTAAGTGGTAGTCCGAAGTATTAAACACGTGTCCCAACTGTAACTTGCTCAAGCCTTCGAACCATGGAGGACGATCGAGAAGTTGTTCCTTGTCGAACCAGAGCGCAGCTCGACCTTCCGGAAGGGGGGTATGTTGATAGGAACGGTCGATGTCCTCCGCCAGAGGTAGTAGACTAGTTTCTGGGTGATCTTGCTATGGGTCTTCGTATATCCCAGGGCCGTCATTATCCTCTCTAACAGCGGCTCGTCCATGTACCTTGAGTTTGTGACACAAGGAGCAGGTAAAACCAGAAATAGGCATGGGAGCACATTATTGGTTTTCGTCGTGTTAGATTTCTTCAGAAAGTCCAACGTCCTGAGAAGCATTGCGCCGCGGCCCTGCGCATCAGGGACGAAGTTCAAGACCAAGGACAGACTGATGACATCGAACGTCTGCGTGTCGTCGGATGGAAGCGGCCTCTTCATGAAATCCTGCTGTAGGATGCCATCCCCTTGACTATTCAGGTCGATCCTTTGCATCTCAAAGAACCCGCTTCTAGAGCACTCATTGTTGGTGCTGAGAGCCCCGACTTCGAGCATACGCACCGAATGGTCCGCGACAATGCCGGCGGCTGAGAACTCTGGGTTGAGCCATTCCATCAAAACTCGCGAACTGTCGCCGCCGCGGTCACTGCGCTGCCCTTGCAAACTCGCTTGCTGATACTTCTGGATGCCGCCCAAAGCAGCAATCTCAGCGCCAGCTGCTACCTCAGCAGCCTTGTCACCTCGGGCAACAGCTTGAGCCTTTTTCTTTTCTAGTTGATGAATTGTGTTGATGAGTCCTCTCGTAGCCTTACGTGATATCGACTTGGGCTTTTGCGCTGTGGGCGGTCGCCCCTTAGCCAATGTTTTGGTCGTTTTCTTCTTGACGGCCATATTCCCACAGGCAGAATTTGGCGCGTCAACCACAGATATGAGTCGGAAGGAAAACCCGTATATAAGGAGTAAGCACTTCGCATACACCTTAATATGTGAAGCACCGATAGTTTCACCTCCTTACCTACCTGGTAATTGTAGAAACGGAACGCTCTTGAGTGCTGTTTGCTGTCTCTGAAGTGAAGAAGACCCACCAGTCGCGAACCCGACGCTTCACAATGAACCCCTCGTGGGCCGCTTATGTAGGTAGATGCGGCCCGTGACGATTTTGGCGGCCCGAAGGTGACTTGTGTACAAAGCCACGCTAGTGCAGATCTGGCCTAGTGGCCCTTATCAGAAGCCTTATCGAGCGCACGGACCACAATGACCACTCGCATATCCCAAATGTTCCTCCACAATTCTCTTCGCAACGACGAAATTTGAGCTTGGTCTTTTCTCCTCCAGACGACCATCCACGACCAACGACGACAACCTCACTAACAACCCACCAGTCAACACTATCAACAAAATGGGTCCCAAAGTCGCTGCGAAAGGTACTACCTGAACCTCCCATCCTCGACGACATCGTCCAATCGCCGATATGTCTTAAGGCTGCGATCCGAAAGGGTCCAGCCTGTCCGTCGCATCAGCAGTAGACAATGTTGCGTAGTTCTGTTTATCAGGGCGTATGCTGATGCTTCTCAACAACAGGCGGAAAGCCCAAGGGCTTGAAGCAAGCCAAGGCCGCTGCCAAGGCCGCTGTAGGTTTCTCACAATCCGTTTCGTCGTCGATATGGTCTTTGGCAGTCTGCTAACGTTCCTCCAGCTCAAGGGAGACACTGCTAAGAAGACCCGCAAGGTCCGCACCAGCACCACGTAAGAATCAAGCGCTCAAGACTTGACGACTGTTCCAATGCTAACGTTGTGACTCTAGCTTCCACCGCCCCAAGTAGGTCGATCTGCCGGACACCCCAAGCGGGTGTAGATTCCTCGAATACGACGACTAATTAACCGATCCATAGGACTCTGTCTCTCTCCCGTGCTCCTAAGTGGTATGTAAATCCTTCTCCTGTCTGGAACTCATTAAACATCAAGCTAACAACTTTGCAGTAAGTTGATACTCTGAATTGAAATCTCGCGCCGCGCTCTATACGATTGGAAACGGCCGAGTTCCAGCCCCGACATCGCATGCTGACCTCCTGTAGACCACCGCAAGTCTATCCCCCACGAGCCCCGGTTGGACGAGCACCAGATCATTGTCCACCCCCTCAACACTGAGTCCGCCATGAAGAAGCTCGAGGAGCACAACACCCTTGTCGTACGTACAATATCCTAAAGACGTCGTCGCTGTGCCTAGCCCATGGCCGATTGATCTTCCCAGCAACTGCATCCATACTAATAGCTATGCAGTTCATTGTCGACGTCAAGGCCAACAAGGCCCAGATCAAGCAGGCTCTCAAGAAGCTCTACGAGATCGACGTTGTCAAGATCAACACCCTCATCCGCCCTGACGGCAAGGTACGATTTGACCCCAGAACCTCTTACCCTTTTATAGGGATGCAACAAGGTGACAAATACTAACGTGTGATTCCCCAATATAGAAGAAGGCTTACTGCAAGCTCACCCCTGACGTCGACGCCCTCGACATCGCCGCCACCAAGCTCGCCCTCGTTTAAACCTAGTTACCGGATAGCATAGGTTGATGGTGAAATAGGGTGCGATGCTTCGCGTGTCGAATCAAAATGAAAAAATGCATTGATAACGGCGTTGCCTCGGATCAGGAATTATTGCTTTCAATATGGACAAAATGTGATTCCCCAGTGCCCACGATTTGTGAACGCGGCACGACAGCGTTTCTTTTCTCCTCCTACTCCTCTCTTATTCGTTCACTGTGACGTCCCGGATGTTTTGAAAACCCCGTAGTTGTAAATCCGCATTATCCATGCGCAAGCAACAGTACTACGTACTGTAATTCAGGCCAAATCACGTAAGGGTATCACACCCAAGTTATCATTCCCAATTATTGCACCCTGTTTTGCGATCTGTAGTGTATGTATAGGTATTATATTTCAATGACGAAGTTCTCAGTTCTGGCGCATATCCTGCAGATGCTTCATGGTCAAAGTGCTGATGTCGAAGAAGCGCTCGGCGCAGCTGGCCATGCAGCTCTCCTCGTTCTTGTCCAGCTTGCTGTTCTTGATCGAGCTCGTGATGCACTTCTTGAAGCAGACGTCTGTGAGGGAGTGGACGGCTATAATTCCATTCTGTTAGCACGATTCTCTAATACCTAGCGTTTCTTCTAGATTTCCAGCGACTCTTCCGAGCTGTCGGAGGGGAGGGGAGGGTTTTGTTGCGCATCGGGTTGGCGATTCGCGTGGTATTTGGTGGTATATGGAAAAAAGGGGGGAAGCTGGAGAGAGGGGAAACGTACTGTTCTGTATCCGAACCTTCTGGTTCTCGTTGTGCAGGAACTGGCGAATCTCGGCCTTGTCCTTCTCGTTCAGCTTATCGAGATCGGAGCTGTCGATAGTGATTTGATCCATTTTGTCTTGGGTTTCACGTTCGCGCGGTTTTGTCTTAACGCCAGTTAAGTCTGGGAATGGCAATGGGAACGAGGTCAGGTGTTGGAGTAATGCAGTGATGATGATGATGCGGTCGGCTGTAACTTAGGTTGGCGCAAGGCAAGGCATGGGATGATGGATGAGTAAAATTCAAGTGGTTCTCTTATCTTATCGCCGATATTACGTAGTGCTGCGACTTTGAAGTCTTGCGGGTTGAAGACATTCGCACTCGAAGATCAGGACACGAAAGCAAGTTATGAAGAAGGTATATCAAATATATTCCATTTAGAAAGCTTCAAGAAATTTATGCACTCTGGGTTATAAGTTCATCTAGATTTACACGCTATACGTATTTGTACGGGTTCATGATTCCATTCTGTATCGCACGTTAGTAACTCATAACTTTTCATAAGGAATGCAAGGAAGGATGGACAACTTACAGGATCATACAACTTCTTAATCTGCTTCATCAAGCCAATCATGGTCTCATCTCTGCTGAAGCCGAGATACTTCTTCTTAGCCAGACCGAGACCGTGCTCGGCACTGATGCTGCCGTTCACCTTGCCGATCCATTCATACACGAATGGCTCTAAGACCTCTTCAACGCGCTTATCGTATCTCCGGACAGCGACGTTGAGGTGCAGGTTGCAGTCACCCATGTGACCGTATCCGACAACGTCGATGACGGGGAACTCGTCCGTCTCGCCCTTCAGACCGGCGGCTTCGATTCTCTCTCTCGTGTCGTCCACGAGTCTGTACAGGTCCTTCAGGGGGATGGAGACATCGTACTTGTAAGTACCTCCGAAGTGACCTACGCACTCAGAGATACCCTCACGTAGACTCCAAAGGGATTTGATCTGTGTCTCGTCTTGCGCGACAACACCATCGGCAATAATCTCCTTCGACATGACGTCCTCGAGGAACTTCTCCAGCTTCTCAGCGTCATGCTCGGTGTTGGATCCACTGGTCTCAATGAGACAGTAGAAGGGGTACTCGCCATCCAGGGGTCGCTTGTTCTGGCGCACTCTGTGAACAATGTCCTGACTGTAGGAGTCCATCAGCTCAAAGGCGGAGAGAATCTCGGACAGCTGGGCCTTGGCCTCCCTGAAAGCTTGCTGGATCTTCTCGAAAGAGTCGGCACCCAGGAACGCAACGTTGACGGCCTTGGGTCTCTGAGGGCATTGGATAGAGACAGCGGTGATCATACCAATGGTACCCTCACCACCAACGAACAATTGCTTGAGATCATAGCCGGTGTTGTTCTTGCGCAAAGTGCAAAGGTCGTTGATGATCGTACCGTCGGGCAAGACAGCCTCAAGACCGAGAACATTACCGTGCAAGCTTCCGTATCGGAGAAGACGGAGACCACCGGCGTTCGTAGCAACGTTACCGCCGATGTGGCACGAGCCCTTTGCGCCGAGATCCAGAGGGAACAGGTATCCCTTCTCGGCAAGGAATTGGTCCGCTACTTCCAGGACGACACCAGCATCGGCGACCAAAACACCGCTGACTTCGTCGAACGAGCGGATCTGGTTCATCCGGCTCGTGCTGATGACGATCTCATCAAAGACAGGTACGGAACCTCCGACGAGACCGGTGTTTCCACCCTGAGGCACAACAGCGAGCATGTTGTCATTGCAGTACTTCAAGATCTTGCTGACTTCCTCGGTAGAGCCGGGCTTGAGCACAAGCTTGCAGTGGCCACGGTACTTCCGCATCCAATCGCCGTTGAAAGGCTCCATATCATCGACCGAGACCTCGGCATTCACGCCGTCGATGATAGCGGAGTCCTTCCCGAGGAGACCGCGGAAGAACGCAACATGTTCCTTGGTGATCTCGGCGAAGCGCGGGTCACGCTTGATCTCGGGGTAGCTGTCGGTGGTGAACTTGGCCCGGGTGACAGCCGAGTTCCGGAAGCGTCTCGTCGGTGTGCTCGAGAGGCATCGGAGAGCTGAAGGGCTGGGCTTAACGGCGCAAGTCGACCTCAATAGCGCAGGCGTTGACACGCACCGCGCGATTGGCACTAATCTAGACCGGCATGCCATGTTGAGAGCTGCTGGACGGGCGCCCCTGCTTGACGCTTTCAGGCTTCAGCAGGAGGACAATTGCGCGCAAACCTTATAAATACCAATTCGACGGGCCAAATTTAGTATCGTACCGGTGAACGGAACAAAAAGTGGCGATCTCGGCCGCCGGCGTGCTGAACCAAAAGACCTCAGCGGAAAAAGATGGGGCGGTACCACGAGTTTATGGAGCGGTGCGAGTACCTTAAATACAGTGCGCAGTCCTAGATGCAACATAGCGCCGTGAGATGGATGGAAGCCATCGCCATCTTCGTCTAGCGCATGTACCTAGCGTATGTCGCTGTCGACCGCTGAAAAGTGTGACGCAGGCGTTCGGCAGGCGCTGTAGTGTACCACTCCACCAGCACGCATCGTCGCAACTGCCACGCTAATCGCCGTCTGCCGGCCTAGCACAGTAAACCCGTACTGTGCAAGTAGCCGGTGTCGCAGCGCCGATTCTGTGGATGAGGTCGAACGCATCGACTTACATCTGATTACTAGTAAACAATCTCACATATACAGTAAGGATGATGGCGACGAAAGGACGCATGATATATGGATTTTCAATGCTAGACTGAGCCAGCTATTTGTTCAGCTCAGATCAGTTGATTCCATAAATACGGAGGCTGTGTAAGTGCGTAGGTCCAACCGCCGTGGCGAGATTCGTCGAAGATCCTGAATGCGGATATCTGTTTCGCTGGAAATGAGCGCATCCAACGTGGAATGGGCGTGACTTTATATATTTTGAACCGGTGATCAAGTCATATTCGAACAGGCAATGATATTCAGTAGAATGGGCATCAGACACGAAGATCTCTCCATCTTCGTGGTGCTTCCGTACAGTAATCGGTAACAAAGCGGCGAAAGCTTTGGCGAGGCAGTCAGATGGGCTCACCTAGAAGCCCATTGTGGGGCATGGCACGAGTAATACAAGGCATCGAGGTCACATCAGCTACATTTGTTGCCACAGGACCATCCAGGTATGTAAAGATCGCCATGGAGTCCGTATTAATCGAGGAAGTTGAGGCGGAAAGAGGTTGTTGGTAGGGAGAAATTTCCATGGGTAACCTTACGGAGGGCGGATTGCGGATTACGGAACACGGATCCGTACGAGAGGGCGTGACGTATTGGCCCGGCTGTTCGACCAGTCGTATTGCTCGACCACCCCGCCTAGGTACCTATGTTTGAGGGACTCGGATCTATTTACGCCCCCGAGTCCCCTGGATGGATTACATAGGCGGGGTGATCGAGCAATGTGACTGGCCCAGACGCAGTGTGACTGTGTTATCGATAAGATAAGACGCAATGTCGGCTCTCTATGGGCTGCCCGCCAGCGTCCTCCCACTCGAAAGCCACGGTTAGCTAATAGCGGGGGACCCAAAAAGGGGCGTATCGCCCAGCCCACCAATGATAAGGCCCAGATCGCATTTCGGTACAGCTTGGCTGGAGCATCGCCCATACAGTACCTAATTGTTGTTGGCGCCTGATTCACATGTACTTCAGCTAGACTGTCGCCAGGCGTTCTTTGTCCTCCCAGCACAGAGTGCCTGTTATGGTCTCGCAAGTGCACCCGCACCAACAACAACCTCGATTCGCATTCCCACGTCGCCGTCGCCGTTGTCGAATTCGCTAATCCGTATATCCTCTTTATCCTCCCCCGCGCTTCCCAGCCATAATTGTGGTTGAAGTCGGTTCTCTATTCCATCTGATCGGATCTGATCTGATCTGATCTGGCCAACGTCACTGCGAACCTGCCGCGCCTCGATTGATCTTTGTCCAGAGTTGCGTGTTGAAGGGTCCCGAGAATTACCACCACCTCGACTTCTACTGCTACTGAGAAAGACAACTTCTCATCAGAGCAGGAGCTCTACAATCCCCAGAGCTGGTCTCTCGCGTCGCCTATCGCCTTTGTCGACGCTGCCCCGAGCATTTGGGGTCTATTCAGACCAAGATGGACGACAGATGGGTCGAGGTCCAACAGAAGACCTTTACAAAATGGTCAGTGACTAACCGGCGATACTACTCGTCGTCTCCATCTCTCCAAGATCATGGATCTCTCTATGATCGTGACGTATGTCGGCGCTGAGGGCTTACACTGCTGCGATCTAGGCTAAACACCAAGATCGAACCAAGAGGAGTGCAAGTCAGAGATCTAGTCATTGACTTGAGTGACGGCGTAAGTCCCCTGCATCGCACAGCTCGCCGAGCTGCCTTGTGGTCGCCCATGCTGACCGCGGTCGCCTTTGAAGATTCTCCTCATCCACCTACTTGAGTGTTTGTCATGCGAATCGCTAGGAAGATATGCCGCCAGACCCAAGCTCCGAGTGCAAAAGTTCGAAAATGCCAACATAGCTCTCAATTTCGTCAAGTCGAGAGGCATTACGATGATCAACATTGGCGCCGAGGATATTGTCGACGGCAACCGGAAAATTATCCTCGGTTTGATATGGACCCTGATCCTTCGGTTCACCATCAGCGATATAAATACGGAGGGTATGACAGCAAAAGAAGGTCTTCTTTTGTGGTGTCAGCGGAAAACGGCTTGCTACGACGAAGTGGAAGTTCGCGACTTCAGTTCCAGCTGGAACGACGGCTTAGCATTCTGCGCATTATTAGATATTCATCGCCCAGACCTCATTGACTACGACGCACTAGACAAGAGTGACCACCGCGGCAACATGCAACTGGCTTTTGATCTCGCCCACAAAGAGATTGGTATCCCTGCTTTGCTTGATGTGGAGGACGTGTGCGATGTTGCCAGACCCGACGAGAAGAGCTTGATGACCTATATCGCATACTGGTTCCACGCTTTCTCGCAGATGGAAAAAGTCGAGAATGCTGGTCGTCGCGTCGAGAAGTTCGTGAACAACATGCAGGGAGCATGGGAAATGCAGAGCGCCTATGAGAGAAGAATGGCCGCGCTGCTGAAGCAAATCCGAGAGCAGATTGAACGATGGCAGGGAGCCAAGTTTGAGGGCACGTACAAGGATGCCAAGCAACAGGCTAGTCAGTTTGCTTCTCACAAGAGGGGCAAGAAGAGGGATTGGGTCGCAGAGAAGAGTGATTTGGCGACCCTGCTTGGTAATATCAAGACCAAGTTGGGCACATATCGTCTTCGGGCCTACGAGCCCCCGCCAGAGCTTTCGTTGGAGACTATGGAAAACGAATGGGCGCGACTGACCAAAGCAGAGATGATTCATGGTCAACTGATCAATGAGACCATTCGAGAGTGAGTGATGCCCGCATCTTTGAGTTGTCAACTAACTGACAATCTCTCCAGTATCAAGAACGCTCTTCGTAAGTCGTTTGCAGACAAAGCCAATGATTTCGCCTTGGCCCTCAATACAATGCAACTGGCTATTTCGGGTCTTGAGGGAGAAGTAGAAGACCAGCTACTTCACGTACGGAAGCTCAGCAGCAATCTTCCACCTCTAGACGCCTATCTTGCCAAAATTGCTGCTGTCGATGCAAAATGTCAGGAGGCAAATATCGAGGAGAACGACTTCACGACCTATACGTACGACGAACTGTCTTACGAGCTCGGCCTTGTTAAGACTTCTGTACAGAAGAAGTTGTCATTCTTGGAGAATCAAATGGTTGCCCGAAGCATGACCAACTTGACCCCAATTCAGTTGGAGGAGTTCGAATCCGTATTTCGACATTTCGATCGCGACGACACCAACACACTCTCCGAACTTGAGTTCTCGGCCGCGCTCGCCTCCCTGGGTCTCGTATTCAGCGAAGACGAAATGCACGACTACTTCCTCGAAACGTCTCGTGGCCTTGGCCGCGTCTCCTTCGAGCAGTTTATCCGCTTCATGGTTGATGTGACCGAGGATCAGAATACAGCTGAACAAGTGTTTCAGTCATTCCGCGAAGTCGCTGATGGCAAGCCATATGTCACCGAGATGGACCTCCGGCATTCTCTCGTTCCCGACGAGATTATTGAGCAGCTATGTAGTATTATACCTCCTCATCAAGGTCCAGACATGGCCGAGGATCGCGGTCAGCCTCAGTTCGATTACATCAGCTTCATGGAGAAGCTGATTTCGCCTATCGCCGGAGGAGATCCTATAGACATGGCAAACGGAAGAGGCAGCCCGCCGAGGCCGTCAAACTCCAGGCAGTCAAACGGCTCTCGTTAAATCCATATCTTCGTGCTCCCGAGCTTGCCCACCCCCCTTGCTCGACACAATCCCTCCCAATACGGCTCACAACCAATATTACTACTCTCATCTCACCACATTCACTTGCGCTCCACAATACCCACCATACAGAAATCATGCGCATAATTTAATTCGAGGCCGTTAGCAAGCGACGGAAAATTATATGTATTTCGCGTATTTCTCGTTCCCGTTTGCGCTTATGTTCCCTTGTTCTTCACGGAACTGGCTGGGCTAGTCCACCAAAATTGCCATTCCCTTATATCGTCTGCCATCGACTCTTGTCTCACTAGCAAACCAACGCGCGGTATGGAAGTCATCGGCAGCATGGGAGTGGGAAGGATGGCCCCCTCTTTTGCTCCTTGCTCCCCATCGCAATTCCACTCCTTTTCCCGGGTCGTACCAGGGGTTTTTCACGAAAGTAGCATTGATCCGGGTGTTCTTTTACAATTGTTAACGGGGAACATTTAGGCGGGAAATGGAACCGGGAGGGGAAATCGGATGGGGGGACTACTAACCGGTACTTCATTTCCTCTTTGACGCAACTTTTCGTCTTTGTGTGCTTTCTTCTCGCTTTACTACGTTCCCTTTTTCCTCCGGCACTTCCCCCTTTTTACGATATGCTCAGACAAGACATGCTGCGTATTTATGGTAGTCGGACTGAGTTCGACTGGGTTTCGCGGTTGCTCTGCGGTTTGTGTGAAGGAGAAAGGGGGAGAGTAAGCGGAAGAAGGGAAGATATTGTTTACGTAGGTAGTTTGACATGATGGTTCTTCAAACATAGGTCTGTCCGTCTACTTTAGCAGAATTTACACACGATTTCACTTAATAATTCGTCCTGACTTTGTCTGTCCGTAGCTTGTATGTTGATAAGCCGTAGAACTACTCGTGCGCATACATATATATGTATACGAGTAAGGGCATCACATTCCTTCTCCTGATCACCTAAGAATTGTCAATATAGTCGTCTGAGCAACAGAAATGAGGATTCCGAGGCTGAGATTTTCTTCCCCATGTAGTATCAAGTTGACGCAACGTGAATATTGCTGCCCCTAAGTTAGAGAACTGGCTGGGGATCAAAGACCAGGTGATCTTTCTTGCTCACATGCTTCTGTACTCAAAAACGTGCACTCGACCAGAGTGTGAGCATCCATGTCACTTAGATAGACATTCCAATCATGTCTGTCAGTAAGTTTTTCTTGGAGACTCCAAATACTGCAAGGGACAGATTCCATTCAACTCCGTAGAATGATGAGGCGATCATCTCACATTCTGAGGTAACTGGGTGGTCAGACAGAATCCAAGTGAGTATCCAATCTGACATGATGGATCTACTGACCAAGTCACAATCTCCATTCACTTAACGAATTAGGGGTAAAGATTCGCGCGCGCGTAATTTGGTGCAGCTGGTAAGACCCTTTTCTATATTTCAGGGGAGACGCACAGCTCGAAGCACAGCTCTACGTCTACTCCAGACAAAAGGCTTGATGCATATAAACGCTTCGGTTGAATCCCCTTTCCCGCCGTTGGAGCTCAGATTATGTACAGAAAATATGTATAGAACATGTAAATATGTAACAGCCCATCAGATCAAAACACCATACCATGCAAATGCGTGCCCTCCGTTTCACCGTTTTGTTGTTGTGTCCCCAAGTTGTTTAATACAATACAGTCAGTCAAGCACTCACACAATGGAACCTACAACCGGCTCCAAGTTTGATGAAACAAAAGAGTGATTGGTCAAGAGCTATCCCCCTTCCCTTTTTCGCGGTCCGATCTCCCGGTGGGTAAATAAACGGACGACATTGGTTTTTTGTTTACTCTTTGAATGCGTTCATATCCTTGAGCGCGCCGGCTAGTCTGCGGTAATCTCGCAAGAGATCTAATACCTCGCCCAATTTGAGGTCTGCAGGACTCTGCAACTCCATGAACCGCTTGTTTGGCGGGTCGATCTTAGGCACCTCTTTTGGTGGCAACGAGACGGCAATGTCAGGGAAAGCCTACGTGCAGTACATCAGTCGTTGTTCATATATGTAAATGAAGGGATAAACATACCGTAGCCAAATCTCCACCATCCACGACTTTCGAGGTATCTTTCGGAGTGGGAGGCTGAGGCGTTCGACCAAATCCTCGCATCATACCAATACTCGAGAGCCTGCTTATGGGGTTCAGGGAATTGCCAAGGTTGCGCATGGATTCAACCAGAGCCGGATTGGAGCTTGGAGCGGGCGTTGTTGGGCCAAACGTAGAAGCTCTCTCCTTGGCATCTTCGGCTTTTTTGGAACTGCCAGCACTCCGACCACTGCGAATGCTGTCCGCGCTGCGTTCCCGCAAGGTTCCTTTGCCCCCGACAAAGGGGAAAACTCTACCCTCCCTGGTGGATGAAGATCGCTCGGCCTCCTCATTAACTTGTGCCAAACCGTCTTCGTCTTCCGGGAATGGTGTTCCGACTAATTTGCGAGCATCGTCCAGCGTGCGTGGTACGAGGATCTCGCGCCCATCAGCTGTGCTATCACGCAGTTTTCCAAGTAGGAATCTGTAGCTCTCATTCAAACTGTTACCAATAGTCTTGATACCCTGGTCTGCGGTATTAAAGAATGTATCGCTTGCCGTTCCAATTGCCTGAGCAGGAGTCTGGATGAGATCACTAAGTCTACGACGCTGAACTGCGGCTCGGAGATTGGAAGCAGATTGCGATAGTCTTGCGCTTGGCGTATTTTCAGGTACAGCCGACGGGTTAGAGGTTTGTGAAGAGAGACCTGCTGTGAAAGCGGGCGGGAAAGTCTCCTGTTTTGATGCTCCTGATTTGCTTGGGGTCGTTGATGCCTCGTCGGCTCTCAGACTAGCCAAATCGACTGTCTGTAAGAACGTTATCGCGGCTTCAAGGTTTGTTAAACAATAGGCCGCCTCTCCCTCAATCTTTTCTTCCCAACGGAATCTCTGAATGAAGTTCGAATCACTGATAACGCTGAGATTCTCAGGGGGCATCGTTATGAGTGTGTAAATCAACATGGGCATGATCTCGTCTGCCGATGATGATGGGTGGAAGTATGATAGCGTATCCACAATGCTCTTGTGAGCAGCTTTGAGGCAATTGAGCTTCCCCAGGGGGTATCTCTTCTGGTTCATGAGGCAGAGGTCCTTGCGCGCCTGTTCCAAGTGATCTCTAATCTCCTCGTTCTTCTTCGCTAAGGCTTCCGGCTTCTCTTCTAAGGACTCCCCCAAATCAACACCAAGATCTGACGGTCCAATTCCAACAACGGCCAGCGCAGCTGTCTTAGACCGTAACTTGTCGTCTTGCGCTTCATCTTGGGTGCTTCTATGGCGGTAAATCTGGTTGTAAATGCCTTCGCAGAGCCGTCTCTCTACTGCTTCCTCCAACAAGAGCTTCTTCTGCTCAAGATCTCTCCTTGCTCGCTTCTTGTCGGAAAGTTCTTCGGGTGTAAGCATTTGCTGTTCCGACTCTTGCGCTTGTGCGTTCCTGGACTTGTCCCTGCTTCCGATAGAGGCAGCTTTGGCTCGTAATATGCTCGCAGCAGAGGCTCGCGCTGAGCTAGCGATACTCAGAGAGTTCTCGCGGGATTTTCGGGTGGCAAGAGAGCTAATGTGAGTTTGTACATGCTGCGCCGCAGTATGGTAGAAGTCTTGGAACAATCGCGCGAGGTTGTCGATGTTAGGCGGAGATGGATGGACTTTGGCGGATAGAGAGTCGATGAAACTGGATAGAGAGACAAGTCATTAGCCGTTATTACTACCCGGGACTTCAACCATTCAATCAGTTATCAACTTACTTGTCAGTCATGCTCACCAACTCGATTGGGATGATGCCGATATCGACTGACGCCCGGGGAACCTCCACGTCTTCCTCCCTCCCCGTAGATTCGGATTCGAAAGCATCGGGTTCCTGCTTCGAACTATTCTGAGCCATAACACCTTCCGACCCTGATCCATTCGAGGAACCCTTTGACTTCTGGGATGTACTGAGCGAACTGGCCGCCGTATCCGAGGAAGAGAGCTGTGGAAACGACGTTGTGGAGTGCAGCGATCCGGGTCTGGGCTCGGAGCCCTTCTGTCTTGATGGGGACGCCATGAAACGATTTGATGCTGAGAAAAGGTAACGAACGGTTGGTTGAGTGCTTGAATTCACGCGTGAGAGCCGTACAGTTGGCGACACGGTAACTTGTTTTTATTCGGGTCAAGATCAGTAACGTCGATACTTGGTGTTGCGTCAAATACATGCCTCTGGTTACACGACCGTACCATTCCAGGTACCTAGTGCACCGACTACTTGCATAGCTCTCATACAGAGGTAACTTTGCTGCGCAGTACTTATGTAGAAAACCATATATAGTGTCGTTTATCCAAGTTTACTGTATGATTTGCATGCTCCAGGCAGCTATCTTTACTGTACCGTACTGTGTGTGAGGGCTGGAATGCTGCCCCTCGAGATCCTCGTAATTGTCGACGTGCTAATTAATCGCGTTTCCAGGTTGCATAGCCCTGAGCAACGAGATACCAACTGTTTACCCAAATTTAACTACCCTGCCGATATTGATCGACAATTTAACTTGGTTGTGCATGACTACTGCCACTATCACGTCTTTGTCGAGAATAGTCCCCTACGGAACAGGTTCGTTACTGAACTCCGTAAAGCACGGAGATACCTACCTACATCCTACATCGACCGTTACATTTGAGGTGTCCATATTCCATTCTTACGGATTACGCTAAGTAATCGTCCGTTACCAGTGCAATGCATGGGTTACACGGCGCAAGTTACAACTGCAGGATCGTTGAGACACGTACACGTATCCCTGCGTGCATTATCTCTGCCTACCTACATGAGGTCGCAGATACAAATGGACCCATATCTCGTCCGTACCGGTCCCGCGAGAGTCATGATATTCGCAAGTATATACCGATCCTGCTACTGGTAGCATTCCATCCAGAATAGAATCAAGAGAATCCCTGTGACATCATCCAAGGCACCGGTAGCACCGCGAAGGATTTCAGGTAGGTACGATGTAGGTACCTTGCTAGATCCGAGGTTGACTCAACATGGACTCCGGACGGGCTTTCGGGTTGGATATCGGGAGCACCTTCGAGGCAGGGCTCTAGACCGCATCTGGACTAGCGGAGGTACCTACACTAGGCAGACGGTACCACCTGCATGTGTCCCTTTCGGGTGGGTCACGCGCTAGCACCGTAGCGCTCCAGAGCACCGTGGGGATACGCTCCACTAAGCCACGGATCCACTGGGGAGCCCGTCATCCGCCCAGCTCATCGTCATCCATCAGACGTGCATCTGTTAAGTAACTCTTAACAGCCTGCCACCAACACATTCGCCTCTTACCTTCTTCTTACTCTTCAATCCTTCCCCGAGGCAGTCATCCAACATGCTGAATCTTTATCAGCATCTACTCTACTGTGTATAATCTTATACCGCTGAAATAAATATCTATATTCGTTCGTCTGAAATTACTGAATACCTGCACCGGCCGCTCGTTCGTGCCACCCTTCTCCCAGCAACGTTGTGGCCACATCGTCTTCGTTGTTACGTCTGACAATCAACATGATATTAAACCGGAGACAGTCTACATCGACAACGTGTCACTCGGCCGGCCGAGTAACCGCCAATGTTCTTCTATCCTTCCTGGCACTGTCTGCCCCTCGGACGGCTGCCTCTCTATCCGCCTCCGATCTAATATTCCCGGATAATCCGATATTAACGCCTTCGATTCCAGAACCTCCTGCTCCTGCCGAGCACACTTTTGTATGTCATCCTTGACTCTAAATGATAAAAAACGTAGGCTGATGTTTCGGTAGACTCTTCGGCACGTCCTGCATCACGGCACCTACCGTCACCCGGGCCTCCATCGAAGACGAGATGTTAAACATCCGAAAGCGGAAGTATGGCTCAAGGCGGAGGACCAATATCCGGCCGAACAGATCACCTCTCTCAGAGCAAAGAGTCGTGCTCAGAGGATAGAACGACTAGTTGATAGACGGCCCCATGTCGTAGATCCCTTAGTTGCCGCTGCCCGCGAGCGCGGATACGTGTTTGCGAGCTCACCAGCGGCCTGGACCATTGACGATGTTTCAGCTCCAGATGTTACCGACAAGGAGACGGTTCTGACAATGGCTATGATAGTGGCAAACGCCTATGTCGAAACACCAGGTGATCCAGAATGGGAAGAGGTTGGCAAACCATTCAATCGATCAGCCGATTTCGGCTGGGAGACCGATGGACTGCGTGGGCACATATGGGGAGATGAAACAAACTCCACCATTGTCATCGGGTTGAAAGGAACCTCGCCCGCCGTGTTTGACGGAGACGGAACGACGACGAATGACAAAATAAACGACAACTTGTTCTTTAGTTGTTGCTGTGCGCAACAGGGGCAATGGACGTACCGTCAGGTCTGCGACTGCGCCACGGGTACTTATACCTGCAACAATACTTGTGTGCGGAAAGCCTTACGCGATGAGAACCGCTACTACCAAGCTGCTAGAGAGCTTTACACAAACGTCACCGAGCTCTACCCGAATTCTAACGTCTGGGTTGCTGGCCATTCTTTGGGTGGTGCCGTCAGCTCTATGATTGGTCTCACGTACGGTATCCCCGTCGTTACGTTTGAGGCTGTGCCCGAAGCCTTAGCAGCCTCTCGTCTCGGACTACCAATTCCACCCAACAGTAACCCTGATTTTCCCCAGACTCGCCAATACACAGGGGCTTTTCACTTCGGTCACACTGCAGATCCCGTTTACATCGGCACCTGCAATGGTGCCACCGCCACGTGTACATATGGTGGCTATGCCTTGGAAACGGCTTGCCATGCCGGAATGGAGTGCACTTACGACACCGTAGCGGATTACGGTTGGCGCGTGGGCATTGGTACACACAAGATTCGATCAGTTATTAACGACGTGATCAAGAAGTATGACACCGTGCCGAAGTGCCAATTCACCCCGGAATGCCGAGATTGTGTCTCTTGGAAGATGTATGAGAGTAACAGCACAGACGGTACCACGACTACGACTACGAGTACCTCGACGACCTCCTCCAAAACCCGAACCCGAACAGCCACTTGTCAGACTCCTGGTTGGTGGGGTTGTAACGACAAGACCACCACGATGGATGTCACGACGACTGCGACGACTTCCACTTCAACCTGCAAAACGCCCGGTTGGTTTGGATGTAAGGATAAGATCACACCCACATCAACTGATCTTGCCCCTACTGTTACCACGACACTCCCTGTGGTAACTTCTACGTCAACCTGTAAGACACCCGGTTGGCTAGGCTGTAACGACAAAACATCCGCTACGGACAAGACGTCGACCACTCAAATCGCCCCCACGGCTACTACGACTTGTGTTACTCCCGGCTGGTTTGGCTGTAAAGACAAGTCCGAGCCGACTACGACTACGACTCAATCTCATCCGATCACTCAACCACCTTCTGTACCTCGACCTACTTCCACACCAGCTGCCAGTCCAACAGAACCGACAAAGCCGCATTGTGCTGTACGGTATTGGTGGGGAGCGTGCAAGAAGTGGGTGGGTGTTGAAGAGGCTGATGAGGAATGGGATCCTGAGGAGATATAGGAATGGTCATGATTGGGAGTACGGCGTTTTTGGATTTTCTCGTATTCTTATGGACATAGCTACCATACATAGCATTAGGATGATGAATTCATTGTATTTGGAAATGTCTCTTATAATGGCTCTGGTTACAGTTGTGACTTCTGAGAATTTCTTTTGCTACCAACAACTCACATGCTGATAGGTCCAGCAAGGTGCATATTTCATTCTCTCCTGGATATGTAGGTAGGTAACCAACCTGGATGGCTCTACCACGAGTCTGCTCACAGTTACAAAACATCATGAATTCATCTTTGGAGAATCTTTTTGTTATTTTGATTTTCAAGATGTCAAACGACATCCTTCTCTCCAGGTAAATAGCCAACACATCAGGCTCTACCTATCCCGTACTTTTCTCGTCTTACAACCAGACGTTAACGTACAAAAAAAAACATACCGATACCGTTCTGCGGTCATCGACTTTTCTTTCTTTCTTTTTTTTCCTCAAATGTTGAAAAATTCGGAAAAATAAACTGAGCGGGTAACTTCTAAACCTGATTTCCACCTATATATAAATACAGACAAACCCGAGAATACCAATGATGATTGATGATGATGATGATGCAAGAAAAGGGCAAATAAATAAGATAACGGTTTGTGATATGTCACTTTTTTTCTTTTGGTCTACCGATGGCGTATCATGAAAATCAAGGCTACGCTGCGCTGCGCTGGCTTGTCTCGTTCTCTGACTGACATGTCATATGCATGCATGACTGGTAAAAAGGGAAAAACACCTTTGCAAATTGGGTGGGTTTACCACGATTCGAGACCGTTGAGAACGCAACCCTCGTTGCCCTGGGGGCGCTCGATGAGCTTGCCGATGGTGAACACGGTCTCGCCCATCTCGCGCAGTATCTGGGCGGTCTTCTCCACGTCGGCGGGCGCGACGACGGCGACCATGCCCACACCGGAGTTGAAGGTGCGCGCCATCTCGGTGGCCTCGACGTTTCCGGCCTTCTTGAGCCACTTGAAGACGGGGGGTAGTTCCCAGGCCCGGACGTCGATGTCGGCGGCCAGGTGCGAGGGGAGCATGCGGGGCACGTTCTCCGTCAGACCACCACCAGTGATATGCGCGAGACCCTTGAGGTAAGGGAGCGCCTTCAGCACGGACTTGACGTAAATCCGGGTAGGCGTGAGCAAAGCCTCGCCCAAGGTCACGTTGCCCGAAGAGACCCAGGGTGCAGGTGCGGAGTAAGAAATGTTCTCACGAGCGACGATGCGGCGCACGAGGGAGAAGCCGTTGGAGTGGACACCCGATGATGCCATACCGAGAAGCACATCACCGGACTTCATGTCATCGAGACGTGGAAGTCGGTTGCTAGGGATCATGGCACCAATGGCGGCACCAGCCGCATCATAGTCGTCTTCGCTGTACATGCCAGGCATCTCGGCGGTTTCACCGCCTACAAGTGCGCAGTTAGCCTCACGGCAGCCGGCGGCGACACTCTCGACGAATTCAGCCGCCATCTCTTTGTTCAGCTTGCTGCAGCCGAAGTAGTCGAGGAACATAAGCGGCTGAGCACCCTGTACGACCAGGTCGTTGACGTTCATGGCCACGAGGTCAATTCCTACCGTGCTGTGGTTGGATGTCGCCTGTGCGATCATGAGCTTTGTGCCTACACCATCGATAGCGCCAACCATGATTGGGGAGTCGCTGGAGAAGCCCGCCTTGGCAAGGTCGACCTCACCACCGAAACCACCGATCTCGGCATCCGCGCCGGGGCGTCTCGTCGAACGAACCGCTGTCCGGATGCGTTCCACTAGTTCATTTCCGGCGTCAATACTGACTCCTGCTTGGGCGTATGTCAGGGCCTCCTTAGTCTCTGTTGTCTGCTTGAATGCCCTGTGCGCGATGTCTTTGCGGAAGAACATGTTCTGGAACTGAATGTGCTTGACACCCTCGTATGCCTTGTTTACTGCGGCCCGTAAGCTTTCGCTAGCCGTAGCGCTTGCTGCTATGACCCGACCGCCTGCGGTGTGAAGCTTGCCCTCTACTAGTTTAGTTCCGGCGTGGAAGATGTTTACACCTGAAGGAGGCGTTTGAACAGTGATCTCGTGGCCTTTGGCGTAGGCTTCGGGATAACCACCAGCAGCGATAACGACGGTAGTGCTAAACTCGTTCTTGATGTTTATGGAGACGCTGTCGAGGTAACCGTTGGAACAGGCAAGCATGATCTTGGCCAAATCTGTCTCGTCGGACAAAAGAGGCAAGACTGTCTGTGTCTCGGGGTCACCAAAGCGTACATTGTACTCGAGCACTTTAGGTCCCGAGGGGGTGATCATAAGGCCTGTGAACAGGACACCCTTGAAAGGCATCTGATCTTTGCGCATGCCGTCGATGGTAGGCTGGATGATCTCACGGTCGATCTGGGCAATTAGCTGCGGTGTGGCGATGTTGGTTGGCGCGTAACAACCCATGCCACCGGTGTTGAGACCGGTGTCGCCCTCGCCGACTCTCTTGTGATCCTGAGCCGGAGGAAGGGATTTGATAGAGTATCCGTCGCTGAAAGTCAGGATGCTCAGCTCATCACCAGTCAGGAACTCCTCAATGACGACCTCGTCTCCAGCCGAGCCGAACTCCTTGTTCTGCATGATATCCTTGAGAGCCTGGTGTGCTTCTGCCTTAGTCGTGGGGATGATAACTCCCTTGCCGGCTGCGAGCCCGCTAGCCTTGATGACAACGTTGTGCTGGACGCTGTCAAGGTACTGACGAGCCTTTTCGTAGTCGGAAAAGTTCTCATAAGCGGCAGTGGGAATGTTGTACTTCTTCATGAAGTCCTTGGAGAAAGTCTTGCTGCCCTCCATGCGGGCGGCAGCCTGCGACGGGCCGAAGCACATGATACCGGCATCTTGGAAGAAATCCACGGCGCCAGCGACCAGAGGCGCCTCGGGGCCGGGCACAACAAAGTTAATGTTGTTCTTCCTGGCCAGGTCAAGCAGCGCAGGGAAGTCCTCAGCAGACACGGACGTGTTGTTGCTGGTTTTGGCGCAGGTCGCGGTGCCGCCGTTGCCCGGCACCGCGATGATGGACTCAACCAGGGGAGACTGGCTCAGCTTCCAGGCAATGGCATGCTCTCTGCCTCCATTGCCGATGAGAAGGACACGGAGAGAATTGGATTTGGCAGCCATAGCTGATATGCGACTGGAGAAACAAGGCAAGACAAACTGCTGGCTTGGGGTGCGATCAGTCGCCTTGAAGGCAACAGTTGAAGATGGTCTCTCACGAACGCTCGCTGTCGCGGCTCTGGGAAAACCTGGTCTGCTCGTATCCTGTGGGATAGATGCGTTGGAGAGTTAGGTTGCTAGCAGTAAGCAGATGGCGGGCTCTTGAGTCTTGAGTCTTCACAAGCTAGCACCCATAAACTGGTCCAGCTATATAGTGTGGGTAGGCTGACGATTTCGGACCGTGTTCGCGACCGTCCTCAAAATTTTCGAGTCAGCTCTAAGACCAATTGCCCCTCCATCTCGCCCCCTGGCTGAGTTACCCCTCCCCTAAACTACCACCTACTGCTACCTTATTAGGTACTACCTACCCCTCCCCCGCATGAGTGATTTATCGATAACTCGATAAGCAAATAACACTTTGTACTTCGTACATGGGGTGAGGTTGGCACCGTTGGAATAGGTAAGGTGCGCCTTACGTAAGTGAATTCCAAGGTCGGAACCTTAGCTGTTAGCGGCCAACAAGCAGCTGGAGGCCGAGCGGTGCCAAGCCCGGTGATCATGTGCATGTAGCCGGTACATACATATGTACCTAAGCGGACCTCGCAGGGGATCCCTGTCACCATTCCGGTCCATCTGGGCCAGACTTGAGCCTCAAGATAATTACATAAGCTTTCTCACTTCACACACACTCCTGGTTCACGACTTTTCCAAACACTTGGGCTCCAAGACACCCCGTAGCATCGTTATATAGTTTTAAAGACCAATTTCTTCTGTTAGAAGTCAAGCAGAGATAACCGAAACGCGACGAGAAAGTGATTCAAAGCGGGTATCACAGTTTCCATCATGCTCTTCATCGGCTTAACCGGGTCTATCGCGACTGGCAAGTCGACGGTATCGTCCATCCTGCGCTCGCCTCCGTACTCCCTGCCGATCATCGATGCCGATGTTCTTGCGCGGAAAGTTGTAGAGCCCGGTACTAGCGGCTATGAAGCTATTGTGAAGCACTTTGGTCCCACCACTCCAGACCTGTTGGTCCCCGTCTCCGAGTCCATGCCGGAGAACGGAGTGGACGGCAAAGGCAGGCCACTGAACAGACCAGCCTTGGGAAAGCGCGTGTTCGGAGACAGCGACGAGCGAAAGAGAGACCGAAATGTGCTGAATGGGATTGTGCATCCCGAAGTGCGCAAGGAAACGTACAAGGCCATCCTTCGTTGTTATGTGAGGGGATATTGGGCGGTGGTGCTCGATGTCCCGCTGCTGTTCGAGAGTGGCTGGGACAAACTATCCGGAGTGGTCATGGTTGTCGCCGTCAAGGACCCCGCGGTGCAGATGAAGAGGTTGATGGACCGTGATCCCCATCTGAGCGCGGAAGACGCGAACAACCGCGTGCTGAGCCAGACAGACGTGAGGCTCAAAGCGAAAAGGTGCGAGGCGAGAGGTAAAGGCAAAGGCGTGGTTATCTGGAACGACGGGTCGAAAGAGGAGCTGCAGATCAATATCGACAACTGTTTGCGGGAGATCAGAGCGAGCAGTCCGCCGTGGTGGAACTGGCTGTGCCTTCTATGTCCTCCAGTGGGCATCCTGGCTGGGGCTTGGGCTTACAGGCAGAATGTGAAGATGAACAGGCAATGGCACGAGCTGGAGTTGAAGGAGAAGGCCAGATTGTGAAAGTACACAGGACTTGCTTAAACGGCGACATAACACGGTGGGGCAGGTACCCGGAACCTTCCATGGTGACTCAACCACCCACCTGGACAATGCTTTAGGTATTACCTATCAATTCCACAATCCCATTGACCTGCCCACCATTTCTTCCCGTTTCCCAAATTCTTCTGTTCGTCCCACTTCACACCAATTTCCACCACCTTTACCCTCTCTGCACCCTCTCCCTCTCCACCCTCATTTATCATCAAGGAACCGAATTTCTATCGGTCGACAACCCAACAAGATCAGCACTGAGTATTCGGAACAAGTAAGGCAATACCTGCGCACGATAGTTGGGCGACCTTCCAGTCTTGCAATTGCCTATCGGGTGATTTCCTACGGCTAGCGAGGCCGGTCAGTCAAGCGGTAGTGGTCGACACAGCTAACTACTCATCTACCATCGCCACCGTCGCCGTCGCCGTTTTCGTCGGGCCAACGCGTCTGGCTCATCGCCACTTTCTAGATCGTATCACCACTCCTAGTTCGCATTCTCCCTATGTCATCCATCCCCTCCTCCCCGGTTCACCATACATAGTTTCTTCGACAACCATCCTACACAGCACCGGGAGCTGTCCTCATACCAGCTCCTAGCCTTTAGGCACCATCAAATCCCGTCCAGCGTGGATTTTCACACCCGACAAGATGGCACCCAAGAAGCCACTCAAGCCATCCGACTCTGTCATGGAGTGGTTGAATCACCAGAGCCCATCTCATTCCCGCCACCAGAACACCGTACCCAATGGACTGCGCCCCGTCGTCTCCTTGGATGTACTCACAGATTATGAATCAGGCACTGAGCATTACAACATTTCCGTGCCCCAGCAGAAATCAGAAAGCTCTGGTAAAGCTGGTTTGCGAGTTGCATGCGAGTGTGCAAGTAATCCTCGCAAGTCCTCCATGAAGAACCAAAACAACCATGCGTCCCAAGCCTGTGGTCATGTTTGCGTCAAGACGTTAGAGGGATCCGATGATGTCTGCCCTTGCGTCACTTGCACATCCAGACGCAGGGCTCTAATAAAGGCGCGCAGCGCAATGCAAAATCCATGGATGCCGAGTACGAGTGGTTCTGCCGTGAAGGGAAAGCACCAGTCAGACAAGACCAAGAAAATGGTTTCATTCGCTGATACGACCGTTAACGGCGGCATGGGCGCCAATGGCAGCCACGGGGTCACAACAGTAGAGTCCGTCGTGAGACAAGACAATAAGAAGATGTTCGTTGCCGTATCTTCCGATGATGAATCCGAAAGCGGTCCCAGCGTTAAGACTACGTTTCAAGCGCAACAAGGAGCGCCAAACAACTCCGTATCCGTCTCGGTAACCATGTCCTCTGGAGAGGAGGATTCTAGCGATGACGAACCTGAACTTAATGGCGTCAAGTCCTGCAACAAGAATGGCAAGAAGGTGAGTGCTGACCCTATTTCTCCCGAGCTATCTGCTGGTGAACGTGAGGACAGCATAGCTTCTACTCATGAGATAAGGCAGACGGGGAAAACTAAAGAAGCTGACTTGAAGGCACCACAGAAAATGAGCACGAAGCAAGTCAAGAGAACCAAGTCGTCACAGACTAAGGTCCGCCGCAACCGCAAGAAGAGTAAACAGGTGTTCATTGTCTATACCGACGACGAGTCCGATTCTGAAGAATCAGAAGATTCTGAGTCCTGCGACTCCAGTGGTGAAACCACCTCTTCGGGATCCCTAGAGACGGTGCCAAAAGCTAAGTCACGGTCTGCCAAGAAAACTCTCAAGCAGAAGGCTCAGCACGAGCGCAAGAAGTCTGGCAAGAAAGGCCACCGGCATAGATCAGGACGAAAGCACAAAGAGCCTGTCTCTGAGAGCGAGAGCGAGAGCGAAACCGATTCCGAATATGAATCTGATTCCGAATTCGAGGTTCGCAAAAGCCGTCGCAAAGCCAAGAAAGGGGCACAGCATGCAGTTCGCTCCAGATGGGCTCAATACCCACCTACGCAGCACGCGACTATTCCATTTCCTCCGCAATCTGTTATCGTGCACGTTGATCGTGCTATGGATTCTCCCAATGTCCCACAGCCCAACGCTTTCTACGACAGTGCCACTGGAATTACACAGGTTTATCGAAATCTAGTCCATAGTCCGTCCTTTGGTCCAACATATGGTAGCACGCAACCTAGGCTTTACAACAACAGCCCCTACGGCAATCAGGCCCCGCCACCTGGTTCACAGCCCGGTCCTTCGCAACCCCATGGGGGCCCTTCCTACTACTGGACGCCCGTCGACGGGCGGCCTGCTCCGGTGCCTAGACAGGCCCAACGACCCGCGGGTGATCTGGACGAGAACGATGCGTATTTTCAAGGCTATGGCACTGTAGGGGTAGTGACTGAAAAGAATGATCAACCGCGCCGCGTTGCGGAATGGGAATCGAATGTGATGCCACGTGCATTTGCTCAGGTCGCCACTCCGGCTGAAGTGCCTGAGAAGGACTCTATTGAATCCCATAGAACGGGCCAGTCTCGGAGTGCTCGTGGTAGCCCCAGATCTGCAGACGGACGTGACAAGTCAACTGCCTTAGATACGAACCCCAAGGAGGTCATTGGAAAAGCCATTGACAAAACAGTGGAGGCAACTTTGAGAGTCATGCGAGATACCATTCGAAAGGATGATGCCAACATGCGAGCTAGAGAGGAGCATTGGGCCAGTCTTCGAAACAACGCAGAAAAGAGCGCAGCTCCCGCACACCCAGGAAGTGGCTGGAACAGCCCTCAGAGCAATGCCAACCTTCCGGTTAGCGGTGGCAAAGCCAATTCCGATGCAGCTGACAAGGAACCCGGTAAATCGAAGTCTCACGTTCACGACGACTTCGAAGGATGGACCAAGTTAAACAAGGGACCATACACGGGACAAGACGACGATGATGCCCGTCAGAATACCACATCCAAGAGATTCGGTCGTGATCCATTCCGATCCAAGAATGTCAAGAACAGCACTTCGGGCTGGGATGATTGGGATCAGACCCAATCTCTTAACGACAAGAACAACGGCGCTTGGAATGAAAACCAAGCCAAGTCCACCAGTTCCAGTAGTTTCAGGCCATCTAACCCAAGCCGCGAGGCGATCCCAGGCACTTGGACGAGCCCAGCTCCGCAAAAGTTCAGCGGCGGCAATGTGTTTGGATCTGGACCGCACTCCGTGAGTAGCCCTCGTGGCCAAAAGGATGACGCCGGATTGAGCGGTGATCAATGGGGCGACGCAGGTATGGCGCAGAGCTCTGGAGGTTTCTGGAACACCGCGGCGGGCAAGCAGGATGAGGCTCAGGGAAAAGACTCTGTTGACTGGTAAGTGAAGGTAACCAAGGGGAGGAACTAAAAGGCTTTCGGGACCCCGTTTACTTTTATTACTCATATACCATGCATGCTGTCCTTCGAGCTTGAAGAATCGAGACCTCGAGGGATTGTCCATGTCAGCTAATAGGCCATTGCTCCGAGCTAACCCAGCAGAGAGCTTTGTCGAAGCCGGTTACTTCTTATGTCTGATTTGGACCCTGTATCCGATCCCATTTTTGGTCATTGATATTAACATCTACCCCGTAGTTCTGGTAAGAGCTTGGTCCAAGCTAGCCCAAACAAACCCAGCGAAAGTAGAAGCACGCCTCCAGACGGCAAGCCGGATATCCCGGCTGCTGCTGCTGCTGCCTTGAAAGAATCGAAAGAACTCGGCCCCAGTCGGCTTCGGCCGATTTCCGTGTCTTCGGATGAAGGCACGGATACTAAAAGCGCACCTAGCGCCCAGGCCAACGAACATCGAAGCGACTCAAAGGTAGAAGACGAGTCCAAAGCGCTGATAAAATTTGGATGAAAAGCATTTCGAAGACACATCGCCGAGAACGCGTCAGTACTTCGATATGCATTGACAAGTGTCAAGATATCGAAGCTCCACGTTTGGACAATTCAGGTACGCACGCACAGCACAATTCACGCACAAAATATCGAAGACTGACTGACTAATCGATGGTACAGGAGTGCGACGGCGGATGGAGTCTGGTGCTTTGGCTTCACATAACATAGGCCTGTTACGTTCTTACCTATGTTATCTGTGTCTGTTATTTTTTTGCCCAATGGTTATCACCTGTCAATTAATCTCGCGTTCTTCGTGATTCGTGACTGTCTGTGTGCGTTCGGTGCTTGTTCTACCCTGCCTACTAACTGCCCCCAATCACCCATTCCTATCTGCACCTTTTCAGCAAGAGAGGAGACAAAGGTAAGTCACCACGGTGACGGTGACGACGCTGTTCCTATCTGAGAGTCCTAACCTGGAAAGGAGGTGTTCTCCTTGACAGCCCTTAGGCTACCTGCCTCCGCCTCTGCCAAAACGAAATCTCACCATGCCTTCGATCCTAGAAGTCCAAAGCACCTGTGCGTCGTCACTCTTCCGATTCGTTCAGGCCTCTGTCAGCCTCAATGCGTTCAAGGAGACAGGTAGGTAGCCCGACAGGGCGACAGCAAATTCACGAGGACCATGTAGTTCGATGACCCAGGTGAGGCGTAAGTCCCCAGTAACCGTTCATACAGGGGAAACCTCTTTCAGCTTCAAAGATGGTATCTCGTAGATACCAATTCCGTCCCTAGCTCCACCGCCCCTACTCATCTGGACTTCGACGACTACGCAAAGACTTGTCACTTGCCAGGCTTCCAATTGGTCCGTGCCAGTGACCGAATTATTGCCCTATGGCTACCAAGGAGATACCATCTCCTAGAATGCCGTACTGGGCCCTAACCAGCAGACTCATACCTGAGAACACGCACTCATGTCACCAGCAAGGTACGGATAGAACAACTCTCAATGACCGGTTCGTGAAGGGTATTCTTTTTCGTTCAAAACACCTGTCTTTGATCTATGTGTGGTAGAGTAGATACCCACGTAGGTCCTAAGATCATTGTATCATGGGCTTGGCAGGGGACGAGTACGGCAACTCCTGAGGCAACCTTGAATCGCGATCTCAACAAGAGTACACTTCCTCAACTCAGACGACAAGGCCCTGAACGGCTTACAACAGTATCATCTACATCACATGTGCATAGGCAACGAATATATAGAGAGGAGACGTTGTATTTGGAACTTAAAACGGTCAACCGAAACAACTTAGAGAGTGGTCTGAATTGAGTCGTCCGGCAACAACCAGGAAAAGAGCAGGACTCAGAAACGACAAAAACGATTAATGACTTTTTTAAACTGCCATTCCTTCAAAACCACCCTTGTCAATTATACGGGGTTTATCCGCATTGGCAGACTACGTTGAGGGCCAGAAAAGATACGCAAAGAATGAAGGTAAAGGAAGTATCCGCCAATTCATGACGGAACGTGGAACATGTGAGATCCGTCCTTCTTACTCATCATCCTCCTCAGAGTCGTCCTCCTCGGCTTCGTCGAGCCACTTGAGGAAGGGCTCGGCGGCGCGGCGGATCTTCTTGGACGTCGGGAGGTCGACGTACTTCTTGCTTGCCTTGGAACCCCACTTGGTAACGACCTCCTCACTGACAAGGTCCTTGTCATAGAGCTGGTGGAGAATCTTGACGATCTTGTCGCTGGTCATGAGCTCCGGGTGGTCCTTGCCAAGGTTGGCCAATAGGCGCTCAACACCGCCGAGAAGGGCCTTCTCGTGGCGTTCGGATGTCACAATCTGAATTATATAAGTTAGTCTACCGGTCATGAACCAATCGAGTCGTGCCTAGGACTTGCCTTCTTGAGCATTCCAGCGCGCTTGGGGATCTGCGTAATAATGTTCTCATCGAAGAGAGTCTGGACGAGGACCAGGACAGTCTTGTGCTTGCCCTCAATGCCCAGCTCCTTGGCCTTGATATAAACCTGAATGTCATCGACCTTGTTGATGCTACCAGCCTTCGTAGCCTCTTCCTGAATCCAGTCACCCAGCACATCGTAGACGGTGTTGCCACCGCCTTCTCCATCTTCATCCTCGTCGTCGCCACCGCCGCCAAGAGCGAGCTTCTGGCGGAACTGGTCGGGGAGCTGGTTCTGACGAGCCTTGACAGCCTTCTCAGACATGTCGACGGCCCATTCTTCGTCATCGACTTCGACAGGGGCGTCGATGACTTGGGCGTCGGCAGTGATCTTACGGGTGAACTCATCGTCACTGCCGGCACCGTTTTCCTCATTCTCCTCGTTTTCGTTGGAGCCATTCTCGGAGCCTTCTCCACCGCTGCCATTGCCGTTGGAGGTGCCATTGCCGTTCTGTTGGGCCTGTTGCTTAGCCTTGCGAGCAGCCTTGCGCTCGGCCTTATCTTTCTTGCCGCCCTTCTTGGGCTGGTTCTTCAAGATGAAGCCACTAAGTTTGTGACGAAGATCGACGTCGGTACGCTGACCACAAGCCTTGCAGTCAAGGACAATGTGGCCATCCTTGATGACAACGTCGGTCTCGGGGTTCTTGCACTTCTTGCAGAGTACAAACTTGTTGATGAAACCGTCGAGGTAGTCCTGGAGCTTAGGAGCATCGTGGCTACCGTTGATGATCCAGCGGTCATCGGCCGGATCGATGTTGGTCTGAGCACCAAGTTCGAATCCGAAGTACTTGATGACGTAAGACCCAGGGCGGGCAAGGGAGGCAGCAACGCTGCTCAAGTTAACGACGACGGTCTTGATACCGTTACCTTTGCCTTCGATCTTGGTCTGGATGCGTTCCATCTTGTAGCGATAGAACGCATCGGTGACATCGCGACGGACGTTGATCAACGACATTTTGGCGTTATTGGTAAGATATAAGTGGCTGTGGCTGTCGGGGGGGTTGGCAGTTTGTGGGCGGTTGTAGATAGAGAACGAATGGGTCTTTCGAGATTCAACACGAGAGAGAATTATACATTCATTCGTCAAAGATGGCGATTGAGGTTTAGAGGATGAAGCGAACCAGAGGGTTAGTTATGTAAGGAGTTCCAGATGCTGGACATAGGGGTGACTGGAGAACAGTTGCAGGCGTAGGAAGACATGAACTCGGACGATGCTATCGCAAATCGACTCAGCCGACTGAACTGGTGTCTGGATTACAGGTTTTCCGCGGTATGAGAAGCGATTGCCGCGCGTGAGGGGCAAGGTGTCTAGACACAGCGGGTTGGTCGTACTGATACATAAACAACAAGTGTATCGTGAACCCTTCTATGTGGGGTGTATGCCAATCTAATGGGCCAGGGGGCGTCGAGCGAGCTGGTAGAGGTCGTCACCACGCGTGGGAAGGCTGGTTCTGATGCCGGGCGAGACGCAGACGATGGCGAGAGATGGCTATGGATCTGTGTGTATCTATAGAGATAGAATCCTAGGACAACACGAGCACGACTGTTGTTTGCCGAACGACCTCAGCAGTCGTCACTTGTAAGCGTGCGAACGACACGTAGAGGCGTGAAAAGGTGAAAAGTGTGCGAAAACACAGGAACAGCGGACTCGCAGGGGAAGCTGTGTGTACGGGAGATCAAGAGTGGGTTTGTTTTTGGGATTTGGTTTAATAAGAAGATTGTGTGTGATTGTGGATGGAAGGGGAAGAAGAGGTTTGGAAAGGCCTGAAAGATTTTGCAGGAACGGAAAGCGGAGCACGTAAAGAATTATGGAAGATTTGTGGGGCGGTTGGACTGTATGGGGCCCGAGGCCTAATGAATAAGGCGCAGCCGACAAATAGGAATGCGCGGCCCACTCGCTGCAGGGCGTTCTTTACTGGATCCTGCGGCATAAACTAGCCACGCCCCATAAAAATGTGAAAAATTCACCCCCCGAAAAACGCCTGCTCACCGGTCTAAAACCGACCCTTAGGGCTCAGATTTGACTGACCTCTGCAGGATTTGAGCCCAAGCGGCTTCGGAGTTCAATGGTCAGGTCCTTTCTGTCCGTCGAGGTCCAAAGCCAATTTTCTCATATTATGCTCGTACGAAGTATGTAATTACGTGGCTTGACCTGCTCGATTGTTCATATCCGTGATGATAAGATATATATACACACTAGCCGTTATAACGAATCTTGCTGTCATTCTCGGAAAATTTTGGAATGGAATGGCATGCCGCCGTTACTACGAGTACAATGTCTGAATCATGGCACGCTCACTGGATAAGCCGGTACCTGCGTTCGTACAGTGATTCGCATGGAAACGCTTGTACCTGCCTATATTTACCGAGTAGCCACGGATTACGTAGTAAGCAGCAGAACGTTGCACCCAGAGTGGCCCACTGGCAGGCAGGTGTGCGTCAGCGTGGGTTCACTCACAGCACCTTGCTACAACGAGCCTACGGTACGGTACTTCGCACGAGAATGGCCATTCCGTATTCCATACGGTAGGTGCGGATTAATCCGTACCTACCAGCGAACACACGTGGACCCACAGGCAGTCCTGACAGTAGTACTGCCGAGGTATGGTGAAAAGGCGCTTTCCTTACTTGAAACAGTCGATGTCATGAAGATATTGAGTGCAGAAGGTACATACAGGCTGCCGGTAATCCGTGAGCAGGCACGTTGGATTACGGAATACGGGACGGAATGTATCTCGCTGCGAATCCTTCGTATTGAGGGTACTCGTACATCGACCCAAGGTCCAAAACATGGTGGAAGAAAAGCCTTAGCGCCGTTTAGGAGAAGAGTGGATCCGTTTTACCTGCACAGAAATCCTTAGGGTTGTTTTTTTTCTTCTGGCACCGGACCGGGGTAGGATGCACGGAATTCACTGAACCAAACTTAGCCACATGTGGCGTCCGTCGCTCAAAATAAGTCACGCCCGCTCCACGGACGCGGGTCCATGGAAAATTATCATTGGGCGTGACGTATTTGTACGTATCGGTATGTACGGCGGCTTCGGTTGGTTCTTGCGGTTGATTCTCATTGTGTCTTCGCATGAATACCTACCACATGCCGTTGAACTTGAATAGCTTCATATCTACTACCATTCTCTTGCTTAGACAAGAGTTTGCGCGTATTCTTTGTTGAAGGTTTCAACGAGCTATCGTTTGGTTCTTGTTGGCAATAATCTCCGGATCACCACACTTTTCTATTCAAACATCTGAGTCGGCAAATAAGTGAGTCGCATGGAAACACCAACAAACAGGAACGGTGGCCTAATGGCTTTTACACAAATGGGGTGGGTATCTCCTAGAGGCACATATGTATCACGTATCACGGAATACTGTGATACGGTATTTCGTATGGTTGTAGAAGTAATCCGTATTCCGTACTTATTAGAAGAGAGAGTTGGTCGGATCCCTTCTCCTGAGAGGAAGGACATACATATCACCAATCGCCTAATCCGTACCTAGTACACTTATGGATCACCTTTGGGTGTTGCCTCCTCATGAAGCAGATCAGCAGTGTTTATACACTTACGACAGATGCTTACACATCAGCTGATCGAAAACTGAGACGATCACGAGAAAATCAGTATATATTCTGACACAGCCTGTGGGTTTCAACTCGTCACTAGGATTCATTGTGACTCATCCGGGTTAGCCTCCGGAGTGCCGCCGCATATCGGATCCCGAGTTCGAACATCCGGTATCAAACAGGGGGTGCGACGATATATGAAAAAGAAAGAGAAACCCCCATGAGGCCATGCTGAGAATATACAGTAACGTTCGGAGGGCTCAGAAACGTCCCAGTAGAAGAAAGCGTCTCTACTGCTAGCTATAGACTAGCTGATGATGTACCTTGCTTGAATAGCAAATTGGGCCAAAGCTGCTGGAGAGGGAAAACTCATCCAGGCAGTGCCCGCCTTAAACGCCGGAACCCTCCCCTTTCTCTCTCTCACTCTCTCTCGAAATCATTTCCACTCAATCCTTACCCGGGCCGAGCCACACCAGGTTTTCTTCGCTCAAAAACCTGTGCACAAGAAATCAAACGCAATGGACAAATGATTCCACTAGCTAGAGGAACATTGCCAGGAGATCGATACGGTACATAAGCCCTTCAATCTCCAAGTACAGCTCGTGTACACGGCAACAACCTGCCCAAAGCCATGATTATAGCCACCCTATACTATGAACTGATTGTACAACTGGTTCGAATGCAAAGTAGTGATGCCGAAAAGCAGTCGGACTGATTCTACCACTGTCCGAAACATGGTTTGATGCCGTCGGTGTCGTTCACCTGTGAAATAAGTTCTAGCTAAGGCTCGTTCTTAGAAGCGGGGAGCTCGAGTCCGGCATTTTGGGCTAGGTTCTTCCATAGGGTGAGTTCGCGATAGGCGCGCTCGCATTCCGTCTTGAGCTTGTCGTTCGACGCACTAAGCTCCTGGATAGCCTGCTCCGTGAGCAGTTTTTCGAGGGTCCATTTCTCGATGTTTTGAGCTTCATTCTGCCGAAGCTGGGTGATGTAGGCAACGGCACGTTGGAGAATAGAACCTTTATTCTTCTCGCAGCCAGGTACGATCTTAGCGAGCTCGTTGATTCCTTCATTGATTGTCTCCCGACGACGGCGTTCAACTATATATAGGCGTCAGCACAGATTTAATCACAGATAATGCGAGAAAAACAATACCTTCTTTGTGGTTGTCCTTTCTTTGCTTATGCCACTCCTCGGAGCCTACCGCAAGCTTTGGCTGATTTGCAGACCGCGGAGGATACGCTGCCTGAACTGGTCCAGCACCATTCTGCTGGGCTTGTTGCGATAAATCATTGCCTGACGGCTCCGAAAGACCATGAGACTGCAGGATGTCGTGATGGCTGTAGGGCGACTCTTGATGGGCTTCGTTTTCCGCACCGGTCGTAGCCATAAAGGTAGCCTCCGTCGTCTGAGAGACATGCAAGGACGGATACATAGTGCCGAGTGCTGCAGCGGCCGTGCTCGATGCATTGGCAGGATCGGCTGCCTCGTGGCGCTCAGCCGCAGCCTGCTGTAAGGCAACGAAATCGGCACTAGTGGCAGCCTGGGCAGCTGCTTGGGCGGCCTCCACGGCGCTCTCGACATATGCTGCGGACGCGGTATCCGAGGTGGTCGACATGACTGCTCTGGCAACAGAGCGCTTCGAGCGTCTCGAGTCTGGTGAAGAATCAGGGCCAGTTCTCTTCCGTTTCTGGCTGGGACTTGTTGGACTAGGACTGCCATAGTCATTGTGATGATCTGAAACGGCTGCATCTGCCATAGCGGCAAGATGCTCTCGGTTGAGATGTGTGAGGGGCTCCATGAGGGATTCCCCTTGGGAGTACCCGTTGGTATCCATTGCGACTACGAGGGAGACGAGACAAAAGTCGTAATAACCTAGATGACGCGACGCGATGCCCTAGAGCGGGTCTCAAAGAAAACTGTGGCCCGACAGGCAGTAATGATCAAAGTAGTCTTGTCGCCTAGAACGCCTGCGGGGATTAGTTTCACAGACACGACTTTCGCATCATCTACCATGAGAGGGAGAGAGAGAAAGAGAGAGACAAGGCAATGATCGGGGTTGACAGGCGGAAGAGCAACTACTGGGTCTTGCGAAAGGGTTTGCTGCATTCAACACCACGCGAGTCACGAGATAGAGGAAGAGAGAGATAGAGAGACAGAAAGAGCCTTGTATGAGCGATAACAGATGCCCAAGAGCGACCTGTGCTTCGAATACACCTTCCTACATAGCCGCGACTCGTCGCTCCCCATCTCCGACAGAGCAGAGTCGACACCACTTGGGAGTGCAATGCTGGATTGAAATCGTCACGAGGGGGCAATACATGGTGTTGCGCGCAACGATGGCTGAGATCGTCGCCGCGGGGATGAAATCCACATGCGAGATTTCCGGCGAGAATGCCAGGGTAGAAATGATGGATGGATGAGAAGGGGATGGACTCAAAAGCGCAGGCCGAACACGAACAGCTTCAGTGCGATTGAGATTGAGGATGGATTGAAGATAGAAAGATTGCGGCGACGGGAAGTACGGATGGTGAGAGAGTGGAATGCAGGCAATGTGCAGGCAAGGGAGAGAGCAGAGGGCAGATCAGAAGAAGGGGAGGACGCAGAACATACTTGAAATCATGTGCCAGATCTCGTGGCCGCACGCGCGCAATGCTTGGGTTCGCCCGCTGGCCAGGTCAGATGACTTCACGTGCTCGCGGACTCTCTAGTCTCGAATTGCGCGCGGCGGGTTTATGGAGACCCTTCCGGGATGGACAGAGTAAGTACTTTGTTGCGTCGGGAAGGGATAAAAAGCGAAAAACTCGAAATCCACGATTGCGACTTCCGACGAAACGCGGCGCGACAGGACTAGTCGAGTGGGCAAGAGCGAGGGCGTCTTTTGCGTTATAAAGAGGGCTTTGCTTTGCGGACGGGCAAGAATGCCAGAGGTTCTGAGGAGTTGAAGAACAGTAGAAGGGTGGCATGCCTCAGACTCATATGACCGGTGGCGCACGGTCCAGCGCCCAACATTATCTGACGGGACGACCTTCGAGTGCTAGGTACTGCTAGCAATTGCATGTGTGTAGGGAAGGCAGCAGGTACCTACAGGCTACCGTAGGTACCTACCAGTGGTGATGGCACGGGCCACTCTTTTTTTAGCGGCAATCCGCTAGGTGGGCATGGAAGCTACGGCCCACGGGATAGGTTACCTACGACGAGGGCACGCCCAGCGGTACCTGCCTGCCCACGTACATGTACCCGCCGGTCGCTTCCACATGAAACAGATCGTGCAGTATTTGACGCAGTATCAGGTATCGATATCGTTCTATGTAGTTCTGCTTCAGTCACAATCCCATCCTTCTTTCCTCACTCCAAAGACCATACAAATCTAGGTCCAAAATGGGGACAATTCGCTGAATGCGATCCGTAGGAGGTACCCAATTCGCAGGTACAACTCTTGCATTACGAAGTACCTTTCCGTACGCTACCTGAAATCTGGCGAATCAGCTGACCCCAAAGTATTGCCATGGAAAGTGGGGTGGGCATTCTTTCCCCACCACCTCACGAAACCACTGCCCAGCGCTTTCCGTGCCTTCCTACCTACTTCGTACCTCTTTCACCAAGAGTGTGTGCTTCGTCCCGACCTTCCTGTCTACGCCCCGGGTTTCCTTCGAGGAAGTTACAGGTATACGAATAGTACCCGGTATATTGATGCGCATTTTCACAGCTCCGTTTCGATCAGCTGCCCAGATGGATATTTGCAACTATTGAAACACACCCTAGTCTCGAGGTTCAACCTATGAAAGGACCCTCGAGATGTCTACCTATCCCCTTCTGTCAACCAACTGCGCATGGGACATGAAAACCGAGTGAAGAGGGAAGACTCGTCTATTGATGGCAAAAGCAGCCGGGCTCGATCACCTTGACCCCCGGCTCGAGAGGAAGAAAAAGCAAAAGGCGCTGATGAAAAAAAAAAAAAAGACTTACAGACGGTCTGCCATACATTTTTGTATCCCGTACGGCACGATGTTTTTGAAACCTGCAGCTGTGTGCGCCTCTCGAGATTGCAAGTGACTCTGTCGATGTAACCCCTTCCAGAGACTGATGGTGTGTCACTGATAAGCGGGCGCCTGTGTCCCCCCTCTCTCACTCTCTCACGTTCTCTCTCACTCTCGCTCACACTCTCACGTCCTCACCAGGGACGACGTGCAAGTCCCGTGATGCGTACTCTCGTGACCGCATTTGGCTGTGTGTGACTGCATATCGTACCTTGCTAGGCATACTGTATGTCGCCCCATCGCCAGGAGGTCGCATATCATGCTGCCTAGATGTAACGGGGATCCAGGACGGGCCACCCTTAGCACACCGGGGAAGCAGGTGCATGGCTCGCATAGCACGGTGATAAGGATTACGAGGATTTCGGACAGGGCGCTGTCAAGATGGAACACATTGTTCCTAGATAAGGTGTGCATATTGAAGCTGTTATAGGCAGACAAGACAGATCCGATATACTACGAGTACCTACGTAACTAACACCGTGGAAACGAGCTGGTCAAGTCTCACGACCCGTCTACCGTTCAGACCACCTACCTTATAAACTGCCGGCATCATGTAAAGTAGGTATTCCGAACTCCAAGCCCTATGATCTTGGAGGTTGTACGTGTATAAGTATTGGTAGGCTCTTCCGTATAACCGACCGGCTTCTGCCAGCCACAAGTTGACAGCTTCCGTAACACCCCGACGACGATGATGATGTTTTGTCCACACACCTCGCTGACATGTGCGATCGCAACGGGTTACCTACTAATAAATCTACAAATTTCCTGAATCTGAAAGAAAACTCACAACACGAGGAGACACCTGCTTTGATATTCTGATATATACATAAAAGTCGATTCATTGAATAGCTGCAGTTATGATGTATCTGAATATAGAACTTCACACGATGAGAAACAGCTCCCGTTTATACCTTCCTCCTCTGGCGCGGAGATAGACGGACAGTGCCCAGATCACTCTAGGGCACAGTGTCCTTAGTGTAGGTATGCGGAGTCCCTCAGAAGTTGGCCCTTCTGATAGTGCCTGCGCCTAACTAGATCGGGCCTCAGTGGGGCCACCACCTGCAAACCCAACCGGTGACGACTGCGGGTGGGCGCACTGCACTTGGTTAGCAGGTGTAGCTACGTAATGGTTGTCCGGATTACGCCCCGGTTAGGCATTGGTAGGCCGGTACTTCTCGTGTGTGCAGGCCATCCGTGGAGGTAACTCACACTCATCATTTATTCCGTATTCCATGGCGCTTCAACACCCGAGTCATCTTACCCCTTAGACCACATCTTCCTGCGTTTCCATACCGACCAAAGCATTATGATCATGGGAGACCACGAGGGCTCCAAGTTAGATCACGAGAACCACCTCCTTCTCGTATGTCGCCTCAATTGCCCCTCCATGGGTACTGTTTATGTTCTGCTGCTCTGCCAAGCGCGGATGGGATGGAGACCTTGGCATCTCAGTTCCATCCCGGTTTTGCTCATTCACAGCTCGTGCTGTCTCATAAGTGATATCACTGACCTCCGTGGATGTTTGTTTCCAGGACCAACCCCTTCTCCAACTCCCCGTCGAGCTCCTCCGCAAGAACTTCCGCTCCGCGCGCTACGAGGTTGAGAAGGATGGCAGCTTCGTGAAGGAGACTCTGAAGAAAACTGCTACCGAGAGTGTCAGCGGAAAGGCTTCGCAGCAAGATGTGCTCAAGACCTTGGACTCCATGATTGCCCGCATGCGGGGTCTGAAGCGGAAGCTGACGACCTATGCGGAAGAGGAGGACCGACTGCACCGACAGGAAGAGGCACGGGTTAAGCACCTTGTTGAGCTATACAGCATCAACAGCGTCGAAGATGTCAAGTACGAGGGTTGGAGCCGGACACGTCTCGATCGCCTCCTCACTGATTATCTGCTCCGCCAAGGCTATGTCGAGAGTGCGCGAGCGTTTGCCCAGGAACGTGGGATCGAGCTCCTCGTCGATGTTGATGCCTTTGAGCAGATGAACAAAATCCGGAAGTCCTTACTCAACGGGAGTTTGCAGGAAGCGCTTGCGTGGTGCACCGCTGGTGACACGAAGAAGGAGTTGCGAAAAATGGATGTACGTTCTTCTTCAATCCCGGGCTGTCTGACCTCGCAGCCGACGTACTATGTGGCTCGTCATGCTGACATTGGTGCTTCAACAGAGTAGTCTTGAGTTCATGCTCCGCTACCAGCAATACGTGGAGATTGTCAGGAATCGCTCACAGACCAAGCCAGACGAGGCCCTGGTCTATGCGCGCAAGCATCTCTTCCCATATAAGGATACTTATCCGAAAGAAGTGCTACATGCTTGCGGTCTCTTGAGCATGACTCCAGAGAACGTCAATCAGGTTGGCGCTTATAAAGAGCTGTACTCGCCCGAGCGCTGGAAAATGCTGGCAGATCTGTTCACGGCGACGCACAACAGTCTACTCAATATCCCGCCGATCCCGCTCCTCCACATCGCGTTGTCGTCAGGTCTGTCGGCTCTGAAGACGCCGGCTTGTCATTCATCCCACCCCAATTCCGCGGCGGCCCCTTCCCACCATACGAGTTTATCCCTCGCCACAAGCGTGTGTCCAATCTGCAGCACTGAGCTCAATGAATTGGCACGTAACGCACCTCATGCGCTTCATAGCAAAAGTCATGTAGAGCCAGATTTGTTACTGCTTCCCAATGGCCGCGCCTATGGAAGGGCTAGACTTGAGGAATACGCTGAAAAGGCCGGCTTATTGGACGGCCAGGTTAAGGACCTACGGACGGGTGAGATCTTCGAGATGAACCAACTGAGGAAGGTATTCATCACATAACGGGCTGGGCGCTACGATTTCAAGGTCCCGTTGACAGGCTACCCAGCTCTATGGAAGCTTGCAACGCTGACAGGGAACATCAATATTTATCTATAATAATCAGGGTTTGCACGAGGCGTTCAAGGTGCTACGGGACGGGCAAGGTACTAGGACTCGGTACCCTAGGTGTGGTGTTTTCTTCTTTTTTATATGGAGTGGCGTTTAATGGGCCTAGGTATGGGTATAGCGGAGTTAGAGCAGCGTTTTTGACTGCTCGGGAGGGCGTCTATCATTACATACTCGTAGGACGATGCATGTTAGTAGTTATCTATCATAATACCTGGCTATTGTAGAATCAACCGACATATCATAATTCTATCCCCTGCAGATGAAATGGTGAACCGATATCTTCGCATCGTTGCAGTCGCAATGTAGGGCTGTAGTACTCCGACCCTAACTTACACATCTAGCAGCGCTTATTGTAATCCGTACAGTGTCTCCGGCCTGCGGTTCGGCATTAAGTCATAAGTCCGAACCGACCCACTTCCGTTCGGCCCCCGTGTGACCCGGCCCGGTAACAGCGGGACGGCCATGTCTCAGGGACTTACCCGGTAGTTCCGGGTAGGTTGGTCCAACCTTGACTCAACATTTGACGTCCACCGCGCTCATCAATATAACTGACGGGCAATGTGTCTCGACCTCAGATTAACAACCCATGGGGTTCGAAGTTAGTTGATGTACTTAATTGCTTGTTAATTTCAAACAGTTGATGGAACGATTTGTCGAGTAAAAGTTCGTATGCGCAGCGCGGATATGAGTTTGTAGATACATAGACCCAATAGACCCAATTGAACAGAAGTTTGCAGGGTTTTTGAATGAATGAAATTGAGGCCGTACAGCTCGTTGGCGTTAATAATCCGTACATGATATAAAGTGCGCAACGGTTTGGCTCTATTGAGTTCCTGCACGCTACAGGACGAGAAGCACTCAACCCGAACGATTGTAGACGCGCGCAAACATACCTTCACGCCTGTAGGCTGTGATTCATTGCCATTACCAGTGCTGATTGCGCGCAACTAGGTCCCTTACTTCAGCGTCTACGAGGGATTGAGTATGACAACGAGAGAGAGCAATCTCTACGCAATCGTTTGTCGGAAGCAGATACATGGAGGCTTACAGTACACAAGCATCTGACGTGCAATCATCCCCTGACTTACCTTATCCTGCCTGGCGGCGCATAAGGCCATGTTAGTCCGTCTCCAGCCAACGTGTCAGGAGAACATCCCCCCCAGCAAACTACATTCACAATCACGCATCGTATCACGAATCAACTCACAAACAAGTCACACAGTCATAAACCTCTTACTGTAGAATTCATCTCGCATTGACTCATCGTACCCATCGCAGTCATATATGTACCTTAGGTATTGTAATCGTCTCCCGTAGGTGCGTATACATACGACTGCCGTTTGTATACGGACTCTCTCTATTCAGCCTCATAAATTCATGAGAGACAGAAAAGAAAGAGAAGAAAAGGAGACATGTTACACCGCACCGAACAAGGATGAGAGAGAAAAAAAAGACAATCATCAACTGCGCACTAGAAAAGGGGGGGTCTTGTATCACCACCCCCTCTGACGTTTCGTTTGCCTAAAACTACAACTGTACACTTCGGAAAGGGGGAGGGAGGGAGGGAGGAATGGTGTTTTCAACGAGGAAGAAGAAAAAGGAGATGTGAAGAGGCTTCGAGTGAATTCTACCCCTTTGTACTGCCTTTTCCGAATACCGCCTGTTGAAAACATGAATGAAAGCAGAGTGAGGGAGGGGGATCGGAAAGTGATGATTGATGGTGAATGATGAGGGAAAATCCCATCCGCCCGTCCGTATTATACCAGACGATGTACTCCATTATCTAGCCTGAATACGCCGGGTGCCACCTTGCCAGTACCCCATGAATGACTCGCAGAACAAGACAATGAACTAATTCCTCCACGCGGTTGAAGAAGGTAAGTTATGTGACCAGTTACCCCTCAACCATTGTATAGAGAGGCCAAAGCGGCCGCAACGTTTGAGCAAAAGAAACGTCTTTCTACACTGAGGATGGGTTTTCGGGGGGTCGCTGGCCACCTTGTTCCTGCATCTGAGGCCCCTTCGTCTGAGATCCCTTCGTCTGAGATCCCTCCGTCGGTGATTTCTCCGCCTGTTGCTCAGGCTCGGGCCGAAGAATTGGGATCGGACCCCGACGCTGGGGAATAACAAAAGTACCCTGGTTCAGAGGATTAGGCATATGCGGTTGGTTACCATACACGACAGCCGGGTAAGCAGCACCACGCCGGATTCTCTGTTCCTCTTGTATGAGAGGGCTATCGTTGGTACCGTGGAAAGGAGGCTGTCCTGGGAAGCCTTGAAAATTGATCCCATCGTGACGAGGATACGGCACAGGGAATTGAAAATTGAACGCCATTTCGGGGTTTTCAGGAAGATGTCCCATTTCGAAGGGTGGAGGAATAAAATTCATAGGGGGTGGATGAACGTGAGTTCCCGGAGGAGGCTGGATGGGAGCTCCAGGGGTTAGATTACTGGTGTTTGTACGGAAACGAAGAGTGGGAGGGAAACGTTGTGGCTGTTGGCGAATTCCCCGGCGCGATGCCCGAGGAGACGTAAAGGCGCCGATGGCAGGGGTGGGCGCGGTAGGCACAGTAACAGTATCCGAGGTACCAGCAGGAGTGACAAAAGACAGCGAAGATCTTTGAAGAGGACGCGAATTCGCGCCAGCATTCCCTCTGCCCCCCTGATTCTATCGGGGATTCGCAGGAAAGTTGAACTGTCCAAACACCCCACCTCCTCCGCCTGGCGTCATCGGACCCATATTTACACCATTCGTACTTTGCGCCTGCGCGGCGGGAGTACTGGCGAGTCCGACACTGGCGGTACTCGGAGTGCTTGGGCCATTGTTAGTGCCGCCACCATTCGTGAGCGGAGCGCCTGTGGCGAGAGACGGCGTGGCCTCGGCAAGCGTGGACTGCTGCGGCATCTCCATGCCGCTGAAGCCTAGACCCCAGATCTTGCCGATATGATCGTCAGATATTTCTCCATTATAGATCTTCTCTCTCATATGAAAGAAGACCTTGCCTGTGAGAAGACTATCCGATCCGGCCTGGTGTGCGGCTCCAAGACGGCGAATCTTGAGCGCTTCCGCAATACTTTCTAAGCCTGACTTCTGCTCGAATTTCTGAAGGATTTCCTGTACCGACGCGTCCGGTGGGGAGACCATGCCGGAGTTGTGGAGCTTAACGGCATACTTCATCAAGTGCTTAACATCGTACGTCCGTGGAAACCATTTTTTCATGACTTTGTCAAACTCGCTATCATCGTTAGCGAGCTTGGTGTCAGACAACAATTTAGTCAAGTAACCGAAGTCGTAGCCTCCGTGAAACGAGAGCCAGCTGATGTTGTCAAAGCACACAAAGCCGGAGACAACGAAGAGCGATGCAAACTTGTTCGGATCGATACCGTCCCGCTCAAGAAGGTTGAAGTCAATACCGGCCTGCTGCAAGGACTCGATCGATGCTTGATTATACATTTCGTCCTTGAGCGAGAACTTGAAGTTAAACTGCCACGCGAGGGGCATCTGTGACTGGCCCTGCCGTCTCGCAGCAGGTCCCAGCTCGTTCGGCGAGTTGTGTGTGCGTTCGGCCGGCGTCTCACCCTTCTCGTTGAACAGACTAATACCGATCTGGATGACCTTGAGCATGTCGACGTTGACACGGAGGCATTGGTAATGGTAATCGCTTTTGCCGCGGAAATTGCCCATGGGCCGGCCTACAATTCCGGGGAACTCAGTGTCCTTGATTTGTAGCGGGTCAGCGAGTCCAGATGCAAGAGCTTCTATAGATTGAATCCTACCATAGCGATATAGGGGTAGTCCTCAGCTAACTCCATCAGGACCTCCATCTCCTCCTCAAAGTTATGTTTCCATACTTCACGTATCCGGCCCTTGCTTCCACTGGCATTTCGGGCATTACGCTCGTTCGATTGGTTATGAGACGACGTATGTGAGTGTTGCTGAGCCTGCTGTTGCTGTTGGGCTTGCTGTTGCTGCTGTTGCTGCTGCTGCTGCTGTAGGGCAGCGGCATGCTGGAAACCAGTCCGGGCAGCCTGGCTCGCGAAACCGGTCTGCTCAGCAACTTGGTAACTAGGGGTGGTACTCACGCCGGGGGCGAGAATGCCTCCAGTCCCAAACGGGCTCAATTGTTGTGTCAGGTAGGGGGGATTAGAGAGGGTGTTCTGTTGATGTGTAGCGTGGGTGGTCGCAGCATGCTGCGGAAAGGGATGCTGGTAAGGGCCCATGGCGGGCGGACCGCCGCTGAAGCGCGTAGGAGGCGCCATTGTATTGCGAGTAGGTGTAGAGAGTTTGACCACCTATGGAGTTCCCGTTCCCTCAGAGTCTCGTATGGGAAAAAGTACGGAGTCGGTAGACATAGGGAGGACAGCGGGACAGGTGTGGGCTCGTGAGCCTATTCGCTGAGCGTAGAGCGTGGAGGCCGGGCTTGGCGTGGGTTGCGCTGATGCGCCCGACGTCGTTCACTGTACTGGATGTTCACAGGGATGGGTTAGACGGGCTAGAGGGAGGATCTCGGACGGCAGTGGGATTGGCAGAGGATGACGTCGAGAGACGGCGGTGCAGACGTGCAACGGTGCAGGCGTGCAGAAATGCAGACGTGCGGACGTGTGATGAGTAGAAGTAGAAGTAGAAATAGAAGAGTGTGGACAGGAAGTGTGTAGGCCAGGGCGTGGTAAAGTATGATCTTGCTGCTGTACACTGACCGAATGAATGATGAGTGGTGCTAGGTCCAATCGTGATTGACAACGACAGACTTGCATGAGAAGACGTCCTAAGTTAGGTAGACCTAAGGTAGACCCGCGGAGGGAGGTACCTCGTAGCTTGAGCCTGGTGGAACCTGACTGGCTTGCCGCCTCTGCCTTACCTAATCTCGGTGGGTCATTCACCGTGCTGTGTCGGACTAAAGTAATTCCTGAAACACCGTGACGCCGTACCTTCTCTATGGACGCTATGCCCGGGAAGGTGTAGGCCACTTGTCGGGTGAGGTACGGCAGGTACGAAATACCTAGGTACCTAGCACTTGTACTGTGGCAGTCAGTGCAGGTGGTGAGGTCCGACGACAGTGGACCGACACTGACCAATCACAATCCGATTGAGAAACCGCACTCGAACCGCATCACCGTTGACGAGCTGCAACACTGCCGACCAGGTATCTCTACAGTTGCGATAACCTATCCCATCGCGACAGTCTGTGTCTGTCTTGCTCGGAACCCGTCACTCGATCCCTTCGACACCCTTCATTCACCCGCATATCGACGACATCATGTATCCCACACGGTACAGCCTCACAACCCGCAACGAAGCATCACCACCATTGTCGCCGGCATAGTCACTAATATGAATTACACTTGACAGGATACTCCGAGCCCAGTACCCCCAGAAGCCCAACATCACCGGCTTCGACCCCCGGAAATTCGCCGAGGCTGCCGGCCAGCCCCGTTACGACCCATGGGAGAGAGCGTCAGTTTACACCTGATCCCCCATCCTCAATCCCCGAGACTTCCCGTGTCCGACTATATTGGGACTACATTGGAATGAATAACTGTTTGAACTGACGTGATGTGAAACCGGTCAGTGATGCCTGGAGATACACCGGCCTCTTCTCGCGCTGGAACCGCTTCAAGGGCGCTTTCCCCGGCCTCGGTATCGCGACCGTTGCCTTCACCATATATTGCGGCTACGAGCACTTCTTCCTCAAGGATGACCACCACCACGGCGAGGAGCACCACTGAAGCTGAACGATGGGGGTCCATTGAATGAAAAACTGGGGTGGACGGACGGAGGGAAGGGTAGAAGACGAAATCATCTTCCGTGTTCTCTCTCAGAAATCCAACTCGGATGCCTAGACCAGACAAACGATGCCAACTACTGTGAATCAGCCCGATAAAGAGGTTATGACCATAATACCTAAGAGAGCCATGAATGAAAAGACACAACTTGTATATACATGCACAGAATGTTCACACCTCGGCGTCAAAAGTGCCGTGTCCATGTTAGGCGTCAGGAACACCCATGCCGATACCAGTGCTGCTCTATCCCGTGATGCCTAAATGTTCTTCTCGTCTATTGATAGATGGACTCCTGGAGAAGCTTCTCGGGATATTCCATGGTACATAGATGATGCTCCTGCAAATGCAGGCTCTTCTACGGGTGCCAGCAGTTTCTCAGGGCATGAGATACAGCATGCATGACCTTGTCTCGGGACATGACACCATGTGATAAAGATCAATCATGCAGAGAAAGGCCAAGACATTGTGTAAAAACGTATGAAGAGACCTTGATTGATTCACAGCAACACAGAGAAGGAACCAGAAAGCAGTAAATGGGGAGACAAGGTATATATATTCCGGACTGTGTGTTTCTATCTCTCCACAACAGCAGCCCTTTGTGTTGTTTTTTCATCTCGTATGTTGTGTGTTTGTTTTTCTATCACGTAGGGGTAATAAAAGTAAGAACAAATACCAATAAACCAATCTTGCTTGTGACCATTTTTTTCATATGGTCCAATCCAATTTGTTTCGTATGCCCTCGCAATTAACCGACCTACACGCCTTATTCCCCTTTCCCTCCCCTCCTCGCCCTCCCCCCAAAAACGAAAGACTTTCGAAAATGACGACGCGCGCGCAACTCCGTGACGTGATTTGATTGATGATAAAAATGGTATGCTTTCCCTCTTTCTCTCTTCCCCGTTTCAAAAAAGTCTCTCAACTTAGGCGAAAATAAATCACATCTTGATCCCGTTAACAACATCCAACGCCGCCTCGACCGCCAGCTCGAGCTCCGCCACGCGCTGCTTAAGCGCAATATTCTCGTCGCGGAGGATGCTGATGGTATCCCAGGCGGCGTTGACGTCCCGACCTCTGCAACTCCTGCATCCGGCGTCGAGATTCCCGCTCTCGTCCCTGGAAGCAGAGATGCCCTTGACCAGGCGCTGAAATGCCGTCAACGGCTGTGCTGGCCTGGACTTGTGCACCGGCATGGGGCGCATGGGCAGAATGGTTGGCACGTCCGAGGCCTCGACTTCCGTAGGGGCCGTCAGAGCGGTTGGGCTGCGGCTGCGCGAGAATATGCTTTCGCTCTCGGCACTGTCGCACTCTGTATCGACACTGCTGTTGACAGTGCTGTTGCTGACTCGCCAACGCTTCCGCTTCTCTAATTCGTCGACACCTAAGTCTTCGCTGCAGACGACAGAAGCCTCATCGGGCGCACGGAACATCTTTTCGCGACTGATGCGTTCTTCAATGCGTGCGTGTTTTTCAGCCTGTAGCTCAGCCATGAGCTGAGCCATGGCCTCCTGTTGTTGGGCAGCCGTGGCAGCCATCTTTTCGAGTTGGCTCTTGAAACTGAGGGTTCGCAGCTCCATTTCCTCCACCTCTTCTTTCTGTGCCTCGTGCTCAGCTTGCATCTCTCGTATACTCTGAGCCTGTTGGCGGTAGGCTTCCTGCATCCTGTGCAGCAGCCCCGTGGCGTTCATCTGAAGGTTCTTGTAGGCGGCGGGCGAAAGTTCGTCGCCCGTTACCGGCGAGGGCAACGGCGCGAGAGCCGCCTCGATGTCGAAGTCACACAGATCATCGTCTAATATGGTGGGCAGCTGGGTTGGGCTCGCCATTCGGGACGACGAGAAGGCGTTCGTGAAAAAGCCGAAACGGGACTGGGTTGTGCTCTTCGGAGTGTTGTCCGGCTGTGATCTGGAGTGCTGCGATGAAGGTGAGATGCCTCTCTCAGAAGATGATGTGCGTGAGAGATTGGATTGAGCCGTGAGACGCGTGGTGGGAGTCCTGCTCCGTCCGTCGCCGGTTAAACCCATTATTTGTGAGTGTCTGCTGCCGGGTTCTCGCCAGAGAATGGGGGTGCCAGTAGTAGTTGTGGGAGCAGCTCGTGTCGGAGAAAAGTCCGGAGCCGACTGGTGAGCCTGTCGATGGTGGCGGAGATGGAGTGAAGAATGGGGAATGTTTTTCTCAACCTCAATCGAGCCCGAATCAGCGGTCAAGTTCAAACGTGGTTCTTCTGGGACATGCAACGGTCTTAGGGCTTTTGCTAGACCCCCGGAAACAGGTGGCGTTACTTCGGCTGCCGACTCTGAGGGAAGAGCGGCAAGGACTCTTGGCATAGTTGTTGAGTTGATAAAGGGTATGCAGTCAAACCCCGCCATAAGCATAATTTTGTTACAGGGCCTTTCCATGCTTATAGCGGGAGATATGCTTATCGTAAAGCCCCACTTTTACGTCACGTGATTGTTTCACGTGACTGCATTGTACATTACATAAGCGCACCCCGTATGTATGTACCTTTGTATATCTCGCATCGCCAACCTCGCCGTCGCACCCCGTATGTACCTATGTATATCTCGCCAACCTCGCCGTCGACCTCCATATGTACATATGTACAAAATTGACCGTTCGGCAAAACGCCCACCATGTTCACCATGTTGAATACCAAATTGACCGTTCGGCAAAACGCCCACCATGCTCACCATGTTGAATACCAAATTGACCGTTCGGCAAAACGCTCACCCTGCTCACTATGTTGAATACCAAATTGACCGTTCGGCAAAACGCCCACCCTGCTCACTATGTTGAATACCAAATTGACCGTTCGGCCAAGCGCCCACCCTGCTCACTATGTTGAATCTGAGTGTGGATTCGTGGCCTTGGCCTGCTCACCCATGTTAAGATCTACGAGTGGCCAGTTCGGCCCAGCGCCGCACACCCACTCACTTTATGTCGCAACAGCGATCTGACCTTGTGTAGTGACAGAAATCACAACCCTTGGATTCGTAGCAATATGTATGGCTGTATTTTGCTGTATACTCACTCCACTGAATACAAATCACACCGTTCGGTTGAATACCCTAATGCCTTGACGACCTCTAACCCTGCTCGACTCTGCGCCAGAACGAATCCAACGTTGCCTGCTTCTTCTTTGACTCTTCCACGATTGCGGACTGCGTCACTTCAAATCGATACAGACGGAGCCACGCCACCACATCCAAATTATGCTGGTGCTGGGGAGGTATATTCTGCAGTACCAAGTTCAGGGCATCTAGCAGAACGGCTGGCTTTGGGGGTGCAACAACATGCTGTTCGGCAGCTAGCTCTTCGTCTACCTCAACCACCGTGCTATAGGTCTCTGCCACGTGCATTAATATATCCTCCGGACTATCCCGCACAACCTCGTCGTCATGGCTGATAAGGCTGTTGATGTCCATCGCTTGTCTGATTAGACCCTGGCGGTGGGCTGCCTCGGTCAGTTGTCGAAGATGAACCTCTTCCGACCATCCTGGCGGTGCCTTATCAGGACCGTACGTGACTCCAAGTATCTGCGAGTGACGCCAACAATTCGATATCGTTTGAGACTTCACCTTATTCCAGGCTTCTATGATCCACTGTACGGCATTCAGGATGGTGATGTTGGCGTATGGGTCGTCATTCCCTGCAACCGCTAAAGAGACTATTTGTTGCAGCCACAATTTGCGGTAATGCACCTTCAAGTTCTTGATAATGCCCTGGTCTAGAGGCTGATATACCGAAGTGGTGTTGGCTGGTAGGAATTCAACCGTGGTATTCAACAGAACGGGAGATCCAGTCTGTTCAGCGGTCTTCACTATCTGCTTGACTGCACTGCTGTGCGCCGCAAAGTTATCGAACAACAGCAAGACCTTTCTGCCGACCATTTTGCGGTCAAACCATTGTAAATACTCGATGAAGATGGGGGTCGTCATCCAACCCTTGGCGTTGTAACGCCAGACGAACGGGAGATTCTCGACATTACGCCCTCTCGTGCCAAAGGGACGAGGGTTGGCATAATGGCCTATGACCCAAAGATCCAGCTTCTCTGTGCCGTCCGCATTACAGGTAGGGAGTACGGTAACTCTGTTCTTCTTCTTCTTCCTGCCTGAACGTGCGGGGGTGCCCAGCGTGTATTCTGGTGCCATCAGCCAAAAAAGGGCAGTCTCATCTGTGTTGAAGATATCTTTCGCCTCGTATCTGCCGATGAGACATCGAAGGCGTTCAACCTCTCCGGCAGATGTGGTGGTATTTACATCCGCAGCTTCCCCGGACTGCTTGAATTGCCGAATCTTGTGCCTCTTCTTGAAACGCGACAGCCAGCCCTGCGAGAAAGTTGGTTCCGGTAGCAGGCTGAAGTCTGGCATCGACCGCCACAGGTGGCGGGCAGCCTCCTGAATCATGTCGCCAGAGATCGTGATAGCCTGATCCTGCATTCGAGTGAACCACTCAAATATAGCCTTCTCCAGCACGGGATGGTCCGCCGAAGAGCCTCGCTTGGAACCGGACTCTCGTGGCATCAAGGTCTTCGTATCCAAATAGCTGAATCTCTCGTGGAGAGACCTGCTGACAATAGACTGGTTGATCTCGCGGCCGAACGTTGCACTCGCCCAAGCCACAATATCTGCCTGTTTAAGGTGTAGATGTGATCTGGCATATTCGCGTATTCGCTGTCGTTCCCGTTCGGTAATCGCATTCCGTGTTGTAGTACTCGACATTCTTGTCAGAGTGGCAGAGGATGGTCTCCTTGGATGACGTTTGCGGCAGGCTTCAACGAGACCTTGGGGGGGCTTCGAGAGGTGCGTAGAAGAGGTATCGGCGACGTGTTGAGGCCATGTCAAAGAAGATAAAAT